>NADL03000571.1:0-453165 GCA_002205965.3 Kappaphycus alvarezii
AGCAGGTAGTGTCGAGAGTGATGAATGAGATGGATTAGGGGTTGAGGGTTGAGGGACTTTCACAGAGGAGGGAGGGGCTATTGTGTTGTGATGATAGTGGGGGCAAGAGGGTGAGGCATTGGCACGAGGCTACCGTGACTAGAAGTTAGTGAAAGATTGCATACTCGGAAAGCAATGGGAGGGAAACTTGACACGGAACAGGTTGAAAATGGTTATGGTGTGGAACGTTGCGGTGATGCTAGTGTCTGTAGCTACAGTACTGACTTTTGAAATCTTGGCAGGACTTTTGACTAAAAGTAGTAGAATGAGTTATTGAACTGGTTTAGCGAGGGGAGGGGGGGGGAATGGAGGACATTTTGGCTAGTAGTGGAGGCATGTATGAGCAGTTAATAGTGGGATGGGTGGGACGGGACGTGACTTGGGTGGAAGATACTTGGGACCAATGCAGGCAGGCGGGGGGAGAGTAGTTGAATGACGAATGACGGAAACGTCAGGCGGGCTTTTTCTCAAGGACGAGCCAGACGTATGATCTCTTCCATCATTGATGATGGAGACCTGGTGTCCCTACCGGACGGACCCCAATGAATCCCTCGTCAAGGTCTTCTGCTTTCGACACGAGACTTGTGTGCTGTTGATCCGATCAGCCGACAGTGTCGACACTACTCTCGAGGTACAGTAGTGTAGGTAGTACTGTACAGTACATGATGCCCTTCATACTGTATTTGAATGAAGGGTCACCGCTTCCCCCTGTACGGTACAGTACAGGACAGTCCTGTGAGTACAGAGATTTTTCGCTGTACAGAACAGTACAGAACAGTTTGATCGGATCAGTTCCACTGTACTGCACTGTACAGTATTGTATTGTACATGTACAGTATAGGTTCAAGCAATGCTTTACAGTACTCACAAAATGATAGACCATTCATTACTCTTACAGTAGTCAACTGCACCATTACTGTAATGCTCCCCTAATCCGTAAACTGTACATAACATGTGTCCATACCAGGTACAGTATACTGCAATACAGTACAGTACAACGGTACAGGACTGCCAAAAAATCCACACCCAAAAATACACGTGTACAAAAAGGAGCGTTGGACCAGATTCACCGGTCCACTATCCGACCAGCCAACCCGCCAACTAGCGAGCACCGCTCAAAAAGCGGCCATTCCTGCGAGCCCTTATTCTAGCCCTTTTTAGCAAGCGCCTCCTCCCCAATCCCTGCTCACTGTCATTTTCCCCCGACGCATGATAGTAGGCCACTTTTCCCAAACTACCCCGTCTCCCACCCCTCCTCACCTCACCACCCCACCACACCCGCACCTACCAGCCCACCAAACCCCAGTCCAACTTGCACTGCACGTATCCAAGCTCGCTGCACTCTGCATCACACGGTGCCTCAAACCTACCGACACAGAGCATGTGCAGCGGAACGCCCAAGACACCAACGCCGATCGTTTAAACTCTGTTCTGGCACGACGACATGACACACGTGGACCTCCTGCGACGCCTCGATCGACGCCACGTCATACGCCAATGGACAAGGCATGCGACGAGGGCGGAGTGTCTACAAATGATCTGTTGGGTGAGGGGGGAGAAATCGGCGGTACCGTTGACGCATGTGTCAGGGAGCGGGACCCCGAGGCCAGGAGTAACTTTCTCGTCTACAACTATCCCTTTTACTCCATACCTGTCTATCCATTTTTGAGGCTTCTACCGCGCCGTCATCGGTATCGCATTCACCCCTTAGCTGACCCGGTCAGCTCGTCCGAGAGTGAGCCTCCCTTTACCTTTGCTCCCCTTGTTTCCCGGATCAGTTCCCTTGCAGGTAGAGACCTCGCCTTTTCGTCTGTTCTACCACGCAACCGAGACCCTTCCGTATCGGTCAACTGACGTTGTTACCGAACCGGGGGTGAACCTATTAGTGTTTTTACTACAAATTGGTCTCCCGACCTAGAATCGTGTTGTTCAGTCCGAATTTGTTCTAAGGTATCAAGACGAGACGCCGCCCAGGAACAAAGAGGGTAAAGTAGAAAATCACACGTTTTCAGAATCGGTATTATCGCAAGAGAATACCAGAAGAACATGTCCGCTTCCATAAAATGGAGACGCATCAAGCCGCAGTACGCGCAGTGCCTCTAGGGCACTTGCGCTCCGTTTACCGAGCCCGAACAGTACATTCGTGACAAGTCTCAGACGAAGCCACGGCTCCCTAAGTTGGTGGGAGTGTACCCGGACCGGTTCAGGATATTGCCCAACCACAGGTTGAAGGAGGTAAGAGTTCCATTTTCCACCCTCCGTGGACTTGGGACGTACCCGTTGGTCCGCAAAGGAAGTAATTACGAGTAGTTGGATGCCGTGCGCGGTCAGTTTAGCACGCAGGTGAAGAAGGAGGTCGCAATGATGGAGCAAAGGTCGCGGGGAGTTATTGATACAAGTGGGTGGTATGGTACAAGCTGTTGTGGAACCAAGTGTCCGTTCGGTCTTTGACAAGGAATTGCAAGCGAAGGTCTACGATTCATGCCGAATCGGTGCAGAGTGTCGTGAGCGAAGCGATCAAGAAGGAGGCACTGGCATTGATGAGAAAAGTCGCAGACAAGGTGAATGTGATGTTGGCGTTGCCAGAGACCGAAGCGGCACGGATGGAGCCAAAGAAGGACCCGGACATTACTGGACAAGAGGAAAAGGCCCGACTGGGCGCCCAAAAGTTTTTTGGCCGAACCGGGAAGCGTACAAACACTATGGAAGGGACAGGAACTGCCCATGTCTGCAGGACCTGCCCAACCGGTTAACCAGGCGGAGGACGAGACCTGATGATGGGGAAGGGTTCCAAAGACCGTCACGGACTTCGAGATCGTGACGAAGATCGTTCTCGTTCCCGTCGCAAAAATAACAAGAAGCGAAGGAGAAGTCTGAGAAGACAAAACAACGTTCCGATTCGGACTCGTCAAGTTCCGATTCGGATACAGACAGTTGTGAAGGCCGGAAAAAGAGCCGAAGCCGGAAGAAGAAGAGGAAGGATAAAAAGAATTCTCGAAAGCGGCGTTCTCACGATACTAGCGAAAACTCGTCCGATACGGAGTCGAGCTCATCAAGCTCGTCATCGACCGATTTGGACTATTCACACGTAAGAAGAAACAGAAAGGGTAAGCGGACTCTTAAGTCGATCAAACCCCTGAACGAGTTGTTCGCCAAGGCGGTCAATCACAAGACGTATCGACTTCGTTACCGGGATGCGGACTATACGACCTGTCCCGGAGTATACAGAAGTACCGAAAGAAGTTGGAAATACAGATGAGCACCAGGTCTTCCCTGGTAATGACCGATAGCGGTCCTGAATTTCCTCGCGAAATTCCGGGACGCTTGTGACATTAACCGAATTTCCGAACCGGCAGCGATGTTGTGTTTCCAATTCTACTCACGAGTCAGCGGAGGCACTCGTCCAAGCGCGAATGACTGGAGGATGCCTTGCAGTGGATAAGCATCAGCATGAGTTACTGCAGTCCTATTCGGAAGTTGTACAGTTCCTTCTACGGACGTACGCAACCGATGAAGTCATTGTGACCGCCTATTCGGAAGGGTTAATTTCAGACAGAGTTCCGCAATGACCGAAGAGAGTTACTCCCGGATGTTGTGGGACAAGGCCATCCGATGCGGGACTGTCTTTTCCGACCGGCGACTCAAGTCCCTTTTCGTCGATGGGTTATTGCCCCCACGTGCAAACAAGTTCGCCTGTACCTGGCGACACACCAGAACGCTGATTACCAGTCCGTTGTAAATCAGGCACACGCGCTGGGTGAGTCGCTCCGAACAACGCGACTAACCCCCGCCGGGCAGGCAACAACATATCCGATTCGGAAAGATACCCGTTTCCAGCCACCAGGACGGGGATGCGAGCAGTGTGCGCTCAAGGTCGAGTCGTTTCTCTATGATGACGACTCATCTCACCAGAAACGGGGTGAAGACATGGAAGTTTTCGCTTTGACACAAGGGGATGATCGTACGGCAACTTCGACGCCGTATTCATCACCCCCCACAAGCTTCTACCCATCTGCACCTGCGTCGCCGGCACGGAGTCATGCCGTACCGAAATGTCCTCCGGCACAACCGAATCGGCAATACTCAGGTCCCCCTTATGGGAACACCGTCGACACGAGAGATGCCGTTTGTGCCTGTCACCGGACCATACGGTATGCCCGCTCGTCTCGGAAAACGCCGTATCAAGTTGATGCAAGTTCGGACGCAGAACTATCGTAAGTATGTCCTCCCGAACTTGCCTCCCCGAAACGATCCGCGGCAGCAGCACAACGCCCCAGGCAACAGCAGACCGGCACACGCACGGACACCGTAAACTTGGTGGACGTCGCTCAAGGGGATATGTCTCCTCTTTTATCGGTACCGGGCCAGCCGGAGCCCGAAGAGTCGGAAAACGGGAACGGAAGCGCGTAGGAGCAACGTCATTTCCCATCTGGAACTCGAAAAGTCTCCCATGGAAAACTGTGGTGGCTTGCGCCCGGTTAGATGACGTAGTACTGCAATACCCCGATGCGGACCGAGACCCTGTCTGCTTCTTCAGACGACAGAACTACAATGTATCAATGGCCGTTGGCCGGACATCTTGTTTAATGGTACCCATGCCGACTGTGCTAGACACTGGAGGGGTCCTAACATCATCAATTTTAGGACCCTCCACCCGAAGTGGAAATCCAAGATACAACCGATCCGGGCTCCGCCGTTAATGGATGCCTCAAGCAAACCGATGCGGATTTTAGGCACCATAAACTTGATGATCAAATCGGTGAGTTTAAAAGACACGTTTCTTTTCTCACAGTTGCCAACCTCGCGGCCTATGCCATCCTTGGCACGACCTTCATTGACACCCACGTACGCGCGATACTACCGACCGCTCGGAAGGTAGTATTCCATCACGGTCCCCCAGTCGCAATTATTGACAAGACTCCATCCAAAACGGAAACCAAGCCCAATAAGGCCCCGGCTTTTTCGTTCCAAAACTGCTCCCGCAAGGTTCACCTCACGACGTGGATTACCATTCCCCCCATGACCCACTCAACAGCGACTGTATCCTGTCCGGTAGGGGGATTGTGGTCGATACAAAACAGCCCACGGCCATTTACTCAAGCACTTCAACCTCATGGCAAACGGCATCCAGGATCTTCGACCAAACCAACCCTTCACGGTTTTGATGAGCAACTTCTCCCACAGGACCGTTCATCTCCACTCCGGTACGGTAGTTGGACTCGCGTTATCTTCGCCCGTTCGGGTTCTATCCGCATTTGTGCAGACTCGCGGAGCTCGCCTCCTCCTAAGAAGGGGGGTAACACAGATGCAGAACCGCAGTGGAAATTTCCCGAATCGGACGATGAAATGGACTCAGAGGAGAATATTACGCCATCTTATGCCGAACGGACGCCACGGATCCCCAACCGTCCGATTGGCACGGCAAGTTCAAGATTGGTGCCGAAGACAAGGAGACTCGCAGCGCTGTATTGCGCGCTGCTCGAAGACTTCTCGGGCATGTGGAGCGGCCGACTCGGAAAGAAATCCATCACCAAGCACCGTATTGAGCTCAAAGCTGGCTGAACCCTGGTACACCAACAACCGTATCGGGCAGGTCTTTAAGGCGAGGGACTTCAAGAAGCCGAAATCGACCGCATGCTGGCCTCTGGGGTTATCGAACCCTCTTATAGTGAATGGGCCAGTCCGGTCGTTTTCCCACCAAAGAAGGACGGCACGCTACGCTTTTACGTAGACTAACGGCGCCTTAACGCTCTGACCGTACGGGACTCCTATCCCATTCCAAGGATGGCCGAGTGCATAGAATCGCTTGGTGAAGCACAAATATTCACCACGCTGGACTGCAACAGCGGCTATTGGCTTGTCGAAATTCCCGAATCGGACAGAGACAAGACAACGCTCTCGAGTTACCACGGCCTTTACAGATTTATGCGGATGCCGTTCGGGCTCAAGAACGCGCCGGCAACGTTTCAACGTGCGGTCGATATTATCCTGTCGGCAGTGAAGTGGCAGTACGCGCTAGTGTACCTCGACGATGTCATTATCTACTCAAGACCGTAACAGAACATTTTAGCCACGTCCGAGACGTGCTCAGCCTGTTACGGGCAGCCGGAATCACCCTCCGTTTAGACAAGTGCACCTTTTTCCACAACGAGGTCGACTATTTAGGACACACGATCCGGCCAGGTCAATTGTTGGTGAACAGCAAGGATTGCGACGCGCTCAAGAAGGCGTTGCCACCGGCGAACCAAACGGAACTGCGCTCCTTTTCGAGATTTGTATTGTTTATCGCCGCTTCGTCAAGGACTTCGCGAGGATCGCGGCGCCGCTTAACAAGCTGACCGGAAAGGGACTCCCGTTCGGGCTCGGTGAGTTGCCGGATGAGCAATACTACGCCTTTATCGAGCTCAAGGAGAAGCTCATCTTGCCGCCGATCTTGGCGCTCCCCCGGCACGGTTGCAGATACACCCTTGACAAGGGCGCTTGCGAGTACCAAGTCGGGTGAACCCTTCTGCAGGAGCAAACGAACGGTGATAAGCTGCCCGTCGGGTACTGGAGTCGCAGTCTCACCAGCGCAGAGGAGAACTACTTCACGACCGAAAAAAATGCCCAGCGGTCGTATGGGGATTCTCACGCTACGAAATTACCTATACGGCGATACGTTCACCCTCCAACGGATCATAACGCCCTGCGATGGATCTTGAATCTCGCGGATGCATCCGGACGGTTGGCACGTTGGCGACTGCGTCTAGCAGAGTACAAGTATGACGTGGAATACCGACCCGGGATCAAGCATCAGCTCGCGAATGGGATGTCCGTCCTCCTTACAGACGGCGAAGACGACATGGAAATTGACTACGAAGTCCCTTGCTTCGTAATCGAAAGTAACGCCGATCCGGAGGATGCTAAGGAGTCAAGTCTACTTGACCATCAAGAGGCTTTCATCGTCTTTTGGGAGTCCGAGCACGGTGACAACAAAATCATAGGCCTACCGGAGGTCCTTGCTATTGCCCAGTCCGAACCGGAAATGACGCCATTCACAGTGGAGGAGTTTCTGCGCGAGCAGGAAAGGACCCCTTTTGCAAGAAGAAAGCCGAATCGGTAGGCGGAAAAGGCTGTCACTTTGATTACGACCGGTACGGAATTCTGGTACGGAAGTCCCCATTGATGGCGCCTTACAGCGGGTAGTTCCAATGTCACTCCAAGCTCGGTTACTTTACATGTCCCACTACCCTCGCCTAGCCGGACATCCAGGCGATATCAAAATGTACTGCTCTCTACGCCGCGAGTACTACTGGCCGCCGATGGAGAATGGTGCCTTTATGACCGCACGGGATTGCGCTACGTGTGCCAAGAACCGGGGAACAGTACATAAGTTCCACAAGTTTATGAAGCTATTCCCTGCCAGCGGCCTGATAGGGGTAAATCGGCGGGGGAAGAGATCCTCAGAACCAATTACCCTGAGAAGGAGGTGTTGCGAGCGACAAAAGTGCTGCCGTGGTATTGTTGAACGAACAAAAGGGAGTGTATATAGAAGAGAGTTGAGGAAGCTACAAGCAAGTATAAAAGGGGCAGGGTCTACCACCGACGCTCTGCGACTAGCGTAAGAAAAAGTTTTCTTGGGTCTGAAGTTGACTCTCAACTTCCTACTACTCGGGACTTGGCTTGAAGTTGTCTGCCAACTTGCTTGACCTCTCCATGAGGAAGCAGTTTACTCAGCTTATATAGACTTTTGGCTACCCCTAAAGTCCGAACAAAACTACAGAAGATACCAAGAAATGCATAAAAATACTTTGTGTGGACAATATACTCTAAGCAAAAGATACTTAAGAAACTAACAATTAATTTGGTCCTCTTATTTCCCATTCTCTAAATCAGATCCAAACAACTCCTCTAAAATATCCATGCTGTCCAAGCAGTCCCACAAATATCTGCGAATGGCTCACAACTCTCTATTTCCCCCTGGGAGATATCTAGACTACTAAAGATATCTCCATCCGGTTCCATCGTGGGCACAACTTGATCCATACTCTCTATTAGGCCCCACCAGTCCAACACTTTCCATGCCCCCTGTTCCCTCATCCTCCTCCTCCTCCTCCTCCTCCTCCTCCTCTTCCTCCTCTTCCTCTTCTTCCTCATCCTCTTCTTCCTCCTTCTCATCCTCCTCATCCTCCTCATCCTCCTCATCCTCCTCCTCCTCATCTTCCTGAGCCTCGTACACTAGCTCAGGGGCTAACCATTCCTCGAAGGACTCCCGCTCTCCTCCTCGACCTTCTCAGCCTCTCCCGGACTTACCTCCCTCGCTTCTTCTTCTATGAAGAGGCGGCGCACGAACTCGATGATTTGCTTCTTTGTTTGCCGCCGGATGTAGTCGTCGGCATCGGTTGGCCCGTAGGCGGCGAGACGAAGGCCATTGATGGAACGGGAAGGGCGGTTTTTGGAAATAGGGACAGAGGGGCGAAGGTTGCTCATTGTGATAGACGTTGGGGAACGGGAGGCAATGTAGGGTGTTTTGGGTGTGTGGGGGAGAGGGGTGATGAGTAAAATGATCGGGGCATTTGGAACTTAGAATAAAGGGGTTTAAATAGGCTCCCGGGGCAGGTTCTATAGATTAGGAATAGGTAAAATAAATCTGCAAGGGATTTTGCAATAGTGCATTTGCGCCCTTCTTCTCAAAAAAAGGCGAATTTGGAGGAGGAGGTAAGCTAAAAGGGAAAAGGGACTTGATTCGGGGTCGATTCAGAGGGTTAAATACAGTATAAAAATATCTGGATAAAATGGAAGTAAATTTGGAAATGACGGTTGGAGAAGTTAGGGGCGGGATCGTTGTAGGTTGCTGGATTACACGAGGGGAGGACCATTTCCTGTATTACGTGAAGGGAGGACCATTTCCTGTATAACGTGAAGGGAGGACCATTTCCTGTATTAAATGAGGGGAGGACCATTTTTTGTATTACACGGCCCTCTGGGGTTCGTTGCGATGGAACTACTCGGACCGCTTCGGAAGACCTCAAGGGGATACACCTTCATATCGGTGGTCACCGACCGGTTCTCTAAGCCCACCTGTTGCATCCCGCTTCGGTCTACTACCGCACTGGTCGTGGCATCTGCTTTCCTGGATTATTGGGTCTACGCGTACGGTGCCCCATTGTACGTTCTGACCGATAACGGTAAGCAGTTCACGGCCAAATTATTTGACGCTATATACAGTATGCTGGGCTCTCGACACTTCCTGACGACTGCATACCACCCGCAGACAAACGGTCAGGCCGAACGATTCAATAAGACAACCATCCAGCGTCTCCGACACTATGTCGAGGAGCACCAGACCGATTGGGATATGTACTTGCAGCCGTTGACGTACGCCTACAACATGCAAGTACACCGCATTACGGGCACCACGCCCTTCGACCTCGTCCTAACTCGGCACCCGCCAAGCATTTCCGTTTCGGGAACAGTCGCAGAGTCGCCGATGCAGCTATCGACGAGCGGCTGACGCCCGTTCAATTAAAACGTGTGACGATGCGCCGTCTTCGCCTTACCCTTCAAAAGGCAGGCTCGAAGATGACAACCGCACAGGAGAAGGCTAAAGTGGGCTTTGAGCGTAAAGTACGCTCGCCTTCCGACCGGTACTGCAAGCAGGAGATCAAGTCTTCGTGGACAGGCCGCCCAGGGCTCTTCGCCCTGTGGCGCGCTCCAAACCGGATCAATTGACGGGCGACACGACCGACGACACGGCCGCGTTTGATGAGGGTCGAAAGAAACTGCTTTCACGCACAACAGGACCTTACAATGTGTCGTCTGTTACCGATTCGGTTGTCTACATTTAGCAGGACGGCCTCTTCATCCCCGTCAGTATCGACCGCGTGACAAAGGTGCCATCTTCCAAGTTGCTGGACGAGCTGCGCATGACCAGCACCACCGGAACGGAACCTCCCAGAGAAGAACCCCAGGAGCTAAAATTCCAGGAGTTGGACCTGACGCGACCGTCCCCGACTCCTTCGGTACTTCCTTCTGATACGCATGACGAAGAGTTTGTCGTCGACAGACTCGTCTCGCACCGTGAGACCCCGACCGGAACGGAATACCGAGTGCGGTGGTTTGGGTACACCCCTCAGGACGACACCTTCGAGCCCGCTGATGGTCTGCTGGAAAACCACATCCGACAGTACTGGCGCCGCCGGAGTCGTCATCTTAAGAAGGGAGGTACTCGACCGCAACAGGCTACCCGACGACACGAAACTAACTGCCGACAGCGACCCAGGAGCGGAAAAATGCATGACGGAATGGAAAAATTCGACATAGTCTACCTAGATAGTGGTATGTTTTCCGATGCGGCGGGCGATCATATCCGAAGCGGGTATAATCAAGGACGGCGAAACCGAACGAGGTTCCACTTCCGATACAACAGCGATTGTCCGAACCAGAGACGAAGGGAACCGGGAAAACCGAACTGTACTACCTGAAGGGGAGGTTCGGGATAAGAAGAAAAGGACGGTTAGTACAGTACCGCACGGTGCGAACGCGCACAAGAACTACGTCTGCGTCCCTAATTCACCCTCTTCTGGAGCCGCCCTCGCTGTTTCCCGGGGCTGAAACGGAATCGGTTGTTTTATTTTATCCGAGACGGTGTACGGCGCGTCACGTGACAAGTAACAAGATTTTAATCTTTCATTTTAATCTCGCCAGGATGATTGGGCCCACACACGTGACCGATCCGGCATGGTGGCGGATTACAGCAAGGTGCCCCCATCACGTGGTACCAGTCGCCCAGCGGACACGTACGGGCGACGGTACAGGGACAAGTCACCCGAACCGGCACTGTGCGTCACTGGACGCAGCTCAGGAGCCATACGTGATACGCCGCACCGGAGAGGACCAGCAACGACAGAGGTTGAGCTCGGCACGACCCTTGCGACTCTGGATGACTGGAACCAGACCGAACCCAGAGGTAGGGGGTACGCGAACTGCGATAGCTCGCCCCCTCCTTGCCTGAGCGGCCTGAAAGTCGGTCAGGAGACGCAGGAGGGTGCCCCACCTTAACAGCATTGAATGAGCCGAACAGGTGGTGGAATACTAGAGTTAGCGGGCAGGGAAGGTAGCAGTACGGAGAAGTCACCGCATCGGTAAGGTTCCTAATTAAGGTAACAAGTAGACCACCTGCTGGTGATCTACGCTTTACTGAAGGACAATACCGAATCGTTTATTGCTGACTAATCTGCTGAGTTAGTGATACTGACCGCGCTTCCGACCACGGGGAACATCCGGTGTCGCAGGAGCGTCATCGGTACGGGAGTCAATGGTGTTGCGAATCCTGCGAAGTATACCTTTGACCTCCTCGCCCTCACGAAGGGAATTAAGGCAAAGCTAGAGGGCTTGAGCTACCGTATCGGGTGCTGCGTGCGAGGTATAACGGCACACAGCCTGGAAGTCGCGCAACAGCGACTCCATGCGGTCGTCTGCCTGCACTACAGGACCCCGATTCGGACTCCGGTACCCAACTTAGGGGTCACCTGGTCGAGTCCTGGCCCAAGCTCAGACCCCTCCCTCGCCTCCGAGTCGGACGATTCCCTCTTGTACGCAGAGAACCCGCAAAACGGCGCCCTGCGCTCCTTTGCGACCACCGGAACGGAAATCTTAGTCGTCGCCTTATATTACCCTGGACCCTCTTTTTCCCAACGTTCGGCGCGAACGCCTCGGTTTTCTTCCTCGCCGAATCGGACACAGTAGGATGAACTGGGGTGACTCATCATTCTCGCTACTCTCATCGTCGACTACGATGACCTCCCGTGTCCGGAGACGTAGCTTCACGGAAGGCGTCATATCAGGGGCCGCCGCGGAGCCTTCTTGTTTGTCCGCAGCGGTTACGGACGAACCCCCCATCGCCGCGTCGTTGGCCGAATCGGTTCCTGAACTGACCGGATCGGGCGGAAGGAAGGAAGGGCGATGCAAATTGCCCCACCTGACCCCTCTCCGGTCTTCTTAGAAGGAAGGACACTCCGCAACCCAGCTGATACTTCTGGAGCGCATGAGGGCGTACTGAATCGGACGGGTTGACGCCTTCTAGAACCGGATGTTCCTGCCCCTCAGAACTCTTGACGGGGACACTCGCAGCTCCTTCCAGTGGAAACGGTACACTGACGAATCGGGAATAAGAGAAGCCTCTAAATCGGTGTTGGCCTCAACATCCATAACGGCATAAGAAGGCGCCGCATCGGAGACAACCCTCCTCGGTAATGGGGGCGTCGGCGGTATATTTCCCCACTCCGCGTTTTGGAGACTGCACCGAACGCGGAGCCCGCTGCGGTGGCCGGAACCGGTTCGGGAGTAACTGGGGGATGGTCTTCTGCATTGCGCATTGGCGCTGTCCATCCCACTCCTTGCGCAATGACACCTCTCCCCTGCTATCGACAACGGCCGGAATGGGAATGGCCGACAACCTGTCTTGGCGGGGATTCCCAGCAACAGCCCCCGACTCCAGTCGTATCCGCAGAAGCGAGTACCGGCCGGCCACTATATGGTCTCCAGGAACCGGATCACCGTTTCGGTCTCGTGGGGAGAGAAGTCTTGGGATCCCGCCACGGCAGGGCTTAGTCCGAACTCCCGGATAGCCCTAAGGAGCTCTTCCGAAACGGAAAAAAGTCGTTCTGCGTAGAATCCCTCCCTTCGGTGGGGTACACGCGCCGTCTCGAGTGCGCGTGAAGTGCGTTACCCCGTACTTGGCGGTCCCTACGATACGCTGGATGCAGTACAGTACGTGCTCCGATTCGGCAATGGTGCGAAGCACCGCTTGAAGACGCCGATCCGACTGATGCGGTTCGCGAAGGAAGAGGTGGGAGAAGACGGAGAAGAGAGAAGAGGCCGGAACGGAATATTCGCGGGGCGCTTCCAAAGATGTAATGCGCTCCCACTGAGTGACGTAGACCCCCTTCTTCGCCAACCGGGAACGTCGAAGAATTCCGTCCGGTCATGCTGATGGAAGTAGCGGTCTCCTCGACGGCGTGTCCGGACTCGACGCTCCGTGAAGGCACTCTCCGCCCATCGGTCATAGTCGCGAAACCAGAAAAGTGTCGAGTCGTATGGCGGCGAAACCCCGACAAAGTCCGGACCGATGGCGAGCGGAAGTCGCACATCCCGGAAACGGCCTATGATGCGCGCCACGCGCTCGGCATACCGAACTTCGCCGCGACAGCGTAACCAGCGGCTGTCGGTGAACGGCTCGACCGGTGCGGGGATGATGCACCCGAGGTGCGCCCAGTGTTACAACCAGGCGTCCTCCCTGCTCACCGAACCGGGCCGGCCAGACTTCTGCTCCGGAACGGCGACGAATCGGGCGGCATCAAAGTACTGTGGTCGCAAGCCCACATATTCCGAAACGGACATCGGAACACGAGTAGCCCGAACGGCGCGGCGGCGGTCGTGGCGATGGTCCAAGTTCTGTCCGGGTAGCGGGCATAAGTTGAGACGGCCCGCCACCCTGGATCGCCAGGCCTAACATCTCTTGGTTGACGGGTGGAACCGAATCGGACTGCGGCATTGCGGCGGGCAAAGGGGGTGACTGAACGCCACCGCCCAGCGGATGCTTCGGCGGAGCGAATGGGATGCCCGAACCTGTTGCTGGCTGCGCGGGAGGGAGCCAACTTGAGGAATCCGCCGAATCGGAGGTACCTCTGAGACTTGAGGGGGTGCGGTTGTGCGGTCCAGCGACCGGTTTCCTCTCCTAGACGGTTGGAAAGGAGCGCGGGGAAGCGCGGGGTCCGCTCGGTGACTGAGACATCCTATGCGGAGTGCGCCGAGTCGAGGAAAGATGACGGGAAAGGGAAAAAGGGGGGATTAACGAATGAGTTGGGGAGAAAGGGGAGGTCTGAATGAGGAATGGTGGGTGACCGTGAAGGGGAAGGTATTAGGAAGGACGGACCGATGCGGAATGAGAGTGAGGTGGCACACCGTGGACGGGTACCCAACTTAAGAAGGGGGTTCTGTGGTGAAGTGAGATTCCGGATCAGAGGCGCCCCCCTGAGTGGCAGAGCCAACGGTCGAGATGGCGTGTTGTCATTGATAGTCCGAAACGGTTGAGGCGTGTACACTTACCTGGCTGGCGCGAGCGGTTACGGAACCAGACACGCGCGCGCGCAATTCCGTAACGATACGACCGTAACGATAGCGTGTACAGTACTGCGTTATACAGTAGTGCGGTAGTGTAACGCAGCCAGAAATATCTCGCGAGTGTGGCTGCCCGAGCCCGGACCATTAGGGTCTGTGGCACGGACTGTTAGGCTCCCGATACGGTACGGTGAGTACTTAGTCACTTCTCCCGATCCGGTCAATACCAAGTAAAGAGGCAAGCAACCCTGAGGCCAGCAGTAACCTTTCTCGTTTACAACTACCCCTTTTACTCCGTGCCGGTCTATCCATTTCCCTTTGAGGCTTCTACCGCGCCGTCATCGGTATCGCGTTCTCCCCTTAGCTGCGATCCGGTCAACTCGTCCCGAGAGTGAGCCTCCCTTTACCTTTGCTCCCCTTGTTTCCCGGATCGGTGGTCCCTTGCAGGTAGAGACCTCGGCCTTTTCGTCTGCTCTACCACGCTACCGAGATCCTTCTGTATCGGTCAACTGACGTCGTTACCGAACCGGGGGTGAACCTATTAGTGTTTTTACAATACACGGTTGATAGAAATATTGAGAAGGGTGATTTCAGTGGGACTCCAAGCGAAGACTTTACCTCCGATTCTGACGTCTTTAAGGAAACTTCTGATAGTGAGAACGATCTGGTACTGTCAACTAGGAATGGAGGTAGTCTTACCGGGTCAGCAAAGACGGCTGACATCAAAAACGGGGAAGAATCAGAAGATGAGAGGGAAGACTGAGAGGAGCGCTACGAGCAAAGTTGTATCATCTTCCACAAGGATTCCAAGCCAGTATTGATGAGGCCCTCAAACAAACCAAAATCGTGGCATGGAAAATAACTGAACTTCGCCCTCTTCAGTACCAGTAACCCATGGATTCGAGCTCGTTGACTCTACACCGGTCTATCATAGGGCACGGCGTATGGCGCCACAACATAACGCCATCGTTAGGAAAGAGATCGACAGTATGCTGAAAGCAGGGATTATCACCCCGGCAGTATTCGCATGGTCTTTTCCAGTCGTTATCGTGGAAAAGAAGGACGGTAGACCACGATTTTGCGTAGATTACGGACTTTAATAGAAAGATAAAAGCGGATAGATGGCTTCTTCCGCGAATTGAGTAAATATTCGATGATTTAGGGGGAGCAACGATCTTCTCAACCCTGGACCTCTTTGCAGGTTATTGCAGGTTCGAATCAATGATAAATGCAAAGAAATGACCAAATTCGTTTGTCGATACGGGACTTTCAAGTTTGAAGTCATGCCCTTCGGCTTGATGATTCTCCCTCCACATTTCAACGAATGATGGACAAAGTATTACATGACATTCCGTTCGCAAGGGTGTATCTCGACGCTGTGGTAATATTCTCAGCAAATTTGGAAGAACATATTACACACCTACGAGTTGTGTTTCAGGCTATTGCCGGCGCGGCCTGAAGCTCAAAATATCCAAGTGCGAATTTGCCAAAACACCTGTGTCATTATTGGGACATGTGGTGAACGCCTCGGGATTAATGTTGACGAAAAGAAAATTAAAGCAATAAGAGACGCACCAGTCCCAAAGTCAACCACTGAAATAAGCAGTTTTCTGGGACTTGTGGGATATTACGGGCGCTTCATCAAAAACTTTGCCGATATTTCTAATGTGTTACATGCGGCAACATCTGGAAATAGATCCTTTGAATGGACCACCAAATGACGGAGACCTTCAAAAATCTAAAACCGCATTAACCACCCCTCCTGTGCTGGCTTACCCAGATTTTTCTACTCCGTACACTGTGGAGACCGACGCATCACAAGTAGCAGTAGGAGCAATCTCGCCCAGGAGATGGAATGGGAAAAAAACCCCGTACAGCGCTAGCCGCACCATGAACTCGGCAGAAAGGAACTACAGCCTGCGAGAGGGAAGCTCTAGCTGTAATTTTCGCTTTGCGAAAGTTTAGATTCTATTTGTCAACAACCTCCTTTACACTCATAACGAACCACAAAGCTTTGCGTCAAGCCTTCCAAAAGAGGGGCACTCACGGTAGACTGGCCCGCTGGCTTGATTTTCTCGCAGAATATGAGTTTTTGGTGGAATACAGTGCTGGCCGTAAGAATACCGCAGCCGACTACCTATCTCTGCATGCTCAACCGGGCGATCCAGGACCCTCGAGGGTGCCTTGACATTTGCAATAACTGATGAAGCACAGCTGGAGGCAGATTTAGAGTCCAACCTAACTCAAACCGCAACGCACCTAGGCGGGTTTGGAATGATGGAAAGCCACCCGAAGAAGAGAGTATCAATCAAACGAAACGCCAAAAACTTCCTACTGTGGGACGAACGGCTCTTCAGGCGTACGAAGAATGGTCTCCGCGTCATATCTGGGAAGAAAGCCAGAATTGGGATCCATAGGATGTTCCATAACGATCTCGGGCATTGTAATTTGGAAACCACCAAAAAGTTTATTCTTGATCGGTACTGGTGGCCGCAGATATACAAAGACATTTACAACTTTGTGAAAAGTTGCGACGGATGTCAGAGGTCGAAACCTCTAATACCGTACAAAACTACGCTTCAATTCCTCTCACAAACCTGTTTGAAACCTACTCCATTGATTTTGCCTGGCCCAGCCGGCAGTCGCAAACTCCGATAAAAGGTACATCCTAATAGCAGTGGAACACCGACAGGATGGCCCTTCGCTATTCCGACCGTATCAACCACGGCCAAAGAAGTTATAGTCTTTAGCCAAGAGGTGGTGATAATGACTTTTGGTACCCCGGCCAGCATCATATCGGATAACGCAAGGTGCTTCACGTCTAGGACTTTGATAGATTTTATGGAAAAGCATGGAATCGCCTGGCATGTGGTATTGATCTATGCTCCTATGTCCAATGGGAGGGCAGAAAGAATGGTAAGGACAATAAAAACTGCTTTGAAAAAGGTTGCGCTGGGGGACAAATTAGATTGGGAAGCAGAGCTACCTCGAATGTTATATGGATACAGGCGCCGTCGACTCTGAGAAGGATCGTCCCCATTTGAGCTAATGTTCGGGATCCCCCGCGTCTAGAGTCTGGAGATCCGACTTTGATGCTGAAAATTTCGACAGATAATCACAGAAGAAATGAATTATTGGCCACCTCTGCATTACGGGCCGCGAGAGTAGAAACGCAAAACTCTTCCAAAAACTAACGCGACATAGTAAAGAACACCGGTTCAGGGTAGTAGATTATGTCCTAGTCGCATATGGGCAGTTTGGTGGAACTGTAAAATTTCCGGCCTTGTTTTCACGGTACTATGGGCCATGTAATGTCGTGAAGGCCAAGCACCCCGGATTCGAACTATGTTCAAGGCACGAACGACAGACTCGACGACCGATTCATGAACGAAGACTTCTACTCTACACTCAACGCCCTCCGCAGCTAACGGAGTAGAAAATTATAAGTCGCCCCGGGGTCTGACTTAGGAAGTGGGGTGATGGAAAGGGATAACGGCAAAATGGAACGTTACGGACTGATGGAACCTTCCGTAACAAATTGGAACGTTACGGAAGGTGGAACCGTCCGTAACCACCAGAAGACCAAACTCCCCTTCCACCAAAATCTTACTTCGTCCTTGTCACCTGAAAAAGACAAAATAGGGGATTTCAGTACTGCAGAGGTTGATTTTGCAATTTTATGATTTTAGTACTGTCTAGATAAGAATTGAAAAATGTTCGCTGTCTATATAAACCCTGGTTGTGGCGGTCGGGCAGACCCTCGACACCAACAAGCACCAACAACAAAAAATAATCCTGCAACCGAGAAGGCAACCAGCTCAGCCTGCCCCCACCCCCCTTCCTCTCCCTCTGTGCAGTACTAACCGGCCCTCAAACCCCGTTCAGTGTCCCTCGTCGGGCGGCGTCGCTTTTGTGTACACAAGGGCGTCGTTCGGCGATACCTGAGAGTTTAGTCTACCTAAACTTCCTCGCTACAGAGGGCGGAGCACTTCGTGTGCACAGGTAAACAAGGAAATGTTGGGGAAAATTCGCCCTAGTGGCATAAAGAGGTGGTGAGGTGAAGAGGTGGGAAAGAGTTAAAGAGGAGGGAAGTAGAGGATTAATGCAGGAAGGCAACTCTGCTGGTTCCGCCGTCGTCACAACTGAAACAAAGGAAGAATCGCACTTCTCCCACGAACTCCACAAGTACCCAAACTATTCTGTTACATTTCAAAGAAAAAAACCGAAAAACACTTTTACTGTACAACGAAACTTATCCCTTCAGCACCGTGCAAAATTTGGTGCCATTACAACTGCACAATCGGGCAGTCACTGAGCTCTCTACTACATAAGTAATGAGTAAATACCATCTCTCTCTGCTGCCTGTACAGAACTGTAGTTTCCGACATAACATTATGGCGTTAATTTGACGGATGTTGGCTGCAGGATCCGATTGTATTGCTAGCTAAGAGCTAGGCGGGGGTGCACGTCGGCCATGTCCAGCGAAATGTGCAATAGACGACCAGATTGTACAACTAATGCACCTGCAGATACGACTGTGAATAACTCCAACGGATGTGTTGAACTTCTTCACGATGCGCGGCAACAGACCTTCTATAAAAAGGATGGCTGCAGGGGAAGGCGAATCCAAGAAATCGAATGCTAGCAGTTGAAACTCGAAATTAGGGGCCTTTGTGAGGTTTTCTGAGGGCGGGGAGTCAGCTTGATGCGCCGTTGCAATCACAGTCTTAACTCACTTCAGACAGGTGGAATGTCCGAACGGTTTTCTGTGTAGTGTTATGTTCGGTGGGCCATCGTTTAGATGTGTGCAAGAGTTTTATAGCACGTATCGAGTCTGAAGGGTAGTATATTCATCATCCGCCCTGCTTGTATGCATATTTTAGTTTCGTGACGGAAGCCTCTGCGAGGCTACGGATGAAGACTGGGAACATAGTCGATTCCTCGACTTCGCTTCACTGCAGAGCTTCTTAGGGCTTCAACCTACTTTGTCATCGTTGTAAACAAACCCCAGGACTCCCGTAGATGAACGTAGTGGAAACCCCTTAATGACCCCAAGTCCCAATGCAGTGGCGGCAGAGAACTTAGCCCTTAAAATTGGCTCCAGGGCCGTTGACCGACATGGGAAGCATTCCAAAAGAGAGTAGGCGATGAAAACGACGGTATGAGGGCGAGAGGAAGAATTCAGCCCGTGAAACATGGCTAGCCCCGTTGCACAGCATTGAAAGCATTCAATCAGAGAGTAGGCGATGACAAACGACTGTATGAGGGCGAAAGGTAGAACTCAGCCTGTAACATGGCTCCAGCGCCGTTGTCCAATGTTGAAACCATTCAATCAGAGAGTAGGCTATGAAATCGATTTCATAGGCTTTTCCAAAGCCGATGTCCAGACTGAACCTTACAGATCGCAAAGTCTGGAGACAAGACAACCTGGAGAAGATTGCCTTCAAAGCACTGAAATTCACTGTGGGAGAGATCATCGGATAGTTTATCAGCAATGAGATGCACCCCCGCAAGATCCATTGTTTTGCGCAAATGACATAGCAGGCATAGTGGTCGGCAGTTGGCAGTTGGCAGGGGCGCCATGACCCGCTTCCGACGAGATTAGGAGTGGCATTTGAGATCTGCGTCATCTTATAAAGCTTAGGCCCTCTTTTCGCGCTGCATGAAGAGTCGAGGAGTATGCTGAAAGCTTGGAGTCTACTTTCATCATTTCATTCGTATCGTTCAACGTCCAGCTGCCTCGTAACGGGTTGCTCTGATTGCTCTATTTCCAAAATCATTGTAGAAGCCGTAAAAAGAAGGACAGCGTGGTCGCAGTGATTCTCTTCTCGCAAAGGGATATTAGTCGTGAATGGAGCATCCTCAGGTATCGCTTGCCCGGGGAGGCGTTTTTGCGATCCGTAGCGACGGCCCGGAATAAGGTCTTCAGCAAACTCATGACAATTTCCAGTATGCTTGAATACAGCAAAAGCTTCAATATTATACCAAGACTTAATCACGGAAATCCCCAGTCTCCAACTTGTCCCAGTGCCCATATCCGCAGTCGACGGATGGCGCCCTGACGCATTCGAGGTTTTCAGTGACATGACCCAGCAGGTAGCTGTCAGAACCATGGAGTCCTTCAGAAGGGTACAGTATGTCTTCATGCAAAGATATGCTGCAACAGCTGGTTCGTCCAATGCATCATATCTTATGGCATTACTCTAGTCTTTTAAGTGCGCCGCCTTCTGGTCGTTTCCTAGTGCGTAGACGTCCGTCCTCTCTCTCTGGTCGCAGCCATCAGTGTCGCGAAGCAGTAAAGCACCCAAGCCTTTTCCCCTGCTGTGTGGAACGATGGAAAGGTACTTTGTCCAAATAAGTTACCGGGTAAACGGCATTTGAGGTTCAGAAGCGGTATCACAGGTTCTTTCAAGGTCGAATGAGGCGAATGGGCATCCATTAAGCCGCGTGCGTTTCTTGGCGGAATTTCGACTTGAAGCAAGGCTCACAAGGGCTTTATGGCGCTCTCTTCTGATCTAATATGTTTGTAGAAGATGGAGCAATGCGACGATAACGTGAGAATAAGCGGGTTGCGGAGTAATTTGTGCTCAAGTTTCCATTTTTCGATGTGATCTGGGATACAGACGGTCCAAAGCGGTGTTAGCGGTGTAGAAGGGGCCAGTCTGAATGGAGCGTTTGTTAGATTCCAACGGATCGGTAATGCGAATATTTCTGTGCCAATCACTCCCCAGACTAACAGAGTGGATGAGCGGGCGATAAGTTCTGTTTGGTTGTCATGCTTTTCGGGAGGTGATATATGGCCCAACGCTGAGCAACGGATGATATTTAACCGACAGGCAAGACTTCAATCCGGAAACAAGCGTGACAGTGCGTTTGGCGACCTTTTGATATGTCTCGATGGATGATATGGACGAATATGGCACATTTCCGAAAATTTAGGTAGCTCCACTCCTCTTAAAGCCTGGTTTCTGATCAAATGAAACACATGGGTACATTTTGAGGCATTTACAGGTGCCTCAGAACAAATTCAGTCCGTATCACACGCTGTGCACCTTCACAATTCGGGGCATTCCGAATTGTGAATTGTGTTTTATGAAAAACTTGCGGGATCTATACAAAAATGATCAAACTCATACACCAGTAAGCAGCCTTTTCCGGTATGATTCCGCCGTTTCGACGTTACAAGTGCCTGTTCCCTCGAGTCTAGCCGAAAGAGTCTTTCTGCGGAGAGTTCCAAAAGCTGTGACCGGGATTCCTCCCACAAGTGATTGAGATATCTGAAAACCTCTTCCAATCTCACCTCAACTCTGTTGTAGATCTCAAATAGTCGGCATAGATCCCCGTAGGTCTCCACAGATCAAAGGTGCAGCAGATCCTCTTTGCGAGAGCAATGTGCGTCGCAATGCATGTCGCGCAAGTCGGCTGCTGGACTCGTCGATGATTTTCGACTCTACATACAGAAGGTAACAGTAGTCCAGTCTCTTTGCTATGTGGCCATCGATCGCGCTCAAGATGATAATTGCCATTCCGGTTACTCGCTGATGGTCTCCAGCTGCCGTTTGCACCTTTTTTGTAGATGATTCGCTGTCAACACTGTCTTTTACTATTTCGCACATAATGATGATTGATCGGTGACACACATAAAACTAAAAGCATAGAGTTTGAACATGATAACCCTAAATTGCGCCTTTCAATTTGCTTTTTCATTCTACAATTACTAATGCAGTCTTCGATCCAGTTTCGGCGGCAACTCGAGTCATTAAATTCCGCGTTTACTCAAATCTGGTTACTCGTTCTCTGACAGTCATTCCTCGAATGATTTACGAGTAGCCAAGGATTGAGGGCTAAGACTGCGCTGGCCAATGAGAAGGGACTGCGATGGGTTTCATTGGTTGAGCGCAGAGAACTGGGACGAGTTTGAGAATCGTGGTCATGAAGGGCAACCCAATCCGAACGAATTAAAGATGAGGAATCAAATTGAGTGTGGAAATTGTTGGCAAAGGAATGTAAGGTTCCAACCGTTCAGTACGGTGGCTGAAGCGGTGACTGTCTCGAATAGCATGGCTATGGCCAACGCAACGAATGTTGCACACTTTTTGGCAACGACAAGTCGCGGATGTTGGATAACGTGTCTCATTTGCTGCACTGGCGAGCTATGTACAAGCCAGTGCAGTCACCCAGGCCGTGAAGGTAAATGCGGTCACCCTGGTCGTGACGGTATCTTCTGGCTTGTAGTAGCTCGCTGGTGGGGCACAGTTGAATGCCACGTTGTAGAGCTAACAGTGGGGATGTCGTGAGACCCGGTCTCGGCTCTTAGCTACTGCGCGACGGCAATCGACGCGTTTGATTCAGGACGCTTATTGAGAAAAGAGTTGGTGGTTTATTGATAGAGAAGGGCCGGGGCGGGCGCCTCAGCAGTGCAACGGACGGTAGGTCAACGTTGCGGTACTTCTCTATTGTGGGTTGTCGATCGTGTTCGAGCCCAGTGATGGGCGAGAATCCAAAGGTAAAATACCCGCGCACCCATACGGCCCACGCCAAATCGCGTGGGCGTACAGTGCCAACATTACAGTAAACGTCACTGTACTGTAGTCTATCCCCCCCGTTGGCATGTCGCGGTGGGCGGATATAAAATTGAAATATTCCGAATAAACATCGTCCAACAGGGCCCAAAAAATTGGAAGAAATTACAAGCAGTAAGGGCAGCATGTTACGTAAAAAAGTGCAGTGCGACTGCGGATGAACAATTCGCTGACTTGATAAAGGAATGATCGTATTCCAATTCGCGCTCCCCCCTACTCCCGGTGCGTTTGCCGTTCTAGCCTACATAGTGGTTGATCGGGGAGCGTTTTCCATTCCCTATCGCGTGCGGCGAAGCGAGTTAGCGCGAGCGCGAGCGAAATTGCGATGTCAAAGCGAGCAATGCAGGGGTTGTCAGCAGAGGAAGAAGAGAAGTTGCAAACGTTGAAGGAGGTGTTTGGGAGTGACTCCAGCGATGTCGAGGAGTGGAAGAGGATGTGCTTCATCTTATCACGATGTCCTTCTATGACATATCTTGCCTTGTATTTTGTCTTTCCATCGATAGTTGACTTGAGTGAGAGAACGAAGCGTCCTGGTAGGACGTTGGCATCTGCTGGAACTTCTTCGCGCAGCACTACCTTGAAGGTCCCACGCTCTAGTAACCCTCGTATCTCCGCCTTCTTTGCCTCTGTCATCTCTGGCCGTTTTGCACGGTCGTCATCTGGATCAAGTACTTCAACGGCGAGATAGGGTCCTCGGTAGGTGACTTGAAGCTGTAAAAGCCGTCTGCCACGTCTGCCAATAGCGTGTGCGCGAGGGTCTCTGGACTGAGGTACGGCCTGACCTGCGCGATGTTAAATGTCCTTGTAGGACAGATGTCTATGTCCCGCACGAAGACTAGCTTCTTATCAGGGTCGAATGTTGCTACGATGAACGGGCGGAGCCATTCTCCGATGCGGTTCGCGAGGACCTTCTCGCGCCACACGAGCACCTTATCTCCCGGTTCGTACGCGCGATCACATGCCGGGGGTACTGCATGCTTGAGTGCACGCTTCAGCCGCAAATTGGCCATATGTTTTGCAATTTCTCCTCGCGCCAGTTCTGCAATTTCCGCTCTCTCTTGCACAGTCGGGCGGCTTTTGTGTGGCTCAGAGGGATTGCGGAGCTGAGGGAATTCTCCAAAGACTAGTGCAGACGGTACTAATCCTTCAGGCCCGAGTGTGTCATTCATGGCCTTCACTGCGCACGCGAGAGCGAGGTTCTTGTCGACTGTCGGAGTAGTGGCCATGATATTGCGAAAAGTCGTTCGAAGCGGGTCGTGGTATCGTTCTCCGATACCAAGGCTCGCGTGAGCCTCAACACCAGTGCGACTGACTTCGACGTCTGCTACCTTGGCGAGATGGGTGAAATTCTGTCCGAAGGCGGAACCTCTGTCTGTGAGGCTCTTGTTCGGTAGGTCAGTATATATGCTTGCCCAGCATTTCACTATCGTCTGCCAGATGTGCTCTGTTGATAAATTGGAGAGAAAGCGAGCAGCGTTGAAACGGGTACCTTCGTCGACAATATGGAGGACAGGATTTCCACCGATGTACATAATGTCTAGGGAGATCCTTTCGTTGAAACGAACTTCTTCTGGTCCGAAGGAATCGCGGAAGCGAGTCTGTGCGTGCTTGTTCCTTTGGCAGGGGTTGCAGCGCTTGGATATCTCCTCATGTGTTCTTAGCGTCCCGGGAGTCGTTTCTTCTGGACGCGAGCGGGAGATTAGATTGAATAACTTCTTCGATGTCGGGTGAAAGAATTGGCGATGGAGTCTGGCAAGCTGCGTCTCGGTGGAGTGAATTTGGGATGGAGACTGAAAGGGGACGTAAAGGTGGTTGCTCGCGGACCTTGTCATCGGGATAAACCACTGGTCTACGTAAACGACGCGACCGTCCTCCAGGTATGCGGTGTGCGATGGACGAAGCGGTTTGAGACGATACACGGGGTGAGGAACTCCTATCCATAACGTCCATCCCGAGGAGTGCCGGGATGTCAGCGTCGACGATGTCCATAGTAACAAGCACTTGAGGAGCACCGCGTGGGGTTCGCAGTGGCAATGAGATGCAACCAAGTGAGGGATAAGACGCGTCTGCGAAGCGGAATGAGTTTTGAGAAGGAAGTATTTTTCGCTTATGGATGCCTAAGGCGGTTAGGATGCGGTTCAACTCCTTGCGGCCGACGACCTACTTGGGTGCCCCAATGTCTGTCACAAATCCTAGCGTCGTCGGTTTCGCACTTCCTTTGTGAGCTCGGCAACGAATGTGTCCTTCATGAGGACGTGAGAGTCTCCCTGCAACGAGCTAGAGGGGGAGTAGTTGCTTCCGTTCGCGGAATAATTTTGGCCGGAGGAGAAAGAATGGGAGGTTTGGTCGAGGATAGAGCAGCAGCAACGTGATTGGTTATAATGTTGCGATCTGCGGTTTCCACGGGTTCGTAGTTCTCCGCAAAATGAGTGAAGTTTTCGGACTCTTCATAACCATTACCTTCTCCGTCGTGAAGGAGTGAGTCTAGGGCTTCAATCTCAGACCGTTCGGTTGTGAAGTAGGTGTCAGCTTTCGTTTCTTCTCCGACATCTTGGTTTACCAGTTCTTCTTCGCCTTGATGAAGCTGCGAGAATATGTACTGAGGACTCCCCCCGCTGCAAGCGATTCCTTGCAAATGCTGCGACTGCGCCTGGTGCGCAGCGGTGCTTCGGGGTCCAATCGGCCGCGCCGCACTTCCAACATTCGCCGTAGCGGGATTTGTCGTTTGCGCCTCGCTTGGAAGGCGGGGTCCTCGCGGTTTGCTGCCCTCGGTAGTGTACAGGATTATTATTCTTGGGGCGGTGAGGAAAGCGATGGTTCTGTCGGGGGTTCCGACCGTAACGAGTGAGGTGCGTAGCATAATCTTGTTCTTCCATGATTATCCCAGTGAGGTTATCGGATTTGGGATCACGCGTGTCAGTGAGCATTTCGAGTTGACGGATATTTTGAATAGACCCGTGCAGAGTTGTCACGAACTTGTTGTATGAATATCCTTGCGAGGTGATGCTTTCGATCGGAATGCGCGACCAAGCCTGAAACTCCGTGACGGCCTTGCGGAGGTAGTCGATATCATGGGCGTCAGTACGGAAGTCTCGGGGGCACTGCGGACGAGCTCATTGATATGCTCAACCATCTTCGTCAATCCCAGAGAGACGTCACTAATATCCCGGTCTTGCATGAAGTTGCGAAGTCGGAGTGTCTCTAATGTTCCCTTAACTTGCAGCTGCCTCGCGTCACTGACGTACTCGTTCAGGATGACGCGAACCATCTCCTGGTAGGATACAGAATCGCTGCAGTTCTCGAAAAAGAACTTGCGGGCAGCACCATCAAAGCAGTGTATGAAGAAATCGGCCTTCTGCGCGGGCGAAAGGCCATACTGGCGGGCGGCAACCCCATACAGCTTGAGAGTTTCAAGGACGTCTTGTGATATATCACCGGAGAACTTCATATCCTTGAACATCTGCTGGATGTAGTTCGCTTTTCGGCCGTCATCTCCTCCGCTTCGTCTCTGTGCCTCGGAACTGACCAGATTTCCGGTGGTCGGCAATGCTTGGCTAGAACGTTCAGCTTCGCGGAACGTTGTCAGAGGGATGCTTGGAACGGCAGTAACTAGAAGTGGAGGACGGCGGTCTGGATTACCACGTTGGCCTTCTCGAGCACGACTCGGGCCGTGCAGTACTAACTCCGGAGGGGTTGGAGTTCCACTCGAGTCGGTATTGGTGAACAATCTGGCACCGAATCCGTCTGTCTGGGAAATGGAGCGTCGTTGATGTCCTTGTATTTGCGATTTACTGATACTGCAACTTCGATTTTGCAACCAACGAAGTAACAAAGCCACGCCAACAGAGATATGCGCTTATCGTTTTTTTCGGCGGATGATAAGTTCAAGCCATCCATGAAATCGATGTGTACCTTATCAAATTCGAATAAGTCGGCGACCTTAATGAGGACACGAAATGGGAAGATCAAGATTGGAAAAAGGTTTCATTGAACATGACATTTTGCGGCGGTAGAAGGTCACGAAGAAAGTCAGCTACTTTTTCAGAGCTCGGAGGTCCCAAACACTCGAAGCGAAATGATTGTTTCATCATCTTCGTTATCGACGGCAAAGAATTCCAGTGTTGACTTCGCTGCTTTCAGGAGGTCGTCAGTGATGTTACCTTTGATCGAGGCGGCGTTGATCATACGAAGAATCTTGCGCTTCTTCGACTTGTACGACGCTATGGAAATCGGTACCATTATGAATAGGTGATTCGACGACGGGTGTATTTCGGAGATCGGCGGATTGCGGGTCAATAGCGACGGGTGGAAATTCAGATGGAGTAGAATTGAGAAAGGAGGAGAGAGGGACGTGGAAGAGGAATGAAAGTATAGAGAGTCGAGAGAACGAGCCTCGAATCCGGATTGTCGTGAGACCCGGTCTCGGCTCTAAGCGTACTGTGCGACGGCAATCGACGCGTTTGATTCAGGACGCTTATTGAGAAAAGAGTTGGTGGTTTATTGATAGAGAAGGGCCGGGGCGGGCGCCTCAGCAGTGCAACGGACGGTAGGTTAACGTTGCGGTACTTCTCTATTGTGGGTTGTCGATCGTGTTCGAGCCCAGTGATGGGCGAGAACCCAAAGGTAAAATACCCGCGCACCCAGCGACGGCCCACGCCAAATCGCGTGGGCGTACAGTGCCAACATTACAGTAAACGTACACTGTACTGTAGTCTATCGATAGGGAAAGCAGTGCGGTGGGTACTGTAAGTCGCTGCAATGCGTAAGGCTGCACTAAACTCGTTTATCCTCTGTTTTAATGCTCGAATATATTTACGTCTTGATGACGAAATCAGGGCCAGGGTAGCAGGGCCGCATTGCCACTAGGGCGATATTGAGCCGCATAGAGGCAGAGTGCACTATTGCTTTACGCTGTACTGTACTGTGCTGTACTGTCTGGTGCGGATGGTACAGTTGATATTGTTCACCTTCATGCTGTACAGTACAATACAGTATTCAATTCCGACATTGATTGTCAATGTGAAGGATAGTTGGATGCCAACTGCGGATCCAATCTTATTTAAATATTGATTATTATTATGGGGTTCAAAAAGAGCCGTTTGTTTTCTTTGCCAACAATTTGGTGTAAATGATTCAGCAAAAGCTTCATAAATAGTGTCGCCTGGACGTCTGATTTTTTTTATTCTATTGGTACCCACGTCACACCTTGCTTTAGAGAGCGGAAATTTATCACGTCAGAAAAAAAAAATTCCTCTTTCCGTATGGCGTCACGCCATCACAATGCATTGCAAGTTGCATTTTGCAGCGGATGTATGCAAAAATAGCTCGTTACTCGCCAGGAGAAGATCCGCGAGAGAGTTTCGGTACTGTGCAGTTTGCAATGCATGAAAACAATGATCCGGTATGCGCAACCTTGGCCACTCGTTGCGCCACGAAAAAAAGGAAAATGCCACATTGTAAGCAGCTGGAGGGGAGGATGAGCCGCGGCTTGAATCCAAAGGTACCGTCTCTCCCAAGTTTGCTCTTCTCACAACGTTTCTGGTTTCACTGTCTCTGACCGCCATGTGATACAGCCGATATCGCACATCCGCGCCAGTAGATATGGCAAACTCACAATATTCTGTCATTTTGCGGCTCCCTCTCCCCCAAAATGTTTTTAAAATAAAGAAATATATTGAAAATAATGTTTTTAATTCATCGCCCAAATTGTCGCGTAATCAAGTGATCTACAGTGGCTGCTACTGCTGCACTATCGATCTAGTTCACGCGAGGGTCTAATGATGTCATACTTATTTTATCAAGTCATACAAACTGTTTTCCGCATTCTGCTGACTCGCGTCACCCAATTCTTGACAAATCGGCAATCCCCTACCCCCTCTCGTCCCATGCCGCCCTCACGTCCCACATCGGCCTACCACAACTCGCCAATCTCCAAACCCTGCTTTCGACAAACCTGGGCTTGAAGCATGAAGAATATCTTCTGTAGACTGACACTTGACCAACTTTCTTCCCCACTGTCTCTTCCGGAACACAAAGTCAAAATGACCTGCATCCCACTTTTCTTTGCCCTATTCAATACCCAAAACCTCATCACATTCAGTATCTACTTCTAATTCAACTGTCTCCATATTCTATACGCCTTTATCCTTCGCACAAAAAAAAACGATGCTCCGTTTCCTCTAGAATCACGCTTACTCAGAGCCATCGCACCAGCTTCATATTCATCAAATGCAATCAGATCCATTCATCATCAACGGCTTCCCTGTCACCCTGAAAGCCTCCGTCTTTCTTGCGGATTTCTAATTGAAATGATTGATCCGCAACGATCCTTCTGTCTCTCATGCTATGCCAAATGATTCTGTTCTTCAAAATCCTCCGCTTTGTTGCAGCCCTCTTCATTCTAAATCTCCCTTCTTCAACCCATACGCCCACAATCCATCTTTAATTTCAACTAGAACAAATCATGGACACCCTAGACACTTCTGTTCCGCTGCTTTCCCCACATTCAACCCAAAATACTCAATGCTCATATCAATCCCGCGCATCTTCACTTCGAATTCGGAGTGAACATGACAGCTGTACGTTTTTCCTATCATCAAGACAGTATAAATTGACCTCTGAGACCGATGGCGGAGTTGTTCCCAACCTTTCCGCCTACCGCACCACCACCAGCATCGACAAGCATCTCTGAGACATTCGATAAGGGTCAGTTGTCGGAAAGTTTCATACACAGCTCACGTTCTTATCTGTCTTCATCCTCTTATTCTCTACCGACGGAGATATCCTTCTCACCACCCTGATCCGTTCCGGCGCTCTTTCGGAACCCCTCTCTTCAGAACTGTAATCTCGTGTCATTCCGTTCAACCCCATATTTGACATTCCTTGACCGTTTACGGAAGCTCTCGGGGACAAGGTCGGGCAACAACACGCCTGATCATTCTGTAAGAAGAGACACACCGCCATACCTCAGACAGAAGGGGAAAGCTTCCTCGTTACCCACCCCATGCCCCTGTTAAGCACTCTCCCCGCGGCCGTTCCGTCCGTTCGTAATGCTTTGTTGACAGGGCTTCCGCCGTGGTCACCCGTCAATCCCCAGCAAGGTCCCAGGAACAACCTTATGTGGGCAATCTGCTCAAGAGACCATGGCTGGAATATTGGCCAGCCGCAGGGCCGTGCAACAGGTACCATCCTGCAACCGTCATGAGTTCTTCGATGACTCACTCGCCGCCGTTGGACCTCAACGACAGGTATCTACCCTGCTACGACTCGCCCATGCAATTCAACACTGACCTACTTCGGCTACCTTGCCAGGCAGCATTGGAGGATCAAACTTTTACTTCGCTCCTCGGACATCGTTCCTCAGGTGCTGATGAAGAAGGGATGGATGGTCCTTTGGCACTATCTGGGCAGCAGCCCACCCAAGCCAGCCCGTCCGATTATCTTGCTGCTACACAGTACCCGGGGGGTGACCAGGCTATCTATCCGGTTGTTGGAAACATTATTGATTGTAATCCGAACAATTCTACTCTTCCACAGACTGGGCCACATGATCAAATTGGCATGAACCAGAGCAATGATGGGGCGGTGAACTTCGAGCTTACGAACGCACCTTTGAGGAATACTGTTAACAATGTCGATGTGCCTGGCGTTCCATTTCTATTGAATCCTTCTGAATCTATGACGGCTCCAACTGCAACTGACTATATCGTGGATTCTTCGCCGACTCAGAATCAGATCTGTGCTGCGGGTTTTGAGGCAGAGAATTTCTTCGTCAAGACAGACTCTAACCCATCTGATTCTGGGAAGCAGGTTCCGAAGTCGGAAAATGTTGCGCAGAATGAAGCTGTGGACAGAGTCGATCAGACTGATTGCCGCGAGAATAATGAGACCTGTGCTCAAGGCCATGACATTTCAAACGGAGATGAAAACGAGGATCTCCACCAGTGCAACGACGAGTTTCTCGAGGCTATGTTACATAGTCCAAACACGATTGGAATGGAGAGCCTCGGCATGTTTGTGAAGTCAACGAATGGATCCACGGGTAAAGGAGTCAGTTTGAATACACTGATTCCATCTATGGAAAAAGTTAATGATGTACTCGGCCGCGGAACCGGTTCCCCAAGTGAAGCAAACAACAGGGAGGAAGAGTCAGCAGAGCTTGCTGTCTTGGATAACGAATCTGATGGATGCAAGTCCCCGCGTAGCTTTAGTGCCCCCACAAGCCCAGCAAGGAGAAAGAGAACATCCATGGGGACTAACAGAGCGACCAAAGGGCCGGGAAAAATCGCCTCTCGCAAGGAAAGCGTGGAAATGTCGCCCGGGTTACCAAGTAGCCCTGACCACGTTGTGTCTGAAGATGTCGTTTCTCCGACCAACGTGCTCGTAGATCAGAGGAAGACTGCTGACGCGACCGGCCCGAAAACCCCGGGTGGCAAGAAAAGGGTTAACAAGTCACGGAAAATCTCCAAAAGAGAAGCTGCCAAAGCGGCCTCTGAGCTTGAGCACCAACGTGAGCGGGCGATAGCTTTATTGGCCAAAACGAAGCAAATCACGGACGAAGAGCTACTTCGCTTGAAGCCGAAGAAGAAGAGGCGCGCCGCCAAGTTTGACAAGCCGATTCCAAGCCGATTTTGTCATATCTGTAGCAGGACACCGAAAAACGTACGATTAGCGGTTTGCTCCAAGATCAAAGGAGGCGTTTGCCGAAAAGTGATTTGCGAAAGTGCTTTGGAGATTTCAAGTTGGGAGACTTCAACCAGGCATTGGAGACGTCAACGAGCGAATGGACATGCCCGCACTGCAAGATAAGTGCCCTATTCGTGCGCAGTGTCGAACATATCAAAGAATTAATGATCGTCTCCGTGCGAATCGCTTGAAGCAGGAGAAACCTCGTGGGCGCAAGCGTGGGAGAAAGAACGAGGAGGGATGGTTCGAATGAGGAGAGGGAGCCGAAAAGGGTTGCATTCTTGTTGCCGGCTCCCGGGCCTAGAGACTCTCTGAATGAAGCAGCGATGGGGGCTGTGAACCCGGTGCAGCTCGGAGCAATGGATGGCATAGATGAAGTAACCAGTGAAGAATACGCGAATGGGTTGAATGTGAATGGAGCTGAAAAGGGGTGGGGGGTTTGCGAAGAGAAGAATAAAGAGTGGTTGAATACCAAGGCGATGGCGGAAGAATTGCAGAAGATGATTGCGATTGGTAAATCAACGGGGGATGGGTTGATTGGGGTGAATGAGGAGGTTGGTTTGAGAAGCGAGGAAGAGAATCAGGGTGTTAAATGCAGTTGAGCGAGGCGGAGGAAGGGTATCTTGGAGTGATAAACGACGATTGCCGGGAGAATTGCAAAGCTGGTTCGGGTGATGGGGGATCTGCATCTGTCGGGATGAACGAGTTTGGCGTAGGAGGCTTTGAATGGACTGGGATGGGGTTTGAGGATGGGAATTTTGGAATGCACGAGATGACGAAATTTGGAGAGGGGTTTGGACTGACGGCTGAGGAGGAGTACAGTGAGAAGGCGCGTGCAGAAGAGGAAAGACTTGAGCAGGTAGTGTCGAGATGATGAATGAGATGGATTAGGGGTTGAGGTTGAGGGGCTTTCACAGAGGAGGAGGGGCTTTGTGTTGTGATGATAGTGGGGGCAAGAGGGTGAGGCATTGGCACGAGGCTACCGTGACTAGAAGTTAGTGAAAGATTGCATACTCGGAAAGCAATGGGAGGGAAACTTGACACGGAACAGGTTGAAAATGGTTATGGTGTGGAACGTTGCGGTGATGCTAGTGTCTGTAGCTACAGTACTGACTTTTGAAATCTTGGCAGGACTTTTGACTAAAAGTAGTAGAATGAGTTATTGAACTGGTTTAGCGAGGGGGAGGGGGGGAATGGAGGACATTTTGGCTAGTAGTGGAGGCATGTATGAGCAGTTCATAGTGGGATGGGTGGGACGGGACGTAGGACAACGGACGTGACATGGGTGGAAGATACTTGGGACCAATGCAGGCAGGCGGGGGAGAGTAGTTGAATGACGAATGATGGAAACGTCAGGCGGGCTTTTTCTCAAGGACGAGCCAGACGTATGATCTCTTCCATCATTGATGATGGAGACCTGGTGTCCCTACCGGACGGACCCCAATGAATCCCTCGTCAAGGTCTTCTGCTTTCGACACGAGACTTGTGTGCTGTTGATCCGATCAGCCGACAGTGTCGACACTACTCTCGAGGTACAGTAGTGTAGGTAGTACTGTACAGTACATGATGCCCTTCATACTGTATTTGAATGAAGGGTCACCGCTTCCCCCTGTACGGTACAGTACAGGACAGTCCTGTGAGTACAGAGATTTTTCGCTGTACAGAACAGTACAGAACAGTTTGATCGGATCAGTTCCTGTGGGTAGAACGTATTTACGTCTGACTCTTGTTGATTTTGTGGATTAGTTGAGATTTAATTGATGATTTGATTGATAGAGTAGAGATGATGGCTAGTCTACCAGAGATAGCTATCTTAAATACTAATTTGTACGCAACTCTTCTACAAAAGCTTAGTCAAGCTATGTATACGGAATATGCAATCGGGTATTGCAGCAAAATATGTGTAGCCAGAGTTGGCCCATTATGCGGTACTGCGGATAGGTCCGAGTCATGGATTTGGCCTTCGGCGCAACAGTCGGGAGCCGGTAGGATGGACAACGACTGTTGGCTATCGGCAGTCGTGCATCTATGTTAGGTAGAGTCGGCCCAGTGTAGTATACACTAAATAGGTCCGAGCTATGATTCACCTTCGGAGCAACAGTAGGGACCTGTAGGATAGGCAACTACTGTTGCCTATCGAGTGTTGTGTGTCTACGATAGGTAGAGCCGGCCCAGTGGTGCATGAACTGGATAGGCCCGACTTTGTACTGCTTCAAAACAACAGTTGCGAGCCAGTGGATAAATACCGACGGTTGCTTTCCAGTTGTTGCCCCCTCTAAATGTAATAGAGCAGGCCCAGTATAGGACACCATAGAAAGGGAAAGTTATGGTATCCGACTTCGAAGAAACAGCTGGAAGACGGTAAGAAATATAACGACTACTGGTTGGCGCGAGTCAATTTTCCACAGTCCCCCCTCTCGAAGAAATATAGGACTGCGATCCTAGCCGTCGAAAGAGACTCCCCGGCGAATAACCCATTGTTCTATAGGGTGCTTGCATATGCCTTCATTGATGATCCGATTGAGAACCGAGTTCTCCTTTTCCTTTGTTAGAGAATCAGCAGGGTTGAACTCGCTTCGAATCCATACCACATCACTGTTGTTCATTTCTTCGTAGGCTTCTCGGACTGAGCTAATGTCCACCATCAACCGTTTCTCTGGAGTGATAGTATTTTTGATAATCACATCGAAAAGCGATTTGGAATCAGTAAACATAAGGGCGGGAATGTCCGGTTGAGGATTTTTTCGATATCGTTTTTGATTGCGAGCGTGTAATCCATTGCGTCTGCAAAAGCAAACGTTTCTCCACCTAGAACGGACCTGACCACCCTTCGAGACTTGTGTGAGCTAAAGTGTAAGATGTTGCAATGGTCGTGTTTGTCGCACAATAAAATAAGAAAGCCAAGTTGAGTTGATAGGTCGGTGTTATCTGCAAAGCTGCCGTCGCTGTAGACTCGTAGATAAAGGAAGGATTGATCCAATGGTCGTTGTAGAATTCCACGATGTGGATACTTGTATCCTTGCCGTATGATGCGGTTAATTAAATTGATTGCTGGAGGACAGAAGGAATTGTCTGTTATCTGAGAAGCCTTGTTTACAGCACAAGCGATGTCAGGTCGGGTGTGCGTGAGCCATTGGAGTCGTTGGCGTTGCGAGAGATATTCCATCAGTGAAGCGTCTAGTGGTAGCGGCTTGATTCTGCGTACATATTCGGTTTGAGACAGGAAAATATCGTCGGAGGTAGTCGATACTTGCATTCCAGCAAATGTAAAATTATCTATCTCTCTAGGTTCAGACTCAAACCTTTCTTCTTTCTGCTTCGTGTGGATCAGAAAGTCTTCTGTACCTGCATGGAAGCTAACATCGACATAATACCCAGACAGGCCTGCTAGTTTGCCGTCTAGGAGTTTAAAAAACAAACGGATGTCGAGTGAACACTGATTCATCTGGAGCTCATTGCGAAGATGAGACGTAATTGTGGCGTTCCAGTAGTCTCCCGCATCGGTCAATCCATAGAGCGGCTTGAGAAGTTTTAGTAAGTGGTTTTTGTCGAGCTGCAGTTCATCTGGTGGTTTGACATAAACATCCCGCAATAATTCGCCTGCAGACTGTAGATACGCTTGTGTCACATCTTGCGACCAAATATGAAAGACAAATATAGAAGCTAGGGCAATTATCAGACGAACAGAGCTGTGTCGAAGCATTGTTGCCGGATGAACCAGTTTGTGTAATTTCTTGTCCTTGAAACCTTGTACAACATATCGTGCTTTGTATAGCTCATCTTTTGTGCCCTTATGCTTGATGATTAGCACGAACGCCCGCCAAATATGTTTGCATCTTTCGGTAGTTCCTCGCGCAGCACAACCTCGAATATGTTCCGGTCGAGGAGACCACGTATTTCTTTTGCCCTTGCTTCGGCAAAGCAGGGGTCATACTTTCGAGTATCATTTGGTTTAAGGACTTCCATAAGATAGACACGGAGGGGAGGTGATGGATTGGCCAAGAAAGATGTTGAGTAGTTGATCTGGTGCAATAATGAGTTTCCATCTGCCTTGGAAACTGGCATGATATTTGATATATTATATTTCGCCTCTTTATCCGGTCTCTGAACCCAGACTTGTCTGTTTTGCACCTTTTTACCTCGTAAGGTCCCTTCCGAATACTTAATTCTCTTTCCAGACATATACATGATCCCAGCGTGTACTATAAAGTCAGAGGCAGGTGGGACACGCTCTCGGAATGCCCGTTGGAGTCTGAGCTCTGCACTGCTGTCCGCCATTTCAATTCTTGCTAAGTCCATAGCTCGCATGCGGTCAGCATGATTGAGTAAAGGTGTTGAGTGTGGATCGAACCTAGTAATTGTTCCAAATACCAGTAGAGATGGAACTAGCCCATCGGGTTCGGTGGTATCATTCATGGCCTTGATACTCAGCTGGAGTGCAATTGCGGTGTCAACACCGGGGACGTCTTCAGTGATCTTTTTGAAGATCCTTCGCAGGGGTTCATGGTAGAGCTCCCCGTTCCCCAACGCATTGTGAGAGTGGACACCAGAGATCTTCAACTGAATGCCAGCGGACTTCGCGAGTGTCTCGAATTCCTTGCCAGTGAAAATACTATCTTGATCCACACGCACTTTGTCCGAGTAGCCCACGTATGTTGAAGACCAACAGACAATAAAAGCGTTCCAGACTGCTTGAGTAGTCTTATCGGGTAGGAATATAGCAGAAGAAAAATGTGTGTGAAGATCAACGAAGTGAAGTGCTGGACGTCCCTGTAGCCAGACGAGGTAAAGAGCAATTTAATGATTGAATACACAATCAGATGGAGAAAAACTGACTCGGAAACGATGAGGCCCTTTGTCATAGCGCTGGAAAGTGTGGCAAGCCTTGCTGATCTGCTTTAAAACTGCGAGAGTTTCGGGGGATGTACCCGCGGGACGTATGCGCTTAAGGAGATTGTACAGTTTTGAAGCCGAGGGGTGCCAGTAATGCCTATGTAATCTACTTAGTTCCGCCCGGGTGAATAAAGTATCTTTGATGTTCCAATCAACGTATAGATGGTTGGATTTTCGGATTATTGGGAGTTTCCAGCCGTACTGTCGGCTATGTAACATATTTTCAACATTGTCAGCTACAAGCCGTTGTTTTTCCATGATGTCCAATCCAAGTAAAAACGGGATGTCCGAATCGACAACATCAACGTCCAATTCAAGGAAGGAGCCGTCGAGAGTTGGTATACGTATATTGACAGTTCCGAGGCCAGCTTAGATGCTGTCGCCGAACTTGAAGCTGTACTCGGACGAAGAAAGCTTCATTTTCTTTTTCATCTGACGGTATAGCTTCTTAGCTTGTGCCAGTCCAATGCATGAGCGTTGTGCGCCGATATCAAGACAAGCACCAATGAACGGTTTAGGTGCGTTAGAAAAATGGGTGTCGCAGTACTTGATATTAATGACATTTTGGCTGTTACTGGATTGAGATACATGAGGATCGTCACAGGGGCGGTGCTCGACATGATGAGTACGTAAAGTATTCCGTGTTAGATTTCCTTTTGGGGCATGCTCGGGTGACGGCGATTGCGTTAGATTCCTTATCAAAATAGATGGAGGTGAATAAGATGAATCATCGTTCGGTAATGCGTTAGCGACAGAAGCAGATGAAATGAACCCATTGGCGGTTATAGAAGAACTTGAGTGACTGATGTGTGATAAATTGAAGTGATGTGGAACGTTACTTGATGTATTCTTCTCATTAGTGACCGAATCACCATATTTCGTGGAAGGTGGGTTCTCAAGTATCGGTGATTCGAAAATGCTGGAGTTTATTTCAGCTTCAGAAAATGACAGTGATGATGTGTGAGGCGACGTTTGCAAAGATGGTGTTAGGGAAGCTTGAGTGAACAGAATATACTGGGGATCTGGAACTTGTTCCGAATCCGCAACGGAGTCATCATCGTCAGTTTCTTGTAGTAACTCCTCAAGATACGGATTTTTCATCTGCCTTATTATCATTTTAGGGCTTATTTAAACCATCAGGAGCTTTCACGATATCAAAAAGCATGCTTGAAAGGAAACTAATGTGCTCAGATTGTTCCGATAAAATCTTTTTCAAAATGATTACCTTTTGCTTAGTTGTCTTGTTGCGCAACATAACTGCAATTTGATTCTTGAAGATGCGATCAGCGTCATGTGGTTGAGTGCATCAACGCTCAACGTGGTCGGTACTTCCGCAATTGACGCATTTTGCGTCGGAGGAAGATGTAATGTGCTTGCGGTGACGAGCATGTGGATCCCTTCCATAGCGCGCTTGAGATTAAAACCAGGTGACTGCTCCATTGGTTTGGCTGAGGCGGGAGTATCCGTTTCCTGGGCTTAAAGAGGCAACTTCAACAGATTCTGGTTGAAAAGATTCTCGTGGTGCCCTGTATTGGGGATGTGGCGTGAACAGTTGGGGTTGCGATGGTGACTTGAGAGGCGGTGCCTGTCCAGGCAGTTCATGTGGTCTGTAAGGAGTATTTGTGATAGAAAAATCGTTTGAAGGCAGTGCAATGGGCTGGTTGTAGGTTGCACAGATACGGGCATTGTGTTCCGCTCTGTCCAACGCGTCGAGAAACGTTTTTAAATCACTCCCTAGATTATTCATACTGTTAATGGGAGCAGCAGCCCATGATTTCATCCGTACCGAAAGATAGAGCACGGTTTTGGTATTCTTCCGAGTTACGACCAGGTGACCACTGGGGAACAATATCCTCAATTTCTTTTGCGAGTTTCTGGAGTGCTTCGCCTTCGTTAGCAGAATCTATCATGAAGTTATTGATGTTGAGTAGCGACACGTCGTCTTCTATGGACTGCATACGAGTTGTGCTGCAATAGCGTTGCTGCAATGCATGTACTATTTGATCCCAGCCTTGCATGTTACGCAAAGAGGAGTAGTAAAAACGCAATGCTTCATTTCGGAACATATTGTGGATGAGAGAGATGCGTTGGCTCTGCTAGATGTTGTTGACGTTGCAGAGATGGTCAAATTGGGTCAAAGCCATAATGATGTTTTCCCTTGAGGTCCCACCAAACTTCGAGGAGTCTCGACTATAGAAAGCATAAATTTTGCTGGTTCCGTTTCCATTCTCTTGGTCGAAATTTAGATGGCGATTTACCGGTTGGTGATTGTTACCTTCTCGGTGAGGGGTTTGCAGAGTCCTAGGAGGAGGAGTGTTAACTTCCACTTGTAGCCTTCCTTGTTTCAAGTTGTAGTACCTGTGGTACGCCTCGCTTATGTCATTGTGGAATTCCCGTTCCGGCCATATCATGCTGACGATGCGTATGCATAGAAGATTGGAATTTAAATGTTGTTTTGGGGGCGAAGGCCACGGTCTTCCATAGAAACTCTTATTCATTTGTTTATGTTACTGTTGGTGAGAATTTCCGCCCTTGTGAGATCCCATATAGAGAACTCTTCCTTAAGTAGCGCCCTAAGGCCTTCTCTACGAGCTTGAGGATTGAAATCATCGAAGGTTCGGAAGAAGCGAACAATATTTTGTTGTAAGGTGTTGTCGAGGTCAACACGTTCCCAGTTGATAAACCGAGCTGGATTCGAAGGATCCTGAGGTTGATCTTCCATTTAGTAAGATCCAAATAACGAGCTTGAGGACGTTTTCACGTCTAGTCTTATTCGCGAATGTGGGTAGAACGTATTTACGTCTGACTCTTGTTGATTTTGTGATTAGTTGAGATTTAATTGATGATTGATTGATAGAGTAGAGATGATGGCTAGTCTACCAGAGATAGCTATCTTAAATACTAATTTGTACGCAACTCTTCTACAAAAGCTTAGTCAAGCTACGTATACGGAATATGCAATCGGTATTGCAGCAAATTATTGTAGCCAGAGTTGGCCCATTATGCGGTACTGCGGATAGGTCCGAGTCATGGATTTGGCCTTCGGCGCAACAGTCGGGAGCCGGTAGGATGGACAACGACTGTTGGCTATCGGCAGTCGTGCATCTATGTTAGGTAGAGTCGGCCCAGTGTAGTATACACTAAATAGGTCCGAGCTATGATTCACCTTCGGAGCAACAGTAGGGACCTGTAGGATAGGCAACTACTGTTGCCTATCGAGTGTTGTGTGTCTACGATAGGTAGAGCCGGCCCAGTGGTGCATGAACTGGATAGGCCCGACTTTGTACTGCTTCAAAACAACAGTTGCGAGCCAGTGGATAAATACCGACGGTTGCTTTCCAGTTGTTGCCCCCTCTAAATGTAATAGAGCAGGCCCAGTATAGGACACCATAGAAAGGGAAAGTTATGGTATCCGACTTCGAAGAAACAGCTGGAAGACGGTAAGAAATATAACGACTACTGGTTGGCGCGAGTCAATTCTCCACAGTTCCACTGTACTGCACTGTACAGTGGAACTGTGGAGAATACATGTACAGTATAGGTTCAAGCAATGCTTTACAGTACTCACAAAATGATAGACCATTCATTACTCTTACAGTAGTCAACTGCACCATTACTGTAATGCTCCCCTAATCCGTAAACTGTACATAACATGTGTCCATACCAGGTACAGTATACTGCAATACAGTACAGTACAACGGTACAGGACTGCCAAAAATCCACACCCAAAAATACACGTGTACAAAAAAGGAGCGTTGGACCAGATTCACCGGTCCACAATCCGACCAGCCAACCCGCCAACTAGCGAGCACCGCTCAAAAGCGGCCATTCCTGCGAGCCCTTATTCTAGCCCTTTTAGCAAGCGCCTCCTCCCCAATCCCCTGCTCACTGTCATTTTCCCCGACGCATGACACTAGGCCACGTTTCCCAAACTACCCCGTCTCCCCACCCCCTCTCACCTCACCACTCCCCACCACACCCGCATCTACCAGCCCACCAAACCCCAGTCCAACTTGCACTGCACGTATCCAAGCTCGCTGCACTCTGCATCACACGGTGCCTCAAACCTACCCACACAAAGCATGTGCAGCGGAACGCCCAAGACAACCAACGCCGATCGTTTAAACTCTGTTCTGGCACGACGACATGACACACGTGGACCTCCTGCGACGAGTGTCGAACATATCAAAGAATTAATGATCGTCTCCGTGCGAATCGCTTGAAGCAGGATAAACCTCGTGGGCGCAAGCGTGGGAGAAAGAACGAGGAGGGGGATGGTTCGAATGAGGAGAGGGAGCCGAAAAGGGTTGCATTCTTGCTGCCGGCTCCCGGGCCTAGAGACTCGCTGAATGACGCGGCGATGGGGGCTGTGAACCCGGTGCAGCTCGGAGCCATGGATGGCATAGATGGAGTAACCAGTGAAGAATACGCGAATGGGTTGAATGTGAATGGAGCTGAAAAGGGGTGGGGGGTTTGCGAAGAGAAGAATAAAGAGTGGTTGAGTACCAAGGCGATGGCGGAAGAATTGCAGAAGATGATTGCGATTGGTAAATCAACGGGGGATGGGTTGATTGGGGTGAATGAGGAGGTTGGTTTGAGAAGCGAGGAAGAGAATCAGGGTGTTAAATGCAAGTTGAGCGAGGCGGAGGAAGGGTATCTTGGAGTGATAAACGACGAATGCCGGGAGAATTGCAAAGCTGGTTCGGGTGATGGGGGATCTGCATCTGTCGGGATGAACGAGTTTGGCGTAGGAGGCTTTGAATGGACTGGGATGGGGTTTGGGGATGGGAATTTTGGAATGCACGAGATGACGAAATTTGGAGAGGGGTTTGGACTGACGGCTGAGGAGGAGTACAGCGAGAAGGCGCGTGCAGAAGAGGAAAGACTTGAGCAGGTAGTGTCGAGATTGATGAATGAGATGGATTAGGGGTTGAGCGTTGAGGGGCTTTCACAGAGGACGGAGGGGCTTTCACAGAGGACGGAGGGGCTTTTGTGTTGTGATGATAGTGGGGGCAAGAGGGTGAGGCATTGGCACGAGGCTACCGTGACTAGAAGTTAGTGAAAGATTGCATACTCGGAAAGCAATGGGAGGGAAACTTGACACGGAACAGGTTGAAAATGGTTATGGTGTGGAACGTTGCGGTGATGCTAGTGTCTGTAGCTACAGTACTGACTTTTGAAATCTTGGCAGGACTTTTGACTAAAAGTAGTAGAATGAGTTATTGAACTGGTTTAGCGAGGGGGAGGGGGGGGAATGGAGGACATTTTGGCTAGTAGTGGAGGCATGTATGAGCAGTTCATAGTGGGATGGGTGGGACGGGACGTAGGACAACGGACGTGACATGGGTGGAAGATACTTGGGACCAATGCAGGCATGCGGGGGGAGTAGTTGTAGGGCATTACAGTAAGTACAGTACAGTAGCACCACACCTTAAGTACCGGCGGCTAACCCGTCTCGCCCGAGGCACTCCCGATCCGATTCTTATCCTTCACGAATAAACCACTGCTTCCTACATGGTAGCATCGCTGTTCTACGGGCTCGAGTCTCTCGCCACGTGAACCGTCCAACGATCCGGACGCAAAGTCAACTAGCTTGAGTCTCCTCGCTAACGACAAAGATCACCCAAAACAACCCCATCACAAACACCTCAAAACACCTTCCAACCCCCCATCTCCGTCACACCACCTCTACCCACCGATCTACGCTATCACAATGCCGAACGCTACTCAAGACACTCCGCAAGCTCCTTCAAGGCATCCAAACCCAGCCCAACTGCAGCTGATCGAACAAATCAAGGGATTTCTGAAACGCTCCCAAGTATTACGTCGCGAAGACGCATGGCCATGTTTCATGGATGGAATGACTATCGTACACGTCAAAGAGTTCATCATCAGTTCGACGAACACCAAAACAAGAATCCCGGACTGGCTCGCAAACGCATTGAACGAAGACTTCCGCACATTTCACAACGAGAAAGAGATCTCGGAACACTTTCAGTGGTTCGTGGATCCCTACTCGATCGCAGACATCGATCCATTCTGGAAGCTGACACTCTTTCGAATCCTACGTGCATTCGCCGGATGTCGCAAGGCACGAAACACACAATTAATCGACGATGTGATCAAGGCAAACCTTCTCGGAGAAGAACCGTTCAACGATGAAGACTCCCATCATCGCGAAGCAGATACACTCGAAACCTCCGACGACCCCACAGCCCAATCGTTGTCGAGACCAAGCCGAAACTAGACTTGACAAAAGGCATCCAGACAATTACATCGATATTCGGTCCATCAGATCGCATCACAGGTGAAGAAACAGAGCCATTCTTCCAACGAATCAACCCATTCTGGATCAAATGGAAGCTTCTCAGATCCCAACCGCATTTCGCGTCACGGTGTTATTCTCAGTCCTGACTGGAAAAGCCCGGCAAGCGGCCACCAAACCTCGAACAAACAACATCAAGTTTGATGAATTTGTCCAGAATCTGTGTAATCCGATCCTCTACGAGCCCAACATCCAAGCAAGAAAAATCAACCGCTGGAACACAACATCATTCGACACATTCCGGACCAAGTTCGCGACATACCACGAGGCAGCTTCAATGTGCATCGACCACGTCGTAGCACATCACGCGATCTCCCTGCTTTCATGTCAGCACCACAATTAGTTCTGAACCCCTTACGAGAAATATTCAAGGGAGAGACATGGTGCAAGACCCTCTATGAGAACACTCACCTCATCAAACCCCGGCCGTGTTTGCAGAACTCGTCAAACCGCAGCTTCGAATTTCGATGACCAACACCGCTCTCAAACCACACAGACCGCAGGAACATCCTCTTACCACATCCAAGACGGCACCCAGCAACAAATAGATCATACAACTACGCTTGTAGCCGCATTCTTCGCAAAGACACCGCCCCCACCATTCCATCGACGGCCCGCCAAAGTATCGCCAGAAGCCCTCATTTTACCGCAAGAACACGCATCGCCACCGCCAGATACCAACCTCATTGCGCAGGGGACAAACCATTTGCTACGGATGTAAGATGCCTGGACACATACTTCGTTTTTGCCCGAGAAGACTAAATACACAAGCCGACTGCATCGCTTCAAGAACATCGGAACGGCAGCTCACATGGTACTAGAAAACGCCGACAACGATCCAGACGAAGCAACCGAAGAACTCGTCGCATACCTCGACGCCGAGCTCTCCGATCCGACCGCGGGACACGACCCTCAGGAGATCGAATTCGAAGAATGGATCTGCGCCTTCCTCGATACCATGGACAACAAGACGCTACACAACGATGCGATAAGCGGTCCATCATCAGCGTTCAACGTTGCATCCACGCCCGGCTCCAATTTTTCTCTTCAATCCCTCCAAGCTGGCATTGACGAAATGGACATAAACTTCGCCCACAACGTCCTGAACCACATGCTCATCGACCCCGGAGCTCCCCGAAATCTATGCTCCACGGACTGGTTAAAGAACGTCGGCAGGAAACCAATTCGTATCGCGACACTCCCGGAACCGACTAAACCTATTCGCTTCGGTGGCGTTCCCATAGCGGCACTACACGCCGTATGCCTCGTCTGCAGAATCACCGACAACTCCGGAGGTTCCCACACGCTCCGCCTCGTCGCTTTCGTTCTCCCCCAACTCCATCCCCTTCCTCCTCGGCTTACAGAGTCAGCGACACCACTCTTTCGACCTTTGCCTCCGAGAAGACCCCCACAGCTGCCACCTCAAAGTCCAAAATGGAATTCAACCCACCCACTATCGTCAAATCTCACGTCTGGACGCACTTCGAGCGACTCTCGAACGATCCGGATCCATCCTTCTGCTGGGACAATCAGATCACTGACGCACTCAACATTCAGCACTCCCCTTGAGCAACCATGCCTTCTGGAACCCCATCACCACAAATCCAACACTGCTCACCATAACACCTCCGTGGGAACGAGACGGCTGGCGATCCAAGCTATCAATCGAAAACATCGATCATCTACACAAAGCTCTCCGCCACCCGACCGACAGCTCGCTTATCAACCTGTTCCGGCAGCAATCAGAGGGAAGGAAATTACCAGCCGCCCTCACGGCACGAATTCGAAAGCAACAAGCTGAATGCAGACAATGCGCTGAAACAGCCGAACTTCCCCGCGTCCCTAAACTGGCAATTCCAGCTCCGGCGACTCCAAACATCGCAGTGTCCTTAGATGTCATGCCGCATAACGTGTACTCATCCTTCGTCAAGTTTCTGGTCATGTTAGATTACGGAGACAATATCCTGAAACTGGCATACCTCCGCGATGACTCCACACAAACAGCCTTCCTGGCATATCTCTACCGATGGATATCCAATTTCGACGCACCGCTCTTCACCATCGTCGACCGGGGATCCAATCTGGTCAACACGCTCATGGCCGACAACCTTCGCCCCCTTAATTCCCAACTCTGCCGATACCGACAGAATCACCATGGTCTCTCGGCTCCAACGAAAGATCGCATCGTTTCCTGCACAAAGCGATGGACAAACTTCTCCTCACCCCGCAATTCGAGCCCTGTCCCGGATACGAGCAGCTCATGGCCGAGGTGGAGATGGCCTGGAACTTCACGCAACACACGAACCGCGTGCTACCCCACTTCAATCGATTCGGAACCATGCCCCGCGTCCTCGGCGAACTGACAGACGCAACCTCCACTCGCGAGCGCATAGCACTCGCGGAGATCGCACGGACGGAAACAGAGAAGCTCCGCGCCGACGCAGTCATTCAGAAGGCACTCAACCCACGTCATCGCCAAGTCCTCAACCTACGACTTTCTCTGTCGGTCAGAAAGTATGGTTCCACAGAAAGCGCAGAGGGTGGCGTCAAGCAATCGTCGCAACAGTTGCGAAACCCCAAGTCACAGTGACATTCGATGGAAAGCTGTACCCGACCCACGAAACTAGGATCCGGCCATTCTTCGGAGAAATATCCCTGCCTCCCGAGATAAGGGAACAAGATGGTCCAGACAACGCCGGCGCACTCGACAAACCGGATTCATCCACGTCAACAGCAGTACCTCGGTCAAGCAGTCGAATCCGAACCATGCCCCGCAATGACCCTCAACGCCCTCAACAGCACAGTTTACATCCCAACGTGGAGCGGGAATTATCGCCAAAACCGCATCTCGACAGACGATAACGTCATCGTCCTCCGACCATCCCACTCTCCATGCGGTGTAATAGACGCAACCGAAATCGAGTTCGTACCGATGACGATTATGATTGAAGACAAAGATGACCAACTCGTGCTCCTCACATCCGCCGAGAAAATCCGATCCCTGTCAAAACTCCCAGCGGATCAACAGAAGGCATTTGCAGAAGCCAAGGCAGAGGAAATACGATTCATGATAAAAGGGCCGGTCACTGCAGTACCCCGGACCACCCTAGACGACTCCAGCGAACTTCAACCCGTGAAGTGGACCTTGATCATCAAACGCTCTCCCACAGCCTCTCCACCTATTCGATTCCGAGCAAGAATTGTAAGCGTTGCACACCTCTCCTCACTTCGCCACTCCGTAACCGGTAACGCACCGACCGTCGCCTTGAGCTCTCTTCGTATATTACTGGCCATAGTTCCAATCTGGGACGCACAACTCCAATCCCAAGGAGACTCCATCACACTGATGGTCCGAGATGTCACAAAAGCCTACCTCCAGAGCAATCCCACAAAACGGCTCATATACTACGAACCCCCACCGGAGTACTTCGACTTATACCCGGAGAAACGCGGATTTGTCTGGAAAGCCAATGTCCAGATGTACGGCGAGGTAGAGACAGGCAGATACTGGAACGGAACAGTGATCCCGTGGATGTGCGAGAACATCCCTGACTACAAGCAGTGTTTGCATGACCCCTCCCTTCTGCTCAGCCCGACTCAGCACACCGCGACAGCCATGTGCACCGACGACGCAGCAACCGCGATGCCGACATCCAAGATTTCAGAAGAAGCAAAGCTCGCCAAGGGATTCCTTTGCAGAGACGGCCAACACCCCCACCGATTTCAAAGGGATCGATATCCAACGTCAAGGACCCGACATCATCATCACGCAACGCGCCTATGTTTCGAAGATAACAATTCCAGATGATCTTAACAAGCTACCGAAACCCGAACTCAATAGGCCCTTGACCTCAGACGAAACATCCGAGCTACGCTCCGACGCAGGAAAACTCGCATGGATAGCAGTCGGAACGAGCCCTTGTTCATCCTTCCAGGCAAGCGTCGCACTCCAGAAGAACACGAACCAACGATTCTCTCCTCTTTCGGTACTACGAAACACCCGTCAAATACTTTCAGCAGTCCAGAAAAACGACATGGCAGCCATCCGGTACATACCACTCGACCCTTACACACTCCATATCCGTCTGTATTCGGACGCCTCATTCCAAAACCTGGACACTAAGCACTCTCAGGTCGGATTCATCATCGGACTCGCCGACAAAGAAGACCACATCAACGTCATACACTGGCACAGTTCCCGCGCACCAAGACGCCCCACTCCACGGAGGAGTCCGAACTCATGGCCCTAGACGTCGCCTTCCGCAGAATCGAAAACATATCGCACGTCATCTTCGACCTTGCGAAGAAAATAGTTCCGATTGTCGCGTACATCGACTGCGAGACCTTGTGGCCAACTTGATGAACGATACAGTCCCATCCATTCCAGAAATCGGATACAGATATCGCGAGTTCATCTCTAGAGGAAAGGTCGCCTCCGTATGCTTGATCCCCGGCACTCTCAACCCTGCAGATGCGATGACCAAAGCGAACCCCAACAAGATGCTTGAATCCACACTGAAAACAAACAAATGTGCCACGTCAAGCAAACGCGTCTTCATGTTGCAGGACTCACCGTATCGTCACCTTAATTGGATTCCAACCACAAAAGTTCCGATGCCCAACGACAGGACGACCGGTGAAAACTGCGATTCGGGACAAAGAGAAGAACCGCACAAGGCAGAGATCACAATGGTTAGCCACTCATCCGAAAATCTCACAGACACCGACCACCCCGGATCGCAGGAGGCACCACCGCTAGCTTCACGAAGTCGTAGTCCCTAACCAGAACCCACCCCATAGGGGCTCGGAGGATCGAGCATTTTCCAGCGAGCGGCACTCCCCCGAAGGGTTCGCGATACTTCAGCGCACCTAGTGTCGGACAGCTCTCACCCCACTATGCTGGGCTAGAGTGGACATAGTCCATTTATGTTGCTCAAACTGAGCAACGACGTGACTTCGGCCAACAATAGCACCCCCACTCACCGGGATGGTGGATAGGCCAAAGACCTCACGGCTTTACCGCTACCGGTCTACCTTTTATAGAGAATTCTACGGAGTCAAAAGCATCGACCGGAAAATCCGGAAAGATCGACATCGAAACGGTTGTCAAAAGAGCCCGGGAATGATTGTCGGATTTATCGTGGAACGGTCGCGGAATTAAAGGGGCAACTCGTCGGGTTAAAAGGGTCGCCGCCCAAAAATGGTAATTTTTTTTGGACAAGGTCAGTGTGATAACTTTTGAAAAGAGAAGAGAAGAGGGAATGTAGGGCATTACAGTAAGTACAGTACAGTAGCACCACACCTTAAGTACCGGCGGCTAACCCGTCTCTCCCGAGGCACTCCCGATCCGATTCTTATCCTTCACGAATAAACCACTGCTTCCTACAGTAGTTGCATGACGAATGACGGAAACGTCAGGCGGGCTTTTTCTAAAGGACAAGCCAGACGTATGATCTCTTCCATCATTGATGATGGAGACCTGGTGTCCCTACCGGACGGACCCCAATGAATCCCTCGTCAAGGTCTTTTGCTTTCGACACGAGACTTGTGTGCTGTTGATCCGATCAGCCGACAGTGTCGACACTACTCTCGAGGTACAGTAGTGTAGGTAGTACTGTACAGTACATGATGCCTGTCATGCTTTTCGGGAGGTGATATATGGCCCAACGCTTAGAAACGGATGATATTTAACCGACAGGCAAGACTTCAATCCGGAAACGAGCGTGACTGTCGTTGCACTGCGTCGTCCGCAGAAAGTCATTCGACCGACCTGTTATCTCGTGTGACGCGCTTTCCGTCGGCGGAATAACGCGAGACGAGATGGTTTTACGAACAACACGAATGCGGCCGAGGATGTTTCGGCATCACCCGGCCGATGGTTTGGTACTTTAATTGCCAGCGCGGTCGCCACAAATTTCAAACTACTGTAAATCAACTACTACCAATCATTTGATTGATAACACAAGCGAGCAACAGTGTAGGTCCCAGTTTCAGTCATCTTCACACTCCCGCGCTTTTAATATTTGGAGCATGTGCAGGTCTCAATATCTAATGCTGCACAGAACAGCTATCAATCCCGGATTTAAGCAACTGCACTAGGGCTCCGTTATTTCGAAGTTTAGAAAGCCCGTCAGCAGGGTTTTACTCAGTTCTTACCAGTCCAATTTGAGTTATCTCATGGCTCCTGGACGACTCACGAGCAGCCATTACATCAATCATTACTCTCTTCTCAGTAGTCTGTTGACCCTTTGTAACAGAGTCGAAGACCTGCTTTGAATCAGTAAAGCAATGGAGTGGAACTTTCGTGCCGATCATTCGCTCGAGGTCCTTGCAGATCATGAAAGCCTTGTCAAAACCATCAGCAAAGGCATAAATTTCTCCGCCCATGATCGATCGAACAACCATCTTCGACGTTTTGCTTGAGTAGTCCAGAATGTGTGCCTTGCCAGAATCGTCGCATAAGAGGATAAGAAACCCAAGTTGGGAAGAAAGATCATCGTTCGATGCGAAGGCAGCATCCGCATACATCTTCACGCGTAGGGAAGGAGTGTTCAATCTACCATAAATTAATCCCGTTACATCTCCGCTCTTGGCGATCGCGACGGCCTTGATAAGTTCTACGATCTTTTCTTTCGAGAATGTCGCTTCAGTGACTTGCGCAGCTCTGTTGATGAAACAGCAGAGTTCGGGATGGGTATTTGCTAGCCATGCCAGCATTGCACGGTACCTTCTAAAATCATCGAAAGTACACTCTTTCGGTATCGGAGCGAGACGTTTGGCATGCCGTTCTTGGGTCATCGAGAATTCCTCTGTCTTCACTGTCTTGATTACTGTACCGAAGAAGTCGAAATTGTCGTATAATCGTGGCTTGGAATCAAATCTTTTAAGGCTCTCCAGTGTTCTTTTCTGGAATTCTTCGTTACCAGCATGAAGGTTGTCATCGACGTAGATGCCAATCAATCCCTCAAGCTCGCCGTCAGATACTTTCAGATATAGGGCTGGATCAGCAATAGCGGGAGACATTCCAAGGTCCTTCTCGACGCGAAAGTGGATTGTGACGCCCCAGTAATCACCCGCTTCGCACGCACCGTACAGAGGGCGCAGTAACTCAAATAACTCCCCATGGTTAATACCAATGATGTCGAGGTCTTCAAGCTTTGGTAAAATGAAGATTCGTCGGGACATCTTATCTTTGCTTTGCAGGTAGGCCTGGTTGACATCATGAGAGAAGACTCTAAATCCCTGATTGCTGCAACGGAGAGTATCAGACGAATAGAAGAGGTCCTTAGGGTGGCAACATTGTGAACCATGTACGGCTTTTCTTTGTCTTTGTATCCTTGAGCGGTGTACCTAGCCTTTTCTTTCTCTTCTTTGGCGCCAACATTCTTTAGAGAGAGAACAAAGCGTCCTCCGAGGATGTTAGCGTCCTTTGGGACTTCGTCTCTAGGGAAGACCTTCCAGACTTTCCGCTCTTTTAGAACGCTAATCTCGGACAGTTTCGCAGCAGTAAACTTTGTATTGTTCCGGCGAGGAGCAGTTGGTGTCAAAACCTCAGCGATGTGCACGCCGAGGTAACCGATGTTAATCGTCGGGCTGTCTAGAGCATCTTGAATACGCCTATGGTCCTGTTCAGCTTGTCGGATATCAGCGAGAACATCCATGAGCTCACCATCTGTGCCTAAGCGGCCGTCAACATCTGAGCTGCCCACTGGCAGGGGCTCGTCATGGAGATAGTTGCTGTTTTCCACTAATGGGGCAATGGATCAGAACATATCTTATTAAGACTAGGGAGCTTTTGCGAGCTATCTGTCTCGATCGCACATTCCTTCTCTTTGAACCGCTTAACCTTGTCGATTGAAGCTCTCACAAGTCGATCACCATTATCCAACGTAAGCATTTTGCCGTGCACATCCTTAACAACGATTGGTCCTACCCATCTTGCTACCGGCTTCTCTCGTTACATAAGTACCTCTTCTCCAATGTCGTACATCATGTCAGCGGCTGCAGGGACATTGCTCCTGAGCGCCGTACTATGACGGGCAATATGGGAGATTCTCGTCATTTCTTTCCGGGCCTCGCTTAGTGCTTTCATCCGGCTACTGTGGCCGGGCAAATCGTTTGGCATGAGTGGGATTCGCGGGAGGATGCCAAATACTAAGAGATTTGGCACGAGCCCAGATGGACCTGGAGTATCGTTAACGGCTTTTACCGCTAGCTGCAGAGCGAGACAGCGTCTGATGTTCGGGTCGTCGGCGATAACCTTGTTGTAGACCCGGCGAAGGTATGAGCTGTATCGCTCTCCTACTCCGAGCGCAAACATCGGATCCTATTCCGAGCGCATTGTGAATTTCAACATCGGAAGGTTGCTCCTTTATGCCAGCGGCTTGCACGAGGTTCTTCCATTACAAAGATTCGAACTGACGGCCTTGGTCTACTGCGATATTGTCCGGGAAACCAACATATTTGGAAACCCATATGTGCATAAACGCGTTCCAAGTGTCATTGGTCGACTCGCCTTTGAGGAAGCAGGCAGCGCTGAACTTGGTGTCCTTATCAACCACATGCAGCACGGTGCTCTTCTCAAGCGTCATTAAGTCAACGCAGACTGTACGATTGAAGACGCATTCGCCTTTGGGAAGGAACACCTTGAATCTATGTGGGGCATCAGCTTCCCTTTGGCATACCTCACAAGTTGCAGTTATGCGTTCGAGGTCCGCAATGAGATCAGGAGACGCGGATTCGGGATCTGCTCTGCGCATTACGGCGTACAGTTCGCCTGGGTGCGGATGATGGAAGTGTCGGTGTATTTTCCGAATCTCTTCAGAAGTGAAAAACACATTAACACATCATTCTATGGAGACATGCCCCCGCTTACGCACTAATGGCAGAGTCCATCCATCAGCTTTCGAACGAGCAGAGTCATCGGCAAAGTCCAAGATAAGTCGTGCCTGAGTAAGGAGATCTAGGCCCAGGAGTAACGGTACGTCAACGTCCACAACGTCGGCTTTGAAGGAAAGGAAGAAAGTATTGGAGACAGGGATTCGGATTGAGATATGACCAATTCCCTTGTGGGTAGACTCTCCGAAAGTAAATGTCAATTTCTTTCCCTTCACCTCGCTCGCCAAATCAGTGTTAAGTAGTGAACAGTAGGCTTTTGTCTGAGGCTTTCCGATTACAGTCTTCTGTGCGCCGGAGTCTACGCATGCACCTTCGAATTCCTTCGTGGTTGGTCTGTCCCAGATGGATATCATGACGAATATTTCATGGGGATCTGGATCGACTTCAGGGTCTAGCTCAGGAAGGCCAAGAGGCGGTGCACTGGAACTATCAGAGTCATATTCACCTCTTAGGGCGGACTGGAAGATGTTGACATCATCAGTCTCCTCATCATCATTGGAACCCTCATCGACTGTGTGATCGAGCTGCCCGCAGAGCTCCGCTAGAACCATGTGTACTGCGTGTTTCTTCGAGTCCTTTTTCTTGTAGTACTCGAGCTTTTTTGCAGCGGCCCTGGCAGCATTCAAAGGCTTCTTGCAGTCTTTAACCATGTAACCAGGGTTACCGTAGTTGAAACATCCGGAAATGTCTAGCGGCTTTCCACGTGAGCGCGTTGCATACTGACGTCTTGGCCTCACATGTTTGGGATTGTACATGTATCGGCCCTGCCCGGCATAGTGGATATCCAGCTGTTCATCAGATGATGAAGTCCTGCGCCAAATGACATTGTCCCTCGCGAGGGCCAGCCTGGCCTCTTTTCTAGTTGCAGCGCTGCCTCAAGCTCACCATATAGCATCTAAAAGGTGAGTTGGTGAGTGGCGACACGATTAAGTGGCCCACGAGACCATGGATATCCTACTGTAGCCTTCCTGAGAAACTCGATCTTGTGCGAGTCACCGCGATGGGAGGCTGGGACTTGCCGAAACAGCTTCGTGATCAACATGTACACCTTGGCCAAAGCTGCAGAAACCTCTAGTCCATTCTTCACGTAATCAGACACGCGCATAGTATTCAAGTAGTTTTTAACGCGAGTCTTTCGCACAGGGGAGTTGTACTCACGGTTGATCATATCCACCGCCTGTTGGAACGTTTGCGCAAATGTCTCCACCTCGGCAAGATAGAACCTTTTCGCATCTTTGGACAACAGGTTGTGTAGATATTGAATCTTCTGTTGGGGACTTAATCCATAATCCCGCGCCACCTGGGAGTATTTGTCCACAAAATCCATCCAACAGTCGCCAAGGTCTCCGGAAAACTTCTTGTCCGAATCCTTGAGCCTCATGGCTATGCCATGAGCCGGTCTGCTCCCATAATTCCCATTGACACTTCCACATTTTCCGGAATCATTTGTTTTGATTACGATCTTTCCCTGGTTCTGAAGGTCAGACCTGACTCTGCGACCTGCAGCAACGATGAGCTGAGCAGTGTGAACAGCAGCATCGCGGTCTTCGGGATCGTCGTATATGCCGTGTGCAAGCGTAAGAATTACCCAGCGAGAGGAGTGCTGTTGGAGATTCACACCTCTGAAATTTAGGAAGTTCCTGAGTTCCACCCAGACGGACGAAAGATCGCAGATGTCCTTGGCAAACAGACTTGCGGGAAGAAACATGTCAGCGATCATTTCCTTGAGTTGCGCCCCTTGAAGATCAGCATACAATGAACGCAAGGATATAATGAGTCCCTTCTGGGCGCTGGTGAGGGACGACAACTCTTGTTCTGTGATGGACCGCATGAACTTTGGGGCCTCTGTGCCCGTCTTCGACCCCCATGCTGTGTGGAGTACATTATTCCGTCGCGTGAACCACGCCCGAAGGCAGGAATTTTGGCGATGAGCTCTGCAAATGCGGAGGTGTATTTCCAATGCCGTAATCGAATCCTTGACTCCTAGCCTTACAACCAATCTTCTGATCTTGAATAGAGAGGTAGAAGGGTACTCAGACCCTGGGCGGCCAGTCCCCTACTGGCGGAGATTTCGGTGCCTCGGAACAAATTCAGTCCGTATCATACGCTGTGAACCTTCACAACTCGGGGCATTCCAATTCGTTGAAAATTTTTGGGTTTTTAAAAAACTTGCGGGATCTGTACAAAAATGATCAACTCACACACCGGTAAGCAGCCTTATCCGGTGTGATTGCGCCGTTTCGACGTTACAAGTGCCTGTTTCCTCGAGTCAAGCCGCAAGAGTCTTTCTGCGGAGAGTTCCAAAAGCTGCGACCGCGATTACTTCCACAAGTGATTGAGATATCCGAAAACCTCCTCCAATCTCACCTCAACTCTGTTGTAGATCTCAAATAGTCGGCATAGATCCCCGTAGGTCTCCACAGATCAAAGGTGCAGCAGATAATCTTTGCGAGAGCAGTGTGCGTTGCAATGCATGTCGCGCAAGTCGGCTGCTGGACTCGTCGATGATTTTCGACTCTACATACAGAAGGTAACAGTAGTCCAGTCTCTTTGCTATGTGGCGATCGATCGCGCTCAAGATGATAATTGCCATTCCGGTTACTCGCTGATGGTCTCCAGCTGCCGTTTGCACCTTTTTTGTAGAAGCTTCGCTGTCAACACCTGTCTTTTATTATTTCGCACATAATGATGATTGATCGGTGACACACATAAAACAAAAAGCGTAGAGTTTGAACATGGTAACCCTACATTGCGCCTTTCAATTTTCTTTTTCATTCTACAATTACCAATGCAGTCTTCGATCCAGTTTCGGCGGCAACTCGAGTCATTCAAATTCTGCGTTTACTCAAATCTGGTTACTCGTTATCTGACAGTCATTCCTCGAATGATTTACGAGTAGCCAAGGATTGAGGGCTAAGACTGAACTGGCCAATGAGAAGGGACTGCGATGGGTTTCATTGGTTGAGCGCAGAGAACTGGGACGAGTTTGAGAATCGTGGTTACATGTAGGGCAACTCAAATCCGAACGAATTAAAGATGAGGAATCAAATTGAGTGTGGAAATTGTTGGCAAAGGAACGTAAGGTTCCAACCGTGCAGTACGGTGGCTGACGCGGTGACTGTCTCTGATAGCATGGCTATGGCTATGGCCAACGCAACGAATGTTGCACACTTTTTGGCAACGACAAGTCGCGGGTGTTGGATAACGTGTCGCATTTGCTGCACTGGCGAGCTATGTACAAGCCAGTGCAGTTACTCAGGCCGTGACGGTAGATGCGGTCACCCTGGTTGTGACTGTATCTTCTGGCTTGTGGTAGCCCGCTGGCTGGGGCACAGTTGAATGCAACGTTGTAGAGCGAACAGTGGGGAAAGCAGTGCGGTGGGTACTGCAAGTCTCTGCAATGCGTAAAGCTGCACTAAAGTCGTTTATTATCTGTTTTAATGCTCGAATACATTCACGTCTTGATGACGAAATCAGGGCCAAGGCTGTTATACAGAAATGGTGTGCAAAAGTGCCAGCGCAACAAGCAAACGTTTTGCTGTGCCAGCGCAGCACCTGTGACAGCTCAGCACGAATGCTTAGATATTTTATGTTATTAATCTAGTACCAAATGCTACTGTAGTCATTAGATTTAATTTTTATGGTGGACTAGTTCTATACTGTACTGTACTGTACTTCCAAATACAGTGCAGACGGGCTACAAAAAGTCTATATACTGTAAGGGCTTGCGTACCGAGTAGCGGAGCAAGTCCAAGACAAGAATCACTAACCATCAGACAGAAGAAGTAAACACTTGTTCTTGCCGCAATAAGGGGAAGCCAACCCGTCGAGCACAACGGTCAGTAGTTGTGTCAGACTTTGTAAGCTCGGCTTGTAGGGCTTACAGTAGACTTCCCCCAGCAACCTTGCTGCGTCCTACGCGTGTCATACCTTTTGGGCTGTGATACTACTCCCAAGTCGCGGGAGGGATAAGAGGGGGCAACAGGCGCCTTGACAGCTTGTTTTGCACTGTACCGTCCTGGACCTGTGCTTACAGTAGGTTACCGGTACAGTGGGGTAAACGATATAATGCCACTTTTGGAAGGCACCAATTACAGAGATACTTCACCTGAAAGCTGACGGCGCACGGGATGTTGATGAGTAAATCAAAATAGTGCCAAACTAGCCTAGATTAGTGCCAATTTTTCTTCTATGTCACGGGGTGGCACTAGTGGGTGTACCTCACTGTAATTGGTTTCACTGGTGTCCACTGCAGGATCCGAGGCCGGCTGAGAGGCATGTTGTATTGGACATATCAGCCTCTGCTGCGTGCCTTTGCATAAAGACTGCGCGCATACTGTACTTCCAAGGGTTTCCATCGTCCCCCGTACCATACCCCTCGCAATGCCGTTAACACGGCGTACGCATCCGGGTGCCACCCACCAAGTGTGGATATAGGGACTGGTACGAGCCTGGATCGTGTGGAATTGGCGATGAACTCCTGGTACTCGCTGAACTTCAAAGTCCTTGCCGCTATCAGGGATTTCGGCGGGTTAAAGGTCCGGACTCTTCCTTTCGTAGGTGCAAGAGGGTTCTCGACGGTGACGTCGAATTAGTCTGTGGCCACACTAGTTGCAATGGCGCGAATGTCCGGCGTGGTCCGATGTCGACCGGCCTGGCGGGGTTATTACGACTGGATATCCGGCCGCGCTGGCCATATGCGAGGCTAGCATTGTCGCCTGACAATCATGCATTGTAATGCGCTCTGGCCCGTGGGCGCAATGCATGAGATGGTTTCCGAACACGTGGATAGTTTCCGGGCAGTGGTTCCGCGGGCGTGGTGTGTTCGGAGGGAAGAGCGGGGCTTGACAGTAGTACTGGAGCCACAAATTACAACACCGGGAGTTGATCTGTCTTTTGAGGCGCGGACAGGGGCGCAGTGCACCCAGTCCTTTGGTCCGGGAAGGGCCATAGACACCCGGAAAGCTTGGATTTTGGTATCCCCTGCTGGGATCTGTTCCTGAACTGCCTCGTGATTAGCTTTCATGATAGTGCTCTGCGAGGGTGAGTTGTTAGAGCAGAACAGCTAAACGCTGTTGCATCATGCTGTAGGCAAGCGCTGGACCAGTCCCTATGGGTATCTCTGACGTCCGCAAATGTGTGCAGTGCCTGAAAAGTCTTCGGCATAACTCCAACTGATGTGTCGAACTTCTCCGCGATGCGCGGGAGGGTCGGGGTTGCCACTGAAATGCTTGTATTTCTGTGCGGGGTGGCCGTCAAACAATGTCATACGAGGGATGAAGGGTTACTCAGGCTGAGGAAGACCCCCGCCTTGACACGACATGCGAGCAAGGACAGCAGTAGCCGTACTCGAGCAGATAGCATTAGTTAGGCGCTGCATTATTAGGCCCTTTGCATGAACGAATAGGCGCGCAGACCGACAGATACATATGTTTGACACGGTCGTCGATAACTCATTTGTCATTTCGGGTGTACACTGAATGACCGACTATTAAAGTCAAGATGTAACTGGATGACTTGTTGCGAGCGGGTAGACAGAGCACTAAGTGTATGAGCAGCTGGGGATCAAAATGCCAATGGACATGTGGGGACGGATCCGTGTTGCTGGGCAGGAGGAGCGCGTCAGGCACCATCCGAGCATGCGACCGAGGTTTGGCGCCATCAGCTAGCCATGAAGTTGCCACGTCCGCCACGTGGCAAAACGGATGACAGTTTGAATAAATACGACAGTTCCGCCCGGATTGAGCGCCCTGGGAAGGCGATAAACTCATCCGCGTGGCTTAGTGGCTGAAAGGGCGCAGCTGACCGACCACACCCGACCGCATATTGGACCGAAAACTGGATACGTTACACGCGCGGGTTCGAGCCCCACCCTCCGCAGGCGTTCTCAAATCACCAAGGATTTTTCCCCGCTGGGGTTGTTTGCCAATTATCACATGATTACGTCGGCACTGGATACCGCTCGTCCGTTAGCGTTCAGACCTCACCGAGACCTCATCGATACGAATAAACGACCGCACCAACCGTTGCTTTTTGCTTTTTCCTTTTCGGACTTTTTCACAGGTTTCCCAAAAAAAATACACCAACCCTGGAACTTCGCCTTTTCACGCTGAACAACAGCTCTTGGCTCGACGCCCCGACATCGGAAGTTCCCATCCTAAACCTCGGGGTGAGCCGGGCACCCGCCACTGTTGGCCCACCCCGTCGATGCGAATGCGACGCCATCATGCGATTACCCTGGCAGTACAAGAGGCACGGATATCTGTTTTTAAGCGCTGACATCCATGAACACAAAACCTGATACGGAGCATAATCTGTGAAAGCTCAGTTGCGCTCATAACGACATCATTGAGGCTGACAGAGGCCGCCATCTAAGGAATATCGCATCGTCACGCGAAGGCGACGAAGACGTCACATGCAACCCCCGCAGCATGCGTTCAACTTGACCCGTTTATTCCGCGACAGGCAGTACGAGGAAGCCAACGCACCCATTCGGTATAGTGTCCAGCACGCTGCGGGAAGTTTTCGCAGCTGTGGATACGATGGAAGATCGGGATCGTCGACGTAGTTTCCCGGGCTATATGGGGCGCCGGGCAGCGTCGTGCCTGGCTCAATGACCAGAGAGAGAGGAACAACATCAGTCGGGGCTTCAAGGATCGGCACATCGTATGGTAGAAGACACCGGACAACGGGGCAATGATCGTGGGCATGACTTCTAGACGTAACGTCTGCAGGATCCATAAATCCCTGGCAACCTCCGCCGGAGTTCCTGGCTGATAACCGCACCACCAGCCGCACACCACCGCTTCGGCAAAACGTCACACACGGCGGAGACTAGACGCATAAAAGGTTGGAGGACGAGGGGAAACACCATCATCTGGCAGTATGCCCCTCTAACAAGCCCTCCTGGCAGCGAAGGAAGAGGTGCAGTGTATAGAATAGTACGTGGGGGCGGGGATCAAGCAGGGATCGCGGTAATGAAACGACTCAAAGACGGCGCGCGGGCGGGGAGGGCGCGTCGTTTCTTCTGCCCCAAGAATGTGCTCAACCATTTTCTGCGTCAACAGAAGCCATGACGTGCTCTGAGTTGCTGTCGTGATGGCGCAAAAGCATGCGCGCATCGCGAACGATGGCGTCCAGGTAGGAAAGGATGTCGTTGCCGAGCTGAAGGGGCAGAGCGCACGGAATTGTCGAAAGTGAGCAGGCCGGCAGCACCTTGGACACCAGACGAGAAGACTCTTACCACAGGATATTGGCCGAATTTTATCCAGGCGAGTTTGCAGGGGCAAAAGCGCGGCGGTGGCTTTGTTCTCTAACGAGGCGGCAGAGAGGTAGGCCAGCTGCTACTACAACTTTGGTACCATGGCGACGGATATATCATCGGAACCCACGAGCAGCTATTGAAAGCGGTAGAAGTCTATTCGTCGTCATAGGCCGCAGACCGCGGCCTCCATCTATCCCTGACAAAGTGCAAGGTTTGGTAGCATACAGCACTACCGCCGTCCTTCCAAGAGCTTTACCCAGCCGGACCGAAACAAGTATTTAGCGACGGAACTCGTATTTTCAACGCCCCGATAGGCTCTACAGCATTCATGCAACAGGATTTCTACGAACACTTCGATCCCCTTAGGTCCTTCCTGGACACAATTGCTGACTTTGGGGACACCCAGGTGGTGCTTCAACTCATCCGCAAGTGCTTCGACGTCTGCAAGGTCGGCTACACGTTACGCGTAGTTCCCGCTTCAAGTACAGCGGAAGGCGGCTTAGACGAGATGATCGAGAAATGCGTCCGAATTCTGACCGCAGGCGTTCTCGACCGTGAGGTCTTTCAAGAACTCCAGCTCCCAGTGAAACCGCTAGACCCCAAGTAACCATCGTTGGGGATAGGCCACACCTCGGCGCGCAGCATTGCCGCCGCCTCTTTCCTGGCCTCCTGCGCCGCTGCTGATACACGCGGCCGCTCCATCTTGCTGGCTTCGGTTCAAGCGCTCAGCACATACAACAATGCATTTGACGCCTAAAGGGTGTGGTCTGCCTCATGCCCTTCTGTCGAAAGTAGTTCCCCTCAGACCCCAACGTCACAACTCGGTTCAAAGCGCGCTTGCGTTCCACGTGTTCCGCGCTGCTGGACCTTAATGCGAGGTCGAGGCCCCCTCGTCCCTGGAATCGAGCTTCGGCCTGCGGACATTCTCCTGCAGCCCTCATCATCGCCTTCTCCGTCCGACTCCCGCCCCTCGCGTGTGATATCACCATTGTCTCCCCCTTTAAATTAAACACACTCACAAAGGCCACCTAAATCGTTTGCGGTGCCGCCGAGATCGCCCATTGTGACAAGACCCGCAACCTCGAGGGCAAACAGGCCCGTAAACCTCCCAACTCTCCCTCCGCACTGCTACCCTCTCCCAACCTCACCGTTCAGCCCCTCGCCTTCGACTCTTTGAGCGCCCCGTCGACAGCCACCTCTCGCCTCATTGATGCATTGACACTCTCGATCACACGTCGCAGCTTTATGGGCACTGGTACGGTTCGCCGCAGGATCTACCAAAGCCTTAGCTCTACCATCTGCTCGTCCATAGAGATGTCTACCTTGTCCCGAGGCCCGTCGCACGCCGCGGACTTGGCGTGTCCGGTTAGCTCCTGACTGTAATGGCATTCAAGTTAGTGAATTGCACTACAAACGCGTTGAGTATGTAATGCATTTATTTCTGCAACGGGTGGTCAAAGAATGTCATACGAGGGATAAAGAGTTACTCAGGTTGAGAAAGACCTCCGCCGTGACACGACATGCGAGCAAGGACGGCTGTAGCAATACTCGAGCAAATAGCATTACTTAGGCGCTGCAATATTAGGCCCTTTGCATGATTGATGATTGAATTGGCGCGCAGACCGACAGATACAGTACGGCATGTTTGGCACGGTCGTCGAGAACTCATTTGTCATTTCGGGGTACACTGACCGATCGACTATTAATGTTAAGATCTAACTGGATGACTTGTTGCGAGCGGGTAGACAGAGCACCCGGTGCATCAAACGCTGTGGAATCAAAATGCCACTGGACATGTGGGGACGGATCCGTGTCGCTGGACAGGAGGAGCGCGTCAAGCACCATCCGGGCAAGTGACCGAAGTTTGGCATCATCAGCTAGTTCGGCAGAACCAGCGCACATCTTCCCAGCATAGCGTATCGAGCCAGGGACGCAACGGTGATCGGACAGTTATGTCATACGCTGTCGGTTCCTCGGGAGGAGCAAATAGTTGGCGGGCGAGGTGGATCAAACATATTAGAAAGAAGTTCAATGAATTCAGTATCTACTGGGGACTGCGCACGGTCTAAGGTATGTGGGATGTACGTCGTCGTCCATGCGCATGGGGGCTCGTGAAAGGATAGCTTGAGCAGTGAGTGACCACACGGTGCAACCCAGTCGCTGGTCGATATGACGGCGGTTCACACCGGATGTCGAGAGACTCCAGGACGCGATCCGCGGAATTAAATCTTCAATGCAAGCTGTGGTGGCGGGGCGAAGGGCAGAACCAGTGAAGAGGAAGGGAACCTCCTGTTGGCGCGCGAGACCGGCATTCTCGAACACATGTCTAGTGTCTATTGGACCGTTGTCCTCATATGAGGAAATTTGTAAAAATTACGCTTCATGTATTAATTAATTATTAAAAAATATTTCAGCAAAATTAATTTACATAGAGTGTGCACATGAGGATATTTTCCTCAGTGAGGATTTGAAATACGGAATTATTTTAGCCGCCCTCTTTATTCAAACATGCTCTACCGCATGAGACATGTACAGTACCCGAATTTTTCTACCACAGACATACGCATGTGCAACATGCAAAGTCTTGAATACCCCACTACCAGCGACTGAGTTGCACCCTCTGGTCATTAGTGAGGGCCGGTAATAAAAAAATTATTCCATGACAGGCACTTAATAAATAAAAATATTGTATTACCGGGTAATTTAATTCCCTCTCAGACCGAGACAGGAATTATTACCTCATAAGTAATTTATGAAGTCATAGTCAATAATTATGACTATGACTTCATATTTTAATGACCAGGCTGGTCATAATTATGACCAGCTAGGTCATTAATTCCCCCAAAATTAATTCCCCTAGTCATGACGAACGGAATAGTTCCGCACTGTGCTATACAGTAGTGTACAGTGCTTTACATTACAGTGTAAGGCCTACCAGAAACGTGCAACATGCAGTCATGCACTAAACTGTACAATGCGGTAACTGTATTCCATGTTGTACTGTACTGTACAGTGTCCATGGTGCACTATACTGTACAGTTGCACTGTATACTGTACAGTGCAACTACAGTGCAACTGTACAGTACACTACGATCTTCAGAGTGAGGGTTCGAACCCAAAGAAACAGAGCCACTTCAATTGTTTGAGCAGCCCCTGGCAAATGCACTCATTTGCAGAAAACTACCAATGCGGCCACTCAGATGATGATAACTTTACGGCATCAGAACGGGTGTCCGCTGCAGGATTCCACTATACTGCTAGCTAAGTGCTAACCGGGTGGTCCACGTCGGCCACGTGCAGCGACAGAAGAAACTTTACTTCATTGAGTATCTATCGTGTACACTGCAGGACTGACTATACGGCTAAGAACTAACCGGATGTCCCACGTCAGGCACGTGCAGTGGGGCTCGCGATAGAATCGCCATTGCAATAGAAGACCACAGTGTGCAACTAATGCGCTGATAAATGGCCACATTTGAAAAATCCAAATGTATATATACAACTATTCGCGTCATTATTCTCAATAATCGACCCGTGGTCGAGCGGTTAAGGCTAAGTCCTGGGATTCTGGATAGTCATATCCTTTCTCGCAGCAACTTAGCTGGAGCAGTGATTTAATTTCCTGATTCCGGGATCGTTCTCAGATTACTGTCATAACGTAGTACAAGGAAGTTGTTATCTAGATGACAGCTAAGAAGCGCCGGAGATTGGAGTGCTACTCATAGAAATATGTCCCCAGAAGGGGAGCTATGTTTTAAACCTTTTTTGTGAGTAAAACGCTGTTTTTGAATATTTTTCGAGGATCTATTACAAGAAACACAACTTATATAAACTAGAGTTCAATAAACATGTGAAAGTGAATCTTGAACTTACCTGAAAGGGGTACGTTGTAGTTTTTACATGTATATCGATAAATATCTATTTTTACAGGGCTTGGGGCAGAAAAGCTGTGCGTATGTCTATAAATCAAAGTCTATTTCGTCAAAGGAGCGAATAATATTTTATTATACCTCATGTAGCTTGACATATAAAAGGTATTCAGAAGACGTCAAATAAAGAATTTATAACATTCTCAATATTTCGGATCTAATTCAATTCGTCTGGATGATGCTTTTGTCTCTTCAGATAGTCTCCAACTTTCAAAAGACATTCGGTAAGGCCAGCTGTCAGCCGGGATCTCTTCTTGGATTTAATTGATCTAGCAATGCTAAAAACTCTTTCAGATGTTGTTGAGGAAGAATTAGGAGTAAAAACGACACGTGCGACTCGGATAAGATTGGGAATGTGCCTTCATACTTCTTCCAAAATCAAGCGGCTCCATTTCTTTTGCAGAAGCCGCCATAAACTTGTAAAGTTTGATTTCGGAATCAATGGAGGCATCAACTTTATCCCCAATTTGCACATCATCATCATCTGAATCGAAACTTGGTAAAACACCCTTCTTTGAATGTTCGGATGCTTTTTCATTTAAAGCGTCCGACCCTGACGAAACCGTGATAGTGAAGTAGTTTTCCGCCAATTTTGAGATAAGCTTTACAGCAGCTGTGTCAGAGAGAGTGTAAGCATCAACTCCACCCAACAAAACCTTGTGCTTCATTTTGAAATACCTTGGAGTCAGAAGAGTTGCAACATGAGCGCAATGCTCTGCCATTGGACACTGAAGGTTATTCTTCTTACGGCGGTTCAGGATTAATTCAGATAAATCATCTACCAATCTTCGCGTCACAGAATCCATTGCATTTTGCTCCTTCTTCTTTTTCAGAATTTTCAAAATTCCTGCCGAACAAACGTCCTTCAAATGCATTGTCGGGCCTCCTTGAGAGCCCAACAAAGCTGTACTTTCTTCGACTGCCCTGAATAGCTCACCAATAGCTTTCAGGGGTAGCTTTTCCCTAGCGGTAGGTCCATCAGCTGGACCGACACCTTTCCATGTAACATTGTCAGCATGCAGTTTTTCGACTGCGGATCCAAAATAGGGTTCCAAATACAAAAACCTCTCAATCATTGAAACAGTAGATCCCCATCTTGTCTTAATATCCAAAATTGGCCGCAATATACCCGCATTTTTTGACGAAAGCTCTTAAATCAGGTACTGTGCAGCAAATGCAGACTTCTTAAAAAACTTGACAGTCTGGCGCACTTTCATTAGTAATTCGTCAATCTCCTTGTCTGAGAATGCCTTACGAGACGAAATCTGAAGCGAATGAGATGCACATGCGATTCGGTTCCAAGAAGATCTGAAAATGTAGGCTAACTGTGTCTCATTGGTCGAGGATCTTTCAGGAACAGTGTCTGCAAGGGAGAAGGTTTCAGGCAACTGCGGCAAGGTAGCATTCAGGATCAAATTGAGCTGATAATCGAATGAATCTTTGCTGAAATCCTCATTAACATCCTTGTCATCCAGTCCAGTTTCAGTTTCTTCGAATACTAATTCATTGGAAGCAGGTTCAGATTCAGTTGCCTTAAACGTAATTGCATCCCTTTCTTGCGCATAAATCGAGGCGACCTCGTCAGTTTCCTCTCCACTTTCAAGCTCTCTGATTTTCTCGAGCCGCGACTCCAGCAGTACAGAATCCTCAATTTCAGCCAAAATCCCTTCCTCTTCCGACGTAAGCTCGACCTGTTTCCTCGCATTAGCAGCGCTGTCGGTGGTTATAAAAGCCACTTTTTTTCGATTCCTAATTTCTTCGTAGATTCAAGAAGAAAGCGTGAAAGTTCCTTTCCAGTATGGCGACCAACCAACTTAGTGCAGCATACCAAGTTTGTATGGTATCCCCATTCGCTGTCAATGAACGATATTTTTAAAGATGAATAGGAATCATTATTTTCGGCTGTCCAAACATCTGTAGTTCCGGCTAAAATTGGAACAATTTCGAGTGTATCTGCATTCAACTTATCAACAATAGCCTCAGATTTCTGTAAAATACGACTAACGGTCTGACGGCTGACATGGTTGAGTTTGGGAGCAAATTCATCTACATTTGCTTGAAACCCCGAATCTTCAACAATAGAAAGCGGTCTTTGATTGAGAGCAATCCATTGCTGCGCATAGCCGAATAAATTTCTTCTGAACGGAACCCGATTTGTTGACCTTCTGGGTGAACATTTTCTTGAAGCCAGGGTTTGTCAGGCTTGATATAATAGCTGAACCCCCCTTACGTTTATTGAATGACACGGAGATGTCAGTTGTCCTGTGTTTGCTGTTCATGTGGCTTCGGACATTTGTGGTTCCACGTCCCAAAGCACCTACTTTCGCGCAAAGCCGACATTTGAACTTTCGCTTGTGCGGTTCATCTTTGGAGTAAACCCGTTCAAGCTGCACGAAAGAAAAGATCAGGTTGTTTGAATTTTCATCATACCGTACAAAATGGGTAGTTGCCGGACCTGGTTTGTTTCGCACTGAGAGAGGGGCCGTTGGACCTTTTTCGCGGACCGAAGGGGGTTTGGTTTGCATTACGGGCTCAGATTGCGCATTTGCGCTCTGGGAATTCATTTTTGGCTGAAAAGGTCGTGGAAATCGGTAGTTTTCGGTAAACCTTGTGTTTTCTGGTCTTAGACGGCTCTGACCAAGAATATTGTGGCTATTTTATCTATGTTCAAAACTGTGTCATTCTAGGCAATAGTATAGAATACTGTAAAATCATGACTTTTGAGGGGCATCGGTGGAGATCAAGTCATAGATAATTAATTCCTTTGTGGTCATGAAATTCTGGAGATGTGGTAAGGTGAATATTTATTCCAATAGAATAAGAATGGTAATACAGTTATTATTTCTCCATGCCCTAGTGTTGAATTCTATTGTAGGCAGGTAATTAATTGGTAATAGTAATAATTTTGCCATAGTGTATTCTATTGCTCCCAGATAATAATTTGGTAGGTAAGTCATAAATTCTTTAATGACTTCAGAAAGTCATTAATTCTTTTATTACCCCAGGAAGTCATTAATTCCTTTGTGAGTTTATATGCACAGGTTGGGAATAAAATGAAAATTATTTTGGAATAATTCTATTACAGGGAATTAAAAAAATTTTAATTTTTATGTACTTAGAAATCTATGACCAATAATTCCCCGCCATCACTACTGGTCATCCATCGCTGAAGCTATTCTGTCGCGAGCCCCGATGCGCATGGACGACGAAGTACATCCGGTTAGTTCTTAGCCGTATAGTTAGGACGTGCGCAGTCCCCAGTGGATACTGAACGCATTAATCTTCTTTCTTCTACTGTAACTGTCGTGTTTACCGCTCCCACTGGCTGCAGTTCTAAGACTGTACAATAAGCCTTATAGGTCAACGGCAAAAGAGGCGAGCAGAAAAGTAGATGAATAAAACTTTTACTAGGCGAGAAGAGCCGACGCTGTGGCGTGGGCAGGGCCACGGACTCTGCGGAATCTGACGTAGCAATACTTCTAGATGATTGCCCCTCCGTAGCTGGCAGAGAGGGCGTGAGCTCGCAGATATGTAGCGTGCAAAGGTGTGAAGCACTACGCCCAAGACATACTGTGATAAGGCATTACACTGTAATTGACAGTAACAAACCTAAAACAATTACTGTAGGTTTGAATAGGGGGGAAATTTGGGGTGTTTTTGATGCATGAAAAATATGGTCAGCTGTTCCCTGAAGGATGTCGTGATGGTAAAGGCTTACAATGTAAAGGATTGGCGGGAAGCCGTCAAAACGCTAGAAAACTGACTGGACGCCCTCCAACAGGCACGCGCCGCTTTTGCACTTGAAGGGGCGCCTTCGGAGGGACGGAGACCAAGTCTTTAAGATAAAGCCCACATTGTAAATTAGCGATGGTGAACAGCAGTGGAGACAAGACCCCGCTGGGGCAAGCAGGTTACAATTTCTACGCAACATGGGAAAGAGAGAGGTAAAAACACCAATTATGGCAGCCTGGGCGGTCAACGCGGCGGTCAAGGAGCTGGTTAAGGCATGGTAGAATCCCCTCCCTGAGAAACAGGAGAAAAACTACTAGCCATACACGAATCCCCCGCAGTCGCCGCCGCTCTTATAGTCGGTTCAAGCGCGTAGGAAGATCCGACGCATCTACTCCAAAGAAATCGCCTTCGGGCCCCCTGAACTGCAGGAACCCCTGGCGACCGGAGGAGCCACTCGAGTCGCCGCGATTACTACCATCTGTTTTGCCACTTGAAAAAAAGAGGATCTCAAGGCAGGTGTTAGGTTGGTTGCAGGTAACGGGTGTTAGGATGTCCAAATCTTCGTATCGAATTTTAATTTCAAGAAAGTTTGGCGCGCTACTTTACTGAAGCGGAAATACGCTCCTAGGGCCACCTATGAGGTCTATGTAAACGCCTGTACCTCCATGGTCCTGGACCACATAGGACATCAAATTGAGGGGAACAATCATTTAATGTGTTCCAAAACCTGAACAATACAGGTCTTGAGTTACGCTAGAAGAATTAGAACATTTTCAGGTGACTTTTGAACCATTAACCACTTCAACAAGGACAAAACGGGGACTAGAAGGAACAAACACTATCTAAATACGAGATCTAGACAGCTTGAAAAACTTCTAGTGTAAGCATGACCACTTACAGGCAATTGCAACCACGACGAAGACAACTCCGGACGAACGAACATGCCGACGGACTGACAGGGCTGCGCAGACCATATGCCTTCGGAGACTGTAACAAAGACAGTAGTTTGAAAAGCGATAGGAAGCAGCGAACTTTGGAAACCCTGTTTGGGTGGAAGAGCCGTCCTTACACACCCTTTTGAGATCGTCCTATGTGTTCTGGGGGCCCGAGATGACAGTTCACTCGAGATTAAGATCAGCAACAACGATGCAGCAAGAGATCTTGAGTCATGGTTGTTCCGTCGCCAGGAAATTCGAGCGGACATAGGTCCGGCGCCCGCGCCAAATGCAGATTGAGGAGACACAACTTGGTCAAGCTCTTATGGCTGACTTTAAGAAGTAGCTGCAACTGTCATTGAAAAGGTCCCGCGGTGTTGCCAGCGCACCATCTGTGACAGCTCAGCAGGAATGCTTCGATATTTAATGATATTAATTTAGTAAAAAATACTACTGTAGCCACTAGATTTTATTTTTATGGTGGACTAGCTCTACACTGAACTGTAATTTACTTTTAAGCACAGTGCAGACGGGCTACAACAAAGTCTATATAAGGGCTTGCGTACCGAGTAGCGGAGCAAGCCCAAGACAAGAATCATCAGCCATCAGACGGAAGAAGTAAACACTTGTCCTTGCCGCAATAATGGGAATCCAACCAGTCGAGCACAACGTTCAGTAGTTGTGTCAGACTTTGAAGAATCGACTGGCGCCAATCAGTAGTCTCTATATTTCTTACCGGCTTCCAGATGTTTCTTCGAAGCCGGATACCATACCTTTTCCTTTCTATAGTATACTATACTAGGCCTGCTTTATTACATTTAGAAGGGGCAGCAACTGAAAACCAACCGTCCCTATCTATTCACTGGCTCGCAAATGTTGTTTGGAACCACTTCAACGTCGGACCTGAGCAGTTTATGCGCCACTGGGCCGGCCCTCCCTAACGTAAACATACGGAACTCGATAACCAACAGTCGTTGTCTATCCTACCGGCCCCGACTGTTGCTCCGAAAACGAATCATAGCTCGTACCTTTTTAGTGTATACTATTCTGGGCCAACTCTACCAAACAAAGATGAACGACAGCTGATATTCAACAGTCGTCGTCCATCCTACCGGCCCTCGACTGCTGCGCCGAAAGGCGAATCCATGACTTGGACCTATTCGCAGTATTACTTACTGGGCCAACCATGGTTACACTTATTTTTCTGCGATAACAAATTGCATATTCGGTAGTCATAGCTTTTCTGAGCTTTAATGGAAGGGTTATTTACAAATCAGTATTTAAGATAGCTGTCTCTGCTAGACTATCCACCTTCTCTCATCAATCAATCAATAAACTCATCAACCACAATACATCTAATCAACATATCAACAGGTGTCAGACGTGAATGCATTCTGCCCACACATACACTGTTAGCTCGGCTTGTTAGGCTTATAGTAGACTTCCACCCGCAACCTTGCTGCATGCTACACGTGTCATACCTCTTGGGCTGTGATACTACAGCAACAGTATAGTACTGCACATAACTGTACTGTACAGTAGTATACTGACTGTTGTTGAATGTAGTAAACTGTACAGGTATGCGGATGACTGCTGTTAGAATTAGAAGTGTTGAATGCGCATTACAGTACTGCCGAATTTAGCCGAGAATTAGCCCTTTTCGAGTGCAGTAGTCAATCGGTACAGTGACTACGAAAGTTTGAATTTGGCGCACTGCGCTGGATAAACCCGGCGACACGAAATACGGAAAGGGTTTTTCGCTAACAAAAAACAAAGAAAAACAACCCGACCAGGGGAACGCACGTACCCATTCTACTTTGCCGCCCAAATCCTCTACACCTTACAGCCTCCTTAACCTCTCATCTCCCTTGCGCACGAACCGCGCAACCGCAGTTATGGGCCCAGATCCGAACAAGACCAAAGAACGCCAGCAATCCGATCCGCCGTTTTTCTACCCAGATCGAGACTTGCAAGAGTGGCTCCGAAAAGTTGGACGCTGGGTGGATCTTGTTCTTGCCGCTGCTGAACGAGGAAATGACCGTCACTACTCCACTATCGCAAAAATTCTTGGCCGTACTTTGTACGAGCGTGGACTACCTTCTGCTCAGCAGTCAATCGTCGATGAAGTGTGTGAGGGAAATTGTTGAGTCAATTGCCGTAGACCCTCCGATTGCAAGTGTTTCTCGGCTCATTTCTTCTTTTAACAAGGTAACGGGTTGTCAAAGGAAGAAAAATGAAGATCTCACTTTGTTTGTGTCCCGTTTCCGAGGATTAGCTGCTGATCATCTAGTACAGAATGTTGCTTCCTCTTCTTCACAAATCGGTGAAGTCTTAGCAATCACACTTCTAAATAATGCCAACCTCGAGGAAGCAACGTTAACGAATGCAAAGTTGTCTTTGATTTCTCTGGCCGAAGCACGAGCCAAGAAAGAAGAACAAAACAAGACAGTCGCGGTTCTGGAGAAGGATCTCGACAAGACGGTAACTGCATTTGAAGACCTGAAGACTGCTATTATTGCGAGTTTTGCCCCAAACGGCGAAGGGGATAGTGCCTCACATATACCATCTACCCTCTCAGAGAAAGCAATAGAACTCCAGGAGGCTATCTATCAACTCCGTCGTTCTGGAAATGACCAAACAGTGAAGTCTGTGTCAAATATGTTCACCAGTAAGGAGGCTAGGACCAGGTTGCATCTTGATGACGCAGCGACTGTACTCAACAATCTAACAGTCACACCTGCGAATAATCAAAACGCAATGACAATGCATCAGGTTCAAGCCCTCTTCGCTCAACAAATGGAAGCTTACTTTGGTCGCACTCAAGGTGGGCAAAGCGGCTTAGACTGGTCACGGCTTGGAGACGGAGCAAATAGAGGACGAGATCGCGGAGGCTTTCGTGGAGGAAAGATCAATCGTCGGGGACGCGGAAATTTTCGTGAAAGATTTCGCAACCGCTCTCTGAACGACAAAAGCGAGAAAGATAACCCCCGCATACTTGGAAAACGCCCTAGAAACGAACGCGCTGTGGAAGGACGAAGTGACTTTGGGACAAAGTGCTGTGATTGCGGAAGAAATGGTCCCACTCGTGGTGACGATGAATGCAGAAATCCTAGTGCCTATACTCTCTTTCTGAGAGAAAACAAGAAAAACGATGATGACAGCGCCGAAAACAATGGTGAAAGAAACGTTTCTTTTTTTTCGAAGAAGCTCCCAGTCCGAAGACAGGAAAGCCTAATCGGAAGTAGGGGAGCAGAATCAGACGTTAGGTCCGGATCCGATGACCCAAACCCCATTATCGATGGGGGTGTCCCAAAAGCATCGGGGGCATTGAGGCCGCTGCCGCACTGTGTGAAGCAATGGGATCCGAATTGATTCTTCGACCATTGGAAGGCGTGCCCTTTCTTCATGGGTACGGACAGAACTGTAGTGATGCGAAACTCACTGTGGCTTTATGGGACTTGGAGATAACAGACCTGGCAGGAACGTTGGTCAAGATCCCATTTCACGTTACAGCCGGAGATGGACTGTTACTACTTGGAAATGGGTAGTGCATGGGTCAGACCTGATGAATTCCCAAAATCTACTCGTCATCCCACCGGGAACTGGATGACTATCTTCAAAAACTCTTTGGTTTCAGACCTATCATGACAGCATGGTTGAGGAGGATTCAAACTGAAGGCGAACCTACCTCAACGTTGTGCCCTCCAAATGCTCATCCTTCAAATCATACTTTTCATCGAGCCGAGCGTTTGTATCGATGCAAAAGAGTCAAAAGAACTACGCCGACGGAAAAAAAGCAAGACGATTTGCGAAAAAGCTGCATGGTTATTCTCACCTTCCGTACAATGACATGGTGACGTTCTGTGAGCGTGGGGGAGTTCTTAATCCCGTTTTGAAGCAGGCTCTCAGATCTGTAGTGGACAAGTGCACTTCATGCAAATTGACAGGTCAACCCTTGAGGTCAAGCAAAATTTCACCAAGGAAGTTTTGTCTCCAGTTTAACGATCACGTTCAGATGGATTTTTTGTTCATCACAGAACTAAGCGAGAAACCTATCCTACATATGGTTGACCTACATACAGTCTATTCTGAAGCTGCCATTGTCAATTCTAGAGATATGGGTATCGCCGCGATGCAATTTGACAAGAAGTGGGTGAGCAATCATGGACCCCCACGCGCCATTTTCGGGGATCCTGAGTTCACAAACACGAAATTCCAACAATTTCTTCGTTACCTTCACGTGAAGATAGAGCCAAGACCGGCAGGAAGACACAACAAGCTTGTTGTTGTCGAACGAAAGCACTCAGTCGTACGGCTCATTGCCCAACTTTTGCCCAAAGACGCGCAGTTCTTTAATAGTGATGAAGTGGACAAGGATGCAATACTATCTCGGGCCACGTTCCTTTCCAAGATCATGTTCGGGAGCAAAATCCTGAGTAGTTTCGAACTTGCCAAAGGCTACACAGCAGGAATTGTTGCTCTGCCGCAACGCGAAGTGAGCACCGAGCTCCTCAAAGCGCATAACGAACAAAGTGCTCATCGTGCAATTGCAAAGATTGAAAAGGATCGCAAACCGCAAACAGTGAATCCTGAGGACCTAAAAAGGGGAACCAATATACTTCTTCAAGAGGAGCGGAAAGTTCGGAAAGTGGGAGCATGGATACGCCCGGAGTTTTGACGAGCACGTAGTCAACATATCAAGTTTCCAAGATCATAGAGGCAAGCCAATCCGTGCTGCTTACGAGGACGTACGGATGAAGCCTACAAGTTCTCTCTTACGGGTGCTCGACGAAATGGATTTCCGATTTCCACTGAGCTACTCGGTTGTTGAAGAAGACTTCGATTCAAAAAATTGTCCGGAAATGTCATCTCCCGCTCCAGAACAGCAACAAAGTAATACAAATTACTCAATAGAATCTGCGGAACAAACAACAGTCTGGAGAAGCGACCAAGACGTTCCGCAGCACACCTCTTTACGACACATCGCAGAGGGAGGAAATAACGACGCGGAAAGCATAATACAGAAAGAGTCGTCATTATGGGCATCACCCTCTTGCAACAGGGCCAATAAGCGAAAGACGAGTCCGTGTGACAGCTCGCAAGCCGATATAGATCAAACTAGTGCTTTGGTTTGTCTTACCAAATCGCACGATCCTCCGTAACGGCAAAAGGATGTCGGTAACATTCCAATCGTGCCACCTCCAAATACCCCGTACAAGCTGCCGTCAGTCGAGCAAGAAGTCTTGAAAGGCGCGTACAAGATCCTCGGAGATCAGTCTGTCAGCGAATCGAAGCTAGAATTCCTCCCGAGATGGATTATCGATGACTCCATCAACAAGGAAAAGGCGAATTATTCCACAGCTTATGAAGAGGTTTATATTGCAGCTCTACCGGAGAGTGCAAACCTAATCTCATCTCACCACTTCTTCCAGGTGAAGCATGATGGGACAAAGGGTACGCTCAAGCTGAAATGCAGACTAGTGCCGCATGGAAACAGAGGCAAGGAAAAGCATTTAATTCGGAAAGACTTTGCAACCGCGCAGTTTCCAATAATCCGCCTTGTTCTCTCCCTCGCCTCGATTCTCCAGCTTTCTGTCGCTACGCTTGACATAAAGAAAGCATATCTGCTGGGAGGATTCTTATCCCGCAAAATATACATGCGACCACCAAAAGGGTGGGCTTCCTCTTTGCGTAAAGTATGGAAGTTATTGAAACCAGCATACGGTTTGGTTGAATCTGGCCGAATATGGCTTCTTGCGATTGAAGCCTGGCTACGAGAGCAAGGCATAAACGAAATGCCGGGATTATCCCAACTATTTGTGTCAAGAACTGCTCAAGGGTCAATAGAGCTCATACTAGCAAAGGTTGTCGACGATCTTCTAGTAATTGCAGCACCTGATGTACTCAAGTCGTTTTACATACGCCTCTCTAAGAAGTTCGAGGTTGGAAAGTTCATTACGGAACGCGAGCTAATCTTCAACCGACTACATATTACGGTTCAGCCGGATTTCACCATTACCATATCTATGAGCGAGTTCATGAAAAAAATCAATCCAATGCCTCTAGAACGAAAACGACGCAAGCAGTACTACGCGAAATGCACTGAACAGGAACTACGAGAATACCAACGCGTATGTGGTGCACTTAATTTCCTCGGACAAGGTACGCTACCACGAGCCTCATATGTCGCAAGCTTCCTCCAGCAGCAGGTACCTCGCCTCACTGTTTCTGAATTAGTCACTGCAAATAAGATGCTGAAAGAGCTCAAGAGCCTCGACCCTTCTATCACATACCGCTCGCCATCTACCGACAATCTCATACCTACCTATCTCGCAGTCAGTGACGCAAGCACAGGTCGTTCAGCGTATGGCCAGACAGGCTATATCTCCGGATTATACCTGTCAGTGGGGGTGATTGTGGCAGTAGTGGTATATACCATGTCCTCGACTAGGTAAGTGGAAAACAAGCTCGAGTTTCTTTCTCGTCAATCGGAGCAGAAATTTTGGCAGCAGCGACGAGCACTGATCGTGGAGCCCTAATGGCAGAGCGAATTGCTGCACTAAATGGAAGTACAAAGCTACCATTTATTCTAATTGTGGACTCTAACGGGCTTTATTCAACCATTACGACACTGCATGAAGGTGCCGAATATCGTCTACGGCCAACGGTGTGTCGTTTGCGCGACTCGTTCGAAAACGGAGAAATCGAAGTCATGCAGTGGATAAGAGGAGTCGATAACCTCGCCGACGCTTTAACAAAGAGAAACCTGCAAATGTTTAACCAGCTGAATAAGGTTATGATTGATGGAACAATACGCGACGATATCTTCCATGCTGGAAAGCGTGTATCGGCTGATGCAGAACGCTTGACGAAAATCGCATACGAGCGTGATGGTTCAGCTCAAGTGACATGAAAATGCCAAAATGACATCGCTACAGACAATTGCAAATGACATCTACTGTACACTTCACATTTATGTTGGGAACAAAAGAATTATTTCGTTTTTCAACAAGTGTCAACGTGGACACGTGTAAGGGGTTTGGCACGCCTTGGGTCCAGTGATATTGGTCTGGTTACCGTGGACACGCTCTAAGCGCCCAGGCAGAGCGTGATCAAATTTCGTTTTTCACTTTTGGTGAACGGGGTGATCCAGCTGCGGCCGCATAGTGCAGAACACTACACGAGTTACCGCTGCGTTATCGCTCGCAAGCGGTCTGTTTCAAGCGCCCGCACACTGACGCCGCACTACCTGGGTAGGACTGGGCTACCGCTGGAGGGGGAGGTTTACAGCCGCCACGACGCGCGAGGAACTGATCAGGTCCACTGCCAAACTGCCAAGCTCGAAAAGCGCCGGTATGCAATTATTGCTCGGCCTTTTATACAGAAAAAGTCGACAGCCTTGAACAGGAAAAATCGGTCATTTTCAAATTCTGCGCGATTTTCGAAATTAATTGCAGAACGCGCCGGTCAAATATTTTTTTATTGCAAAATATTTGTGAGTAAGCCAAAACAACCAATGGCTGGCTTCTATATTGCCGCCAGCGGGGGGTGTGTTGAATGCGCATTACAGCAATGCCGAATTTAGCCGAGAATTAGCCCTTTTCGAGTGCAGTAATCAATCGGTACAGTGACTACGAAAGTTTGAATTTGGCGCACTGCGCTTAAAAACCCGGCGACACGAAATACGGAAGGGGTTTTTCGCTAACGAGAATAACAACCCGACCGGGGGAACGCATGTACCCATTCTACTTTGCCGCCCAAATCCTCTACACCTTACAGCCTCCTTAACCTCTCATCTCCCTTGCGCACGAACCGCGCAACCGCAAGAAGATGTTTTTGTCAGGCGGACAATGCCAACCGACAGTAGTTCCAATTCATTACGTAGGATGACTAGAATTGATATATTTTAGATTAATTTACTGTGCTTTATACTGTCAGTTAGGCTATACAACTGTACTGCATTTTGTCAGCTAGTCTACAGTATACTGTGAGCTAGTCTACAGCACACTCCTGACCTGGGCACCTCAGGCAGGGTAATCTACAGTATAAAGAGAGTGATGGTGTTGCATCCCGCACACCATCACCAACAACAACATCATCAACGAACAAAACGACAACAACAGCAAAACTTGTGTGCCTCCTTCTCCCCTCATTATTGTGCACGGTATAGCACAAACCAATTGGTCGAGATTCGGCTCTCGCCCCCGCTCATCTCCGGGGCGAAACCACAGCAGCACCCTGGTACGCAATCACACTGAGCTCGACAAGGCTGTCGAGATCCTGAGGTCTTAGGGACCTGATCATGGCCTGTATCTAAACTCGGCGAAGACACGCCTATTCTGGCGGCGCCACCTTGCCACTGAGACCCCCTACTGCACCGCTTTCCAAATGAAAACTTCTCAAATCACTGCATTAACCTCCCCGGTGCCCCCATCGGTTCGGCTCAATTCATGGAGAACTTTCTCAATGAAAAAATTGCAGGATGCGAAAACACGCTATCGCTTATCGATGGGATTTGGGATGCTCGCATCCGGTTCCACCTCCACCGCGTTTGTGCCTCGGCATGAAAGCTACATCATGTGATGAAGCTAACACCGCCGAGTGCAACAAGCGTCCTGGCAATGAGATTTGACCAAGAACAGATGACAAATTACTCGTGGTCAAACAACGTGCCGATGACAAGTGTAGTCCGTCAGGAAGCGGCTCTTCCGTTGCGCCTCGGAGACCACGGATTCACAACCGTGGCAACGCTGAGTCTAGCGATGTATGCGGCAAGCGTCATCGACTCCGAACAAGTGACGTCCCCCGATGATCCTAGCGTAGCCCACTACCGTGCACAAAGCTATGCACATGCTGATACCCACCTTCTCCAGATTGTCCGACGACTCCACCCGAGCTTCTCTGACGGACATGGTGGTCTCCCAGAAACGTTGACAGCGGCCAATCTCGCAAACAAGGCCTACAATACACACGTTATTTTATATCGAGCCTGGTGCAAGTCGGCAGCAAAGGTATTCTGGAAAGAAGACGAATGGAAGAGGTACATAAACACTACGCTGCATACGGAAGTTGATATTCGGCGAAGTATCCGCCGCCATTCATACTTAGAGACGCCTGCTGCAGCCTTTCTCACCGCACATCCGTATGTGGTCAGCCGTACGTATAATAAGATGTAGTCAGTGATGCTACGCCGCCACCTGGGAGTTCACGTGTTAGACGACACTGTGCCGCTACAATGCGCGGAGTGCAACAGGCCCATGGACAACCAAGGTGACCATGCCGCGGATTTTTGCAAAAAAGGCCTGGGATGGACTAACCGGCACAATACCGTGGTGAAGGTATTTGGCCGGCAACTGTTCAGAGCAGCAGGAGTCGGCGTTCAATATGAGGTGAAATAATTACTTCCCGGACTGAATGCACGGCCTACTAACATTATAGTGTGCCGGAGATCGGAAGAGATCAACACCTTGCCGCCCCTCCCGGTGGCGTACGACATCACAGTAACATCGCCATTCCAAGAGGGGTTCATATCCATTGGAGCGCGCAAGGCGCGCGCCGTTACCAATGCAGCGGAAAGACGAAAAATAGGGAGCTTACCAGCAAAGTAGCAGCCATCCCCGGTGAAGCCCTCCCAGGACGATTAAAACTGGGATGGAAGTTTGTGCCGCTAGCCTTCGACTCACTTGGATCGCCGTCTGCGACTACCTAGAAGGTAATCGACGAGTACGCGGCCGCTGTCGCAACCCGCAGCGGATGCTCGGCGGGAGGAGTGAAGACTCGACTTTATCAGCAGCTTAGTTGTGCGATTTGGTCCATGTGTGCCGCGTCTGTATTATGTCGCGCGCGCCACGACATGCAGAGTTTAGCCATCCTATTCAAAGAACTGCAGTTGCCCATGAAACCGATCACCGCCAAAAAGCCATCTCTGGGAATTGGACTCACTTCGGCGAATTCAATTGCAGCTGCAGCCTTCCTCGCCTCCACCGCAGCGTCCAACAGGCTGTGTGCAGCCCTCCTCCCAGCGGCAATTACGGATCTCTCAACGTACCGAGACATCGTCGAGGCGCACCAGATTTGGTCCTTCTCTTGCTCCCAGTCCAGGATTATCCCCTTTAGTGCCCTCTGCTCAAACAAAACACCATCACAGAAGACACTATCGGACGCCATCCACGAGCGGGTGCAAGAGGACATCGATGTGGGCGACAATAGAAGGCAGGCCTTCCGTGCCTCCATGGGGCTCCCCGGCGCGAAAGATTGGGTGTACTGCACCCCATCTCCGGGCCTTAAGACTAGCATTGAACCAAGAGAATTCTCAATATGGTTCCAACACTATTGCCAAGTCCCGCTATTCCCTCCGGCAACACCATGCCCGAAGCGGAACTGCACCGAAACTCTCGACTGTTTCGGCGACCATAAGTTGCTCTGCTTTCACGGGGGTGAAAGGACGCGAAGACACGACTGTCACGTTCGTTTATTGGCAAGCGATCTCATGAAAGCCGCGCGACATCCAGTCATCGAGCCGCGAGAAGGGGTCCACCGCACAAGACCCGATATCCGCGCAATGGGACGAACGGGCAGAACAGACTACTTTGATGTCACCTTCGTCAACCCCCTAGCGCCCTCGAACAGGAGAGTGAGGACATTCAACCCACTCACCTCGCTTAACGCGGCAAGAACGGCGAAACACAGAGGATACGAGTCCTTTATCGCGTCTTCCGCCGGAAGTAGGCTAGTGCCCGTCCCTATCTCTACCCTCGGGGGATGGCACCCGGACGCCCACGCGTTGCTAACCGACGTCGCACGCAATGTCGCTACGAGGGCAAGGGAGACCTGCGCAAAGGTCAAAGAAATCTTATCACAGCGTCATGCCGCAGCAGCAGTAATGTCCAACGCAGCGTGCCTGTTGGCCGGCCTCCCGTCAGTTTTCTAGCGTTTTGACGTCTTCCTGCCATTTCTTTACATTGTAAGCCTTTACCATCACGACATCCCTCAGGGAACAGCTGACCATATTTTTCATGCATTAAAAACACCCCAAATTTCCCCCTGTTTGAATAAAGAGGGCGGCTAAAATAATTCCGTATTTCAAATCCTCACTGAGGAAAATATCCTCATGTGCACACTCTATGTAAATTAATTTTGCTGAAATATTTTTTAATAATTAATTAATACATGAAGCGTAATTTTTACAAATTTCCTCATATGAGGACAACGGTCCAATAGACACTAGACATGTGTTCGAGAATGCCGGTCTCGCGCGCCAACAGGAGGTTCCCTTCCTCTTCACTGGTTCTGCCCTTCGCCCCGCCACCACAGCTTGCATTGAAGATTTAATTCCGCGGATCGCGTCCTGGAGTCTCTCGACATCCGGTGTGAACCGCCGTCATATCGACCAGCGACTGGGTTGCACCGTGTGGTCACTCACTGCTCAAGCTATCCTTTCACGAGCCCCCATGCGCATGGACGACGACGTACATCCCACATACCTTAGACCGTGCGCAGTCCCCAGTAGATACTGAATTCATTGAACTTCTTTCTAATATGTTTGATCCACCTCGCCCGCCAACTATTTGCTCCTCCCGAGGAACCGACAGCGTATGACATAACTGTCCGATCACCGTTGCGTCCCTGGCTCGATACGCTATGCTGGGAAGATGTGCGCTGGTTCTGCCGAACTAGCTGATGATGCCAAACTTCGGTCACTTGCCCGGATGGTGCTTGACGCGCTCCTCCTGTCCAGCGACACGGATCCGTCCCCACATGTCCAGTGGCATTTTGATTCCACAGCGTTTGATGCACCGGGTGCTCTGTCTACCCGCTCGCAACAAGTCATCCAGTTAGATCTTAACATTAATAGTCGATCGGTCAGTGTACCCCGAAATGACAAATGAGTTCTCGACGACCGTGCCAAACATGCCGTACTGTATCTGTCGGTCTGCGCGCCAATTCAATCATCAATCATGCAAAGGGCCTAATATTGCAGCGCCTAAGTAATGCTATTTGCTCGAGTATTGCTACAGCCGTCCTTGCTCGCATGTCGTGTCACGGCGGAGGTCTTTCTCAACCTGAGTAACTCTTTATCCCTCGTATGACATTCTTTGACCACCCGTTGCAGAAATAAATGCATTACATACTCAACGCGTTTGTAGTGCAATTCACTAACTTGAATGCCATTACAGTCAGGAGCTAACCGGACACGCCAAGTCCGCGGCGTGCGACGGGCCTCGGGACAAGGTAGACATCTCTATGGACGAGCAGATGGTAGAGCTAAGGCTTTGGTAGATCCTGCGGCGAACCGTACCAGTGCCCATAAAGCTGCGACGTGTGATCGAGAGTGTCAATGCATCAATGAGGCGAGAGGTGGCTGTCGACGGGGCGCTCAAAGAGTCGAAGGCGAGGGGCTGAACGGTGAGGTTGGGAGAGGGTAGCAGTGCGGAGGGAGAGTTGGGAGGTTTACGGGCCTGTTTGCCCTCGAGGTTGCGGGTCTTGTCACAATGGGCGATCTCGGCGGCACCGCAAACGATTTAGGTGGCCTTTGTGAGTGTGTTTAATTTAAAGGGGGAGACAATGGTGATATCACACGCGAGGGGCGGGAGTCGGACGGAGAAGGCGATGATGAGGGCTGCAGGAGAATGTCCGCAGGCCGAAGCTCGATTCCAGGGACGAGGGGGCCTCGACCTCGCATTAAGGTCCAGCAGCGCGGAACACGTGGAACGCAAGCGCGCTTTGAACCGAGTTGTGACGTTGGGGTCTGAGGGGAACTACTTTCGACAGAAGGGCATGAGGCAGACCACACCCTTTAGGCGTCAAATGCATTGTTGTATGTGCTGAGCGCTTGAACCGAAGCCAGCAAGATGGAGCGGCCGCGTGTATCAGCAGCGGCGCAGGAGGCCAGGAAAGAGGCGGCGGCAATGCTGCGCGCCGAGGTGTGGCCTATCCCCAACGATGGTTACTTGGGGTCTAGCGGTTTCACTGGGAGCTGGAGTTCTTGAAAGACCTCACGGTCGAGAACGCCTGCGGTCAGAATTCGGACGCATTTCTCGATCATCTCGTCTAAGCCGCCTTCCGCTGTACTTGAAGCGGGAACTACGCGTAACGTGTAGCCGACCTTGCAGACGTCGAAGCACTTGCGGATGAGTTGAAGCACCACCTGGGTGTCCCCAAAGTCAGCAATTGTGTCCAGGAAGGACCTAAGGGGATCGAAGTGTTCGTAGAAATCCTGTTGCATGAATGCTGTAGAGCCTATCGGGGCGTTGAAAATACGAGTTCCGTCGCTAAATACTTGTTTCGGTCCGGCTGGGTAAAGCTCTTGGAAGGACGGCGGTAGTGCTGTATGCTACCAAACCTTGCACTTTGTCAGGGATAGATGGAGGCCGCGGTCTGCGGCCTATGACGACGAATAGACTTCTACCGCTTTCAATAGCTGCTCGTGGGTTCCGATGATATATCCGTCGCCATGGTACCAAAGTTGTAGTAGCAGCTGGCCTACCTCTCTGCCGCCTCGTTAGAGAACAAAGCCACCGCCGCGCTTTTGCCCCTGCAAACTCGCCTGGATAAAATTCGGCCAATATCCTGTGGTAAGAGTCTTCTCGTCTGGTGTCCAAGGTGCTGCCGGCCTGCTCACTTTCGACAATTCCGTGCGCTCTGCCCCTTCAGCTCGGCAACGACATCCTTTCCTACCTGGACGCCATCGTTCGCGATGCGCGCATGCTTTTGCGCCATCACGACAGCAACTCAGAGCACGTCATGGCTTCTGTTGACGCAGAAAATGGTTGAGCACATTCTTGGGGCAGAAGAAACGACGCGCCCTCCCCGCCCGCGCGCCGTCTTTGAGTCGTTTCATTACCGCGATCCCTGCTTGATCCCCGCCCCCACGTACTATTCTATACACTGCACCTCTTCCTTCGCTGCCAGGAGGGCTTGTTAGAGGGGCATACTGCCAGATGATGGTGTTTCCCCTCGTCCTCCAACCTTTTATGCGTCTAGTCTCCGCCGTGTGTGACGTTTTGCCGAAGCGGTGGTGTGCGGCTGGTGGTGCGGTTATCAGCCAGGAACTCCGGCGGAGGTTGCCAGGGATTTATGGATCCTGCAGACGTTACGTCTAGAAGTCATGCCCACGATCATTGCCCCGTTGTCCGGTGTCTTCTACCATACGATGTGCCGATCCTTGAAGCCCCGACTGATGTTGTTCCTCTCTCTCTGGTCATTGAGCCAGGCACGACGCTGCCCGGCGCCCCATATAGCCCGGGAAACTACGTCGACGATCCCGATCTTCCATCGTATCCACAGCTGCGAAAACTTCCCGCAGCGTGCTGGACACTATACCGAATGGGTGCGTTGGCTTCCTCGTACTGCCTGTCGCGGAATAAACGGGTCAAGTTGAACGCATGCTGCGGGGGTTGCATGTGACGTCTTCGTCGCCTTCGCGTGACGATGCGATATTCCTTAGATGGCGGCCTCTGTCAGCCTCAATGATGTCGTTATGAGCGCAACTGAGCTTTCACAGATTATGCTCCGTATCAGGTTTTGTGTTCATGGATGTCAGCGCTTAAAAACAGATATCCGTGCCTCTTGTACTGCCAGGGTAATCGCATGATGGCGTCGCATTCGCATCGACGGGGTGGGCCAACAGTGGCGGGTGCCCGGCTCACCCCGAGGTTTAGGATGGGAACTTCCGATGTCGGGGCGTCGAGCCAAGAGCTGTTGTTCAGCGTGAAAAGGCGAAGTTCCAGGGTTGGTGTATTTTTTTGGGAAACCTGTGAAAAAGTCCGAAAAGGAAAAAGCAAAAAGCAACGGTTGGTGCGGTCGTTTATTCGTATCGATGAGGTCTCGGTGAGGTCTGAACGCTAACGGACGAGCGGTATCCAGTGCCGACGTAATCATGTGATAATTGGCAAACAACCCCAGCGGGGAAAAATCCTTGGTGATTTGAGAACGCCTGCGGAGGGTGGGGCTCGAACCCGCGCGTGTAACGTATCCAGTTTTCGGTCCAATATGCGGTCGGGTGTGGTCGGTCAGCTGCGCCCTTTCAGCCACTAAGCCACGCGGATGAGTTTATCGCCTTCCCAGGGCGCTCAATCCGGGCGGAACTGTCGTATTTATTCAAACTGTCATCCGTTTTGCCACGTGGCGGACGTGGCAACTTCATGGCTAGCTGATGGCGCCAAACCTCGGTCGCATGCTCGGATGGTGCCTGACGCGCTCCTCCTGCCCAGCAACACGGATCCGTCCCCACATGTCCATTGGCATTTTGATCCCCAGCTGCTCATACACTTAGTGCTCTGTCTACCCGCTCGCAACAAGTCATCCAGTTACATCTTGACTTTAATAGTCGGTCATTCAGTGTACACCCGAAATGACAAATGAGTTATCGACGACCGTGTCAAACATATGTATCTGTCGGTCTGCGCGCCTATTCGTTCATGCAAAGGGCCTAATAATGCAGCGCCTAACTAATGCTATCTGCTCGAGTACGGCTACTGCTGTCCTTGCTCGCATGTCGTGTCAAGGCGGGGGTCTTCCTCAGCCTGAGTAACCCTTCATCCCTCGTATGACATTGTTTGACGGCCACCCCGCACAGAAATACAAGCATTTCAGTGGCAACCCCGACCCTCCCGCGCATCGCGGAGAAGTTCGACACATCAGTTGGAGTTATGCCGAAGACTTTTCAGGCACTGCACACATTTGCGGACGTCAGAGATACCCATAGGGACTGGTCCAGCGCTTGCCTACAGCATGATGCAACAGCGTTTAGCTGTTCTGCTCTAACAACTCACCCTCGCAGAGCACTATCATGAAAGCTAATCACGAGGCAGTTCAGGAACAGATCCCAGCAGGGGATACCAAAATCCAAGCTTTCCGGGTGTCTATGGCCCTTCCCGGACCAAAGGACTGGGTGCACTGCGCCCCTGTCCGCGCCTCAAAAGACAGATCAACTCCCGGTGTTGTAATTTGTGGCTCCAGTACTACTGTCAAGCCCCGCTCTTCCCTCCGAACACACCACGCCCGCGGAACCACTGCCCGGAAACTATCCACGTGTTCGGAAACCATCTCATGCATTGCGCCCACGGGCCAGAGCGCATTACAATGCATGATTGTCAGGCGACAATGCTAGCCTCGCATATGGCCAGCGCGGCCGGATATCCAGTCGTAATAACCCCGCCAGGCCGGTCGACATCGGACCACGCCGGACATTCGCGCCATTGCAACTAGTGTGGCCACAGACTAATTCGACGTCACCGTCGAGAACCCTCTTGCACCTACGAAAGGAAGAGTCCGGACCTTTAACCCGCCGAAATCCCTGATAGCGGCAAGGACTTTGAAGTTCAGCGAGTACCAGGAGTTCATCGCCAATTCCACACGATCCAGGCTCGTACCAGTCCCTATATCCACACTTGGTGGGTGGCACCCGGATGCGTACGCCGTGTTAACGGCATTGCGAGGGGGTATGGTACGGGGGACGATGGAAACCCTTGGAAGTACAGTATGCGCGCAGTCTTTATGCAAAGGCACGCAGCAGAGGCTGATATGTCCAATACAACATGCCTCTCAGCCGGCCTCGGATCCTGCAGTGGACACCAGTGAAACCAATTACAGTGAGGTACACCCACTAGTGCCACCCCGTGACATAGAAGAAAAATTGGCACTAATCTAGGCTAGTTTGGCACTATTTTGATTTACTCATCAACATCCCGTGCGCCGTCAGCTTTCAGGTGAAGTATCTCTGTAATTGGTGCCTTCCAAAAGTGGCATTATATCGTTTACCCCACTGTACCGGTAACCTACTGTAAGCACAGGTCCAGGACGGTACAGTGCAAAACAAGCTGTCAAGGCGCCTGTTGCCCCCTCTTATCCCTCCCGCGACTTGGGTGCCCAATTCCTGCCACCGGGTTTTGACTCGTTCGAGGCTCCTTCTCCCGATACATTGCTATTCATCGAAGAGTTCGTACTCCGCGTTGCCAGGAAAAGCCGCACCTCGAACGTTACTTTCGGCTCGAGCATCTACCAGCGTATTAGTTGCGCCTTATTGCCGTTGGTGGCTATGGCCATCATATCGTGAACCCCACTGCTCGTGGCCGAGCGTAGTTCATCCAGTTGGCTCTCAACTTTATGGAAAGGGATAACGGCATAATGGAACGGTACGGTAATTCCGTACCAAATTGGAACGTTACGGAAGGTGAAACCGCCCGTAACCACCAGAAGACCAAACTCCCCTTCCAGCAAAATCTCACTTCGTCCTAGTCACCTAAAAAAGACAAAATTGGGGATTTAAGAACTGCAGAAGTTGATTTTTATTGCAATTTAATGATTTTAGTACTGTCTAGATAAGAATTGAAAAATGTTCACTGTCTATATAAACCCTGGTTGTGGCGGTCGGGCAGACCCTCGACACCAACAAGCACCAACAACAAAAAATAATCCTGCAACCGAGAAAGCAACCAACTCAGCCTGCCCCCACCCCCCCTTCCTCTCCCTCTGTGCACTACTAACCGGCCCTCAAACCCCGTTCAGTGTCCCTCGTCGGGCGGCGTCGCTTGTGTGTATGCAAGGGCGTTGTTCGGCGATACCTGAAATTTTAGTCTACCTAAACTTCCTCGCTACAGAGGGCGAAGCACTTCGTGTGCACAGGTAAGCAAGGAACTGTTCGGGAAACTTCGTCATAGTGTCATAAAGAGTTGGTGAGGTAAAGAGGTGGGAAAAAGGTAAAGAGGAGGGAAGTAGAGGATTAATGCAGGAAGGCAACTCTGCTGGTTCCGCCCGTCGTCACAGCTGAAACAAAGAAAGACTCGCACTTCTCCCACGGAACTTCACAAGTACCCAAACTATTCTGTTATCTTTCAAAGAAAAAAACAGAAAAACAATTTTACTGTACAACGAGACTTATCCCTTCAGCACCGTGCAAAATTTGGCGCCATTATGGTACTCTCATGGAGGGACTCCCAACATTCTCCTGAAAGGGCTTCCTCCGGACCCAGTGTGCAGCTTTTCTCAGGAACTGGAGATGTCCGTCGATTTTTCTTCTACTTAGAAAATGTTGTCATGGCAGGGAAAGCGAATGACGAAAATGCTTTGTAGCTACTGGCACATTTGGACGGCCCGGCGTTCGACTTCTATTATGATACCTTCGCGAGTAATGGTTCTCTAACCGAAGAAGCAAATAACTATGATCTCGTAACGCGGCAAATGATAACAAATTTCGCTGCTGCGGAAGAACTGCGAGATGTAATAAGGAAAGCACTTGAGGCCGAGTTGAATGTGGAAGATATTCCAGGATCGCTCAAAACCATAAGCAGGCATTATGATAAAGCTGGGTTTGACGAAAGAACAAAGTTTGGACTTTTGCGTTCCACTGGCTGCCTCCATAATGAAGTAGCCCATTTCCTGGCTTTCATGTGGCCCAATCGCTATGCAGAAATTGTTCAAGACCTACAGGACTTCTGGTTTAATCGATTGACCTTCATGGGTTCTTCTTCTGCCCCAGGGCCATCTCAGATTCCACCAGCAAGACTGATGGTCCGCCCAGATGCTCGCACGAGGAATATCTAAAGTAAGGTCTATGCATTAGCCTATGACTTATCCAAGTTAACATTGCTGATAAAAAAACAGAAAAATGAGACCGGAAGCAAATCGGTGCAATTATATGGGGCACAGAGAGAAAGGTTGTGCTGTCACTGTCGGGAACCTGGTCATGGCGCTACAAGTTGTCCAAAGAGCCCCATCGCGACGCTCTGTGTTCTAGCTGTGGTAAAATGGGTTATTCAGATGCAACTTGCTGGACAACGGCCAGAAAAACGGTGGAAGAGGGGAAGGTAACGACCCAGGAAAGGCAGTTAACGTAATTAAAGAAGAATCTGAAGTTGTTGAACCAGTAAACGCCACTTAAAGGACTATAGACGGGCAAGCTGTCCCGAAGCCACCTCGACAAAACAAAGTGCCTGGTGTTCCTGTCCCACGCCTAGTGAATAATCAGAATGCTGTCCAATTACCTTTGCCCTTAGAGGGGACAGCAAAAACTGAAGAGGACGCGTCCTAAGAAACCCAAAGTTTTCAGCCGGTCTAAAGTCGCTGCAGCAAGACAACTTCAGGAATATGTAAGGCGTTACGACGTCCTGTCTGAACTGGCAAATGCCAATTGCGGCCTAACATTTGGGCAACTTCTGAGAGGTGAAGCAAACGAAGCCAAGAAGGTGGTCCGAAAGTTATTAGGGAAACCCTCGCGTGCACGTGCGTCAGTACTTACACAGCTATCACAGGATAACGGAATCACAGAAAGCTTTCTACGATTAGCGAAGCTAAGGATATATGGAACAGAGGCATGGGCCCTGTTGGATTCCGGTGCAATTCCTGACGTAATGTCGAAAGAATTCATAAAAAAACTCTGCATCACCCCGGAGAAAACTAGTCGAACTATCACGGTAGGCAATGGAATCATGGCTTTTTTGTGTGAGTACTGTCTCCGGTGCCCCCACAACCTTCGTAGATCTGACAATACCTTTGAACTATTTGGTTGTCGAGGACTTACCAATTGATCTCATTATTTGACGACCAACTATGAAAAATCGTCGAGGATTGATGGACTTCGAGTCATACTCATTCACAATTCGAAACGAGGAAAAAGAATTCCACCTTCCATTGGAACCAGACCACCTTCCATTGGAACCAGAATTTAAAACGGTTTGTGGTGAAGTGAGATTCCGGATCGGGCGCGCCCCCCACGAGTGGCAGAGCCAACGGTCGAGATGGCGTGTTGTCATTGGTAGTCCGAAACGGTTGAGGCGTGTACACCTACCTGGCTGGCGCGAACAGTTACGGAACCAGACACGCGTGCGTAACGATAGCGTGTACAGTACTGCGCTATACAGTAGTGCGGTAGTGTAACGCAGCCAGAAATGTCTCGCGCGTGTGGCTGTCCGAGCCCGGACCAATAGGGTCTGTGGCACGGACTGTTAGGCTCCCGATACGGTACGGTGACTACTTAGTCACTTCTCCCGATCCGGTCAGTACCAAGTAAAGAGGCAAGCGATCCCGAGGCCAGGAGTAACCTTTCTCGTCTACAACTATCCTTTTTACTCCGTACTGGTCTATCTGTTTCCCTTTGAGGCTCCTACCGCGCCGTCATCGGTATCGCGTTCTCCCCTTAGCTGCGACCCGGTCAGCTCGTCCCGAGAGTGAGCTTCCCTTTACCTTTTCTTCCCTTGTTTCCTGGATCGGTGGTCCCTTCCTGGTAGAGACCCCGGCCTTTTCGTCTGCTCTACCACGCTACCGATATCCTTCCGTATCGGTCAAATGACGTCGTTACCGAACCGGGGGTGAACCTATTAGTGTTATTACACTACAAATTGGTCTCTCAACCTAGAATCGTGTTGTTCAGTCTGAATCGGTTCTAAGGTATCAAAACGAGACGCCGTCCAGGAACAAGAGAAGGCAAAGTAGAAAATCACACGTTTTCCGAATCGGTATCATTGCAAGAGAATACCAGAAGGAAGATTTCCGTGTCCAATAAAATGGAGACGCAATCAAGCCGCAGTACGCGCAGTGCCTCTCGGGCACTGCGCCCCCGCTTACCGAGCCCGAACGGTACATCCGTGACAAGTCTCAAGACGAAGCCAGGGCTCCCCAAGTTGGTGGGAGTGTACCCGGACCGGTTCAGGATGTTGCCCAACCACAGGTTGAAGGATGTAAGCGTTCCAATGTACCACCTTTCGTGGACTTGGAACGTACCCGTTGGATCCCAAAGGAAGTAATTCCGAGGTTTTTGGATGCCGTGCGCGGTCAGGTTAGCACGCAGGTGAAGAAGGAGGTCGCAATGATGGAGCAAAGGGTCCGCGGGAGTTATTGATACAAGTGGGTGGCATGATACAAGCGGTTGTGGAACCAAGTTTCCGTTCGGTCTTTGACAAGGAATCGCAAGCGAAGGTCTACGATCTCATGGCCGAGTCGGTGCAGAGTCTCGTGAGCGAAGCGATTGAGAAGAAGGCACCGGCATTGATGACACAAGTCGCAGACAAGGTGGATGTGATTTTTGCGTTGCCAGAGACAGATCCGGCACAGATGGAGCCAAAGAAGGACCCGAAAATTACCGGAAAAGAAGAAGAAGGCCCGATTGCGCGCCCCAAAAGTTTTTTTGGCTGAACCGGGAAACGTACACACACTACGGAAGGACAGGAACTGCCCATGGCTGCAGGACCTGCCCAGCCGGTTAAAACAGGCGGGACGAGACCCTGATGATGATGGGTCGGGTTCCGAAGACCGTGACGGACTTCGAGATCGTGATGAAGATCGTTCTCGTTCCCGTTGCAAAAATAACAAGAAAGCGAAGAAGAAGTCTAAGAAGACAAAATACCGTTCTGATCCGGACTCGTCAAGTTCCGATTCGGATACAGACAGTTATGAAGGCCAGAAAAAGCGCCGAAGCCAAAAGAAGAAGAAGAAGGATAACAGAGTTCCGAAAGCGGCGTTCTCACGATACTAGCGAAAACTCGTCTGATACGGAGTCGAGCTCATCAAACTCGTCATCGATCGATTCGGACCATGCGCACGTAGGAAGAAACAGAAATGGTAAGCGGACCCTTAAGTCGATTAAACCCCTGAACGAGTTGTTCGCCAAGGCGGTCATCTACAAGACGTATCGACTTCGTTACCGGGATTCGGACTATAACGACCTGTCCCGGAGTATACAGAAGTACCGAAAGAAGTTTGAAATCCAGATGAGGCAACAGATCTTCTCTGGTAATGACCCGATAGCGGTCCTGAATTTCCTCGCGAAATTCCGGGACGCTTGTGACATTAACCGAATTTACAAACCGGCAGCGATGTGTTGTTTCCAATTCTACCTCACGAGTCAGGCAGAGTCACTCGTCCAAGCGCGAATGACTGGAGGATCCCTTGCAGTGGATAAGCATCAGCATGAGCTACTGCAGTCCTATTCGGAAGTCGTACAGTTCCTTCTATGGACGTACGCAACCGATGAAGTCATTGCGACCGCCTATTCGGAAGTAGTTAATTTCAGACAGAGTTCCTCAATGACCGAAGAGATTTACTCCCGTAAGTTTTGGGACAAGGCCCTCCGATGCGGGACTGTCTTTTCCGACCGGCGACTCAAATCCATTTTCGTCGATGGGTTGTTGCCCGCCACGTGCAAACAAGTTCGCCTGTACCTGGAGACACACCCGAACGCGGATTATCAGTCCGTTGTAAATAAGGCACACGCGCTGGGGGAGTCGCTCCGAACAGCGCGACGAGCCCCCGCCGGACAGGCAACAACATATCCGATTCGGAAAGATACCCGTTTCCAGCCACCAGGACGGGGACGCGAGCAGCGCGCGCTCACGTTCGAGTCGTCTCTCTATGATGACGACTCGTCTCACCCGGAACGGGGTGAAGACATGGAAGTTTTCGCTTTGGCCCAAGGGGATAATCGTACTGCAATTTCGACGCCGTATCCATCACCCCCCACAAGCTTCTACCCATCTGCACCTGCGTCGCCGGCACAGAGTCATGCCGTACCGAACCGTCCTCCGGCACAACCGAATCTGCAATCCTCAGGTCCCCCTTATGGGAACACCCGTCGACCCGAGAGATGCCGTTTGTGCCTGTCACCAGACCATACGGTACGCCCGCTCATCTTGGAAAATGAGCGTATCAAGTTGATGCAAATTCGGACGCAGAACTACCGTAAGTATTTCCTCCCGAACTTGACTCCCCGAACGGTCCGCGACAGAAGGACAACGCCCCCAGGCAACAGCAGACCGGAACACGCACGGACACTGTAAACCTGGTGGACGTCGCCCAAGGGGATATGCCTCCGCTTTTACCGGTACCGGGCCAGCCGGAGCCCGAAGAGTCCGGAAACGGGAGATGAAGCGCGTAGGAGCAACGTCGTTTCCTATCTGGAACTCGAAAAGCCTCCCATAGAAAACCGTGGTGGCTTGCGCCCGGTTAAATGACGCAGTACTGCAATAACCCAATGCGGACCGAGACCCTGTCTGCTTCTTCAAGCGACAGAACTACAAAGTATCAATGACCGTTGGCCGTACCTCTTGTTCAATGTTACCCATGCCGACCTTGCTAGAAAATGGAGCGGGTCCTAACATCATCAATTTTAGGAACCTCCACCCGAAGTGGAAATCCAAGATACAACCGATCCGGGCTCCGCCGTTAATGGATGCCTCAAGCAAACCGATGCGGATTTTAGGCACCATTAACTTGATGGTCCGAATCGGTGAGTCTAAAACACACGTTTCTTTTCTTGCAGTTGCCAACCTCGCGGCCTATGCCATCCTTGGCACGACCTTCATTGACACCCACGTACGCTCGATACTACCGACCGCTCGGAAGGTAGTATTCCATCACGGTCCCCAGTCGCAATTATTGACAAGACTCCATCCAAAACGGAAACCAAGCCCAATAAGGCCCCGGCTTTTTCGTTCCAAAACTGCTCCCGCAAGGTTCGCCTCAAGACGTGGATAACCATTCCCCCCATGACCCACTCAACAGAGACTGTATCCTGTCCGGTAGGGGGATTGTGCTCGATACAAAACAGCCCACGGTCGTTACTCAAGCACTTCAACCTCATGGCAAACGGCATCCAGGATCTTCGACCGAACCAACCCTTCACGGTTTCGATGAGCAACTTCTCCCACAAGACCGTTCATCTCCACTCCGGTACGGTAGTTGGACTCGCGTTATCTCCGCCCGCTCGGGTTCTATCCGCATTTTTGCAGGACTCGCGGAGCTCGCCTTCTCCTAAGAAGGGGGTAACACAGATGCATAACCGCAGAGGAAATTTCCCGAATCGGACGTTGAAATGGACTCAGAGGAGAATATTACGCCATCTTATGCCGAAACGGACGCCACGGATCCCCAACCGTCCGATTGGCACTGCAAGTTCAAGATTGGTGCCGAGGAAAAGGAGACTCGCAGCGCTGTATTGCGCCTGCTCGAAGACTTCTCGGGCATGTGGAGCGGCCGACTCGGAAAGATATCCATCACCAAGCACCGTATTGAGCTCAAAGCTGGCTAAACCCCGGTACACCAACAACCGTATCGGGCAGGTATTAAGGCGAGGGACTTCGAGAAGGCCGAAATAGACCGCATGCTGGCCTCTGGGGTTATCGAACCCTCTTATAGTGAATGGGCCAGTCCGGTCGTTTTCGCACCAAAGAAGGACGGCACGCTACGCTTTTACGTAGACTAACGGCGCCTTAACGCTCTGACCGTACGGGACTCCTATCCCATTCCAAGGATGGACGAGTGCATAGACTCGCTTGGTGAAGTACAAATATTCACCACGCTGGACTGCAACAGCGGCTATTGGCATGTCGAAATTCCCGAATCGGACAGAGACAAGACAACGCTCTCGAGTTACCACGGCCTTTACAGATTTATGCGGATGCCGTTCGGACTCAAGAAAGCGCCCGCAACGTTTCAACGTGCGGTCGATATTATCGTGTCCAGAGTGAAGTGGCAGTACGCGCTAGTGTACTTCGACGATGTCATTATCTACTCAAAGACCGTAACAGAACATTTTAGCCACGTCCGAGACGTGCTCAGCCTGTTACAGGCAGCCGGAATCACCCTCCGTTTAGAAAAGTGCACCTTTTTCCACAACGAGGTCGACTATTTAGGACACACGATCCGGCCAGGTCAATTGTTGGTGAACAGCAAGGATTGCGACGCGCTCAAGAAGGCGTTGCCACCGGCAAACCAAACGGAACTGCGCTCCTTTCTCGGGATTTGTAACGTTTATCGCCGCTTCTTCAAGGACTTCGCGAGGATCGCGGCGCTGCTTAACAAGCTGACCGGAAAGGGACTCCCGTTCGGGCTCGGTAAGTTGACGGATGAGCAATACTCTGCCTTTATCGAGCTCAAGGAGAAGCTCATCTTGCCGCCGATCTTGGCGCTCCCCCGGCACGGTTGCCGATACACCCTTGACAAGGACGCTTGCGAGTACCAAGTCGGGTGAACCCTTCTGCAGGAGCAACCGAACGGAGATAAGCTGCCCATCGGGTACTGGAGTCGCAGTCTCACCAGCGCAGAGGAGAACTACTTCACGACCGAAAAAGAATGCCCAGCGGTCGTATAGGGGATTCTCACGCTACGAACTTACCTATACGGCGATACGTTCACCCTCCCAACGGATCATAACGCCCTGCGATGGATCTTGAATCTCGCGGATGCATCCGGACGGTTGGCACGTTGGCGACTGCGTTTAGCGGAGTACGAGTATGACGTGGATACCGACCCGGGATCAAGCATCAGCTCGCGAATGGGATTTCCGTCCTCCTTACAGACGGCGACGACGACATGGAAATTGAATACGAAGTCCCTTGCTTCGTCATCGAAAGTAACGCCGATCCGGAGGATGCTAAGGAGTCAAGTCTACTTGACCATCAAGAGGCTTTCATCGTCTTTTGGGAGTCCGAGCACGGTGACAACAAAATCATAGGCCTACTGGAGGTCTTGGCTATTGCCCAGTCCGATCCGGAAATGACGCCATTCATAGTGGAGGAGTTTCTGCGCGAGCAGGCAAAGGACCCCTTTTGCAAGAAGAAAGCCGGATCGGTAGGCGAAAAAGGCTCTCACTTTGATTACGAGCGGTACGGAATTCTGGTACGGAAGTCCCCATTGATGGCGCCTTACAGCGGGTAGTTCCAATGTCACTCCAAGCTCGGTTACTTTACATGTCCCACTACCCTCGCCTAGCCGGACATCCAGGCGATATCAAAATGTACTGCTCTCTACGCCGCGAGTACTACTGGCCGCAGATGGAGAATTGTGCCTTTATGACCGCACGGGATTGCGCTACGTGTGCCAAGAACCGGGGAACAGTACATAAGTTCCACAAGTTTATGAAGCTATTCCCCGCCAGCGGCCCTCTGGAGTTCGTTGCGATGGAACTACTCGGACCGCTTCGGAAGACCACAAGGGGTACACCTTCATATCGGTGGTCACCGACCGGTTTCCTAAGCCCACCCGTTCCACCCCGTTTCGGTCTACTACCGCACCGGTCGTAGCATCTGCTTTCCTGGATTATTGGGTTTACGCATACGGTGCCCCATTGTACGTTCTGACCGATAACGGTAAGCAGTTCACGGCCGAATTCTATGACGCTATATGCAGTATGCTGGGCTCTCGCCACTTCCTGACGACTGCATACCACCCGCAGACAAACGGTCAGGCCGAACGATTAAATAAGACAATCATCCAGCGTCTCCGACACTATGTCGAGGAGCACCAGACCGATTGGGACATGTACTTGCAGCCGTTGACGTACGCCTACAACATGTAAGTACACCGCATTACGGGCACCAAGCCCTTCGACCTCGTCCTAACTCGGCACCCGCCAAGCATTACCGTTTCGGGAACAGTCGCCAGAGTCGCCGATGCAGCTATCGACGAGCGGCTGACGCCCGTTCAATTAAAACGTGCGACGATGCGCCGTCTTCGCCTTACCTTTCAAAAGGCAGGCTCGAAGATGACAACCGCACAGGAGAAGGCTAAAGCGGGCTTTGAGCGTAAAGCTCGCTTCCGACCGATACTGCAAGCAGGAGATCAAGTCTTTGTGTACAGGGCGCCCAAGGCTCTTCGCCCTATGGCGCGCTCCGAACCGGATCAATTGACGGGCGACACGACCGACGACACGGCCGCGTTTGATGAGGGACGCAGGAAACTGCTTTCACGCACAACAGGACCTTACAATGTGTCGTCTGTTACCGATTCGGTTGTCTACATTTAGCAGGACTGCCTCTTCATCCCCGTCAGTATCGACCGCTTGACAAAGGTGCCATCCTCCAAGTTGCTGGACGAGCTGCGCATGACCAGCACCACCGGAACGGAACCTCCCAGAGAAGAACCCCAGGAGCTAAAATTCCAAGAGTTGGACCTGACGCGACCGTCCCCGACCCCTTCGGTACTTCCTTCCGATACGCATGACGAAGAGTTTGTCGTCGACAGACTCGTCTCGCACCATGAGACCCCGACCGGAACGGAATACCGAGTGCGGTGGTTTGGGTACACCCCTCAGGACGACACCTTCGAGCCCGCTGATGGTCTGCTGGAAAACCACATCCGACAGTACTGGCGCCGCCGGAGTCGTCACCTTAAGAAGGGTGTACTCGACCGCAACGGGCTACCTGAACGACACGAACCTAACCGCCGACAGCGACCCAGAAGCGGAAAAATGGATGACGGAACGGAAAAATTCGACATATTCTACCTAGACAGTGGTACATTTTCCGATGCGGCGGGCGATTATCTCCGAAGCAGGGTATAAGCAAGGAAGACGAAACCGAACGGGTTCCACTTCCAATACGGCAGGCGATTGTGTCCGAACCAGAGACGAAGGGAACCGGGAAACCGAACTGTACTACCTGAAGGGGAGGTTCGGGATAAGAAGAAAAGGACGGTTAGTACAGTACCGCACGGTGCGAACGCGCACAAGTACTGCGTCGGCGTCCCGAATTCACCCTCCACTGGAGCCGCCCTCGCTGTTCCCCGGGGCCGAAACGGAATGGTTTCTTTTATTTTATCCGAGACGGTGTACGGCGCGTCACGTGACAAGTAACAAGATTTTAATCTTTCATTTTAATCTCGCCAGGATGATTGGGCCCACACACGTGACCGATCCGGGCATGGTGGCGGATTACAGCAAGGTGCCCCCCATCATGTGGTACCAGTCGCCCAGCGGATAGGTACGGGCGACGGTACAGGGACAAGTCACCCGAACCGGCACTGTGCGTCACTGGACGCAGCGTCAGGAGCCATACGTGATACGCCGCACCGGAAAGGACCAGCAACTACAGAGGTTGAGCTCGGCACGACCCTTGCCGACTTCCGGATGACGGGAACCAGACCGAACCCGGAGGTAAGGGGTACGCGAACTGCGATAGCTCGCCCCCTTCTTGTCTGAGCGGCCTGAAAGTCGGTCAGGAGACACAGGAGGGTGCCCCCACCCTAACAGCATTGAATGAGCCGAATCGGTGGTGGAATATTCGAGTTAGCGGGCAGGGAAGGTAGCAGTACGGAGAAGTCACCGCATCGGTAAGGTTCCTAATTAAGGTAACAAGTAGACCACCTGCTGGCGAGTCTACGTTTTACTGAAGGACCGAATCGTTTATTGCTGATTAATCTGCTGAATTAGTGATACTGACCGCGCTTCCGACCACGGGAACATCCGGTGTTGCAGGAGTGTCACCGGTACGGGAGTCAATAGTGTTGCGAATCCTGCGAAGTATACCTTTGACCTCCTCGCCCTCACGAAGGGAATTAAGGCAAAGCTCGAGGGCTTGAGATACCGTATCGGGTGCTGCGTGCGAGTTATAACGGCACACAGCCTGGAAGTCGCGCAACAGCGACTCCATGCGGTCATCCGCCTGCACTACAGGACCCCCGATTCGGACTCCGGTACCCAACTGAGGGGTCACCTGGTCGAGTCCTGGCCCAAGCTCAGACCCCTCCCTCGCCTCCGAGTCGGACGGGTCCCCTCGTACGCAGAGAACCCGCAAAACGGCGCCCTGCGCTCCTTTGCGACCACCGGAACGGAAGTTTCAGTCGTCGCCTTATCATTACCCTGGACCCTCTTTTTCCCAGCGTTCGGCGCGAACGCCTCGGTTTTTTTCCTCGCCGAATCGGATCGCCGAATCGGACACGGTAGGATGAACTGGGGTGACCTCATCATTCTCGCTACTCTCATCATCGACTACGATGACCTCCCGTGTCCGGAGACGTAGCTTCACGCAAGGTGTCATATCAGGGGCCGCCGCGGAGCCTTCTTGTTTGTCCGCAGCGGTTACGGAAGAACCCCCCATCGCCGCGTCGTTGGCCGAATCGGGTTCCTTAACTGACCGGATCGGGCGGAAGGAAGGAAGGGCGATGCAAATTGCCCCACCTGACTCCTCTCCGGTCTTCTTAGAAGGAAGGACACTCCGCAACCCAGCTGATACTTCTGGAGCGCCATGAGGGCTTACTAAATCGGACGGGTGTACGCCTTCTAGAACTGGATGTTCCTGCCCCTCAGAACTCTTGACGGGGACACTCGCAGCTCCTTCGGGTGGAAACGGTACACTGACCGAATCGGGAATAAGAGAAGCCTCTAAATCGGTGTTGGCCTCAACATCCATAACGGCATAAGAAGGCGCCGCATCGGAGACAACCCTCCTCGGTAATGGGGGCGTCGGCGGTATATTTCCCCACTCCGCGTTTTGGAGACTGTCACCGAACGCGGAGCCCGCTGCGGTGGCCGGAACCGGTTCGGGAGTAACTGGGGGATGGTCTTCTGCATTGTGCATTGGCGCTGTCCATCCCCCTCCTTGCGCAATGAGCACCTCTCCCCTGCTGTCGACAACGGCCGGAATGGGAATGGCCGACAACCTGTCTTGGCCGGGGATTCCCAGCAATAGCCCCCGACTCCAGTCCTATCCGCAGAAGCGAGTACCAGCCGGCCACTGTATGGTCTCCAGGAACCGGATAGCCGTTTCGGTCTCGTGGGGAGAGAAGTCTTGGGATCCCGCCACGGCAGGGCTTAGTCTGAAGTCCCGGATAGCCCTAAGGAGCTCGTCCGAAACGGAAAAAAGGCGTCCTGCGTAGGATCCCTCCCCTTCGGTGGGGTACACGCGCGCGTCTCGAGTGCGCGTGAAGTGCGTTACCCCGTACTTGGCGGTCCCCACGATACGCTGGATGCAGTACAGTAAGTGCTCCGATTCGGAAATGGTTCGAAGCACCGCTTGAAGACGCCGATCCGGCTGATGCGGTTCGCGAAGGAAGAGGTGGGAGAAGACGGAGAAGAGAGAAGAGGCCGGAACGGAATATTCGCGGGGCGCTTCCAAAGATGTAATGCGCTCCCACTGAGTGACGTAGAGCCCCCTCTCGCCGAACCGGGAACGTCGAGAATTCCGTCCGTTCATGCTGATGGAAGTAACGATCTTCTCGACGGCTTGTCCGGACTCGGTGCTCCGTGAAGGCACTCTCCGCCAATCTTTAATACTCGCGAAACCATAAAATAGTCGAGTCGTATGGCGGAGAAACCCCGACAAAGTCCGGACCGATGGCGAGCGGAAGTCGTACATCTCGGAAACGGTCAATGATGGGCTCCACGCTCTCAGCATACCAAACTTCGCCGCGACAGCATAACCAGCGGCTGTCGGTGAACGGCTCGACCGGTGCGGGGATGATGCACCCGAGGTGCGCCCATTGTTGCAACCAGGCGTCCTCCCTGCTCACCGAACCGGGCCGGCCGGACTTCTGCTCCGGAACGGCGACGAATCGGGCGGCATCAAGGTACTGTGGTCGCAAGCCCACATATTCCGAAACGGACATCGGACCTGAGTAGCCCGAACGGCGCGGCGGCGGTCGTGGCGATGGTCCAAGTTCTGTCCGGGTAGCGGGCATAAGTGAGACGGCCTGCCACCCTGGATCGCCAGGCCTAACACCTCTTGGTTGACTGGTGGAACCGAATCGGACTGGGCATTGCGGTGGGCGAAGGGGGTGACTGAACGCCACCGCCCAGCGGATGCTTCGGCGGAGCGAATGGGATGCCCGAACCGGTTGCTGGCTGCGCGGGGGAGCCAACTTGAGGAATCCGCCGAATCGGAGGTAGCTCTGGGACTTGAGGGGATGCGGTTGGTGCCCGATCCTGCGACCGTTTTCCGCTCCTGATCGGTTGGAAAGGAGCGTGCGGGAAGCGCGGGGGTCCGCTCGGTGACTGAGACATCCCATGCGGAGTGCGCCGAGTCGAGGAAAGATGACGGGAAAGGGAAAAGGGGGGATTAACGAATGAGTTGGGGAGAAAGGGGAGGTCTGAATGAGGAATGGTGGGTGACCGTGAAGGGGAAGGTATTGGGAAGGACGGACCGATTTGGAATGAAAGTGAGGTGGCACACCGTGGACGGGTACCCAACTTAAGAAGGGGGTTCTGTGGTGAAGTGAGATTCCGGATCAGGCGCGCCCCCCTGAGTGGCAGAGCCAACGGTCGAGATGGCGTGTTGTCATTGATAGTCCGAAACGGTTGAGGCGTGTACACCCACCTGGCTGGCGCGAGCGGTTACGGAACCAGACACGCGCGCGCGCAATTCCGTAACGATAGCGTGTACAGTACTGCGTTATACAGTAGTGCGGTAGCGTAACGCAGCCAGAAATATCTCGCGCGTGTGGCTGCCCGAGCCCGGACCATTAGGGTCTGTGGCACGGACTGTTAGGCTCCCGATACGGTACGGTGAGTACTTAGTCACTTCTCCCGATCCGGTCAATACCAAGTAAAGAGGCAAGCAACCCTGAGGCCAGCAGTAACCTTTCTCGTTTACAACTACCCCTTTTACTCCGTGCCGGTCTATCCATTTCCCTCTGAGGCTTCTACCGCGCCGTCATCCGTATCGCGTTCTCCCCTTAGCTGCGACCCGGTCAGCTCGTCCCGAGAGTGAGCCTCCCTTTACCTTTGCTCCCCTTGTTTCCCGGATCGGTGGTCCCTTGCAGGTAGAGACCTCGGCCTTTTCGTCTGCTCTACCACGCTACCGAGATCCTTCCGTATCGGTCAACTGACGTCGCTACCGAACCGGGGGTGAACCTATTAGTTTTTAAACTACACGGTTGATAGAAATATTGAGAAGGGTGATTTCAGTGGGACTGCAAGCGAAGATTTCACCTCCGATTCTGACTTCTTTACGGAAAATTTGATAGTGAGAACGATCTGGTAATGTCAACCAGGATGGAGGTAGTCTTACCGGGTTAGCAAAGACGGCTGACATCAAAAACGGGGAAGACTCAGAAGATGAGAGGAAGAACTTAGAGGAGCGCTACGAGCAAAGTTGGATCATCTTCCAGAAGGATTCCAAGCCAGTATGATGAGGCCCTCAAACAAACCAAAATCGTGGCATGGAAAATAACTGAACTTCGCCCCTCTTCAGTACAGTAACCATGGATTCGAGCTCGTTGACTCTACACCGGTCTATCATAGAGCACGACGTATGGCGCCACAACATAACGCCATCGTTAGGAAAGGATCGACAGTATGCTGAAAGCAGGATTATCAACCCGGCAGTATCTGCATGGTCTTTTCCAGTCGTTATCGTGGAAAAGATGGACGGTAGACCACGATTTTGCGTAGATTACCGGACTCTTAATAGAAAGATAAAAGCGGATAGATGGCTTCTTCCGCGAATTGAGTAAATATTCGATGATTTAGGGGGAGCAACGATCTTCTCAACCCTGGACCTCTTTGCAGGTTATTAGCAGGTTCGAATGAATGATAAATGCAAAGAAATGACCATTCGTTTGTCGATACAGGACTTTCAAGTTTAAAGTCATGCCCTTCGGCTTGATGAATGCCCCTCCACATTTCAACGAATGATGGACAAAGTATTACAGGAATTCCGTTCGCAAGGGTGTATCTCGACTGTGGAAATATTCTAAGCAAATTTGGAAGAACATATTACACACCTACGAGTTGTGTTTCAGGCTATTGCCGACGCGGTCCTGAAGCTCAAAATATCCAAGTGCGAATTTTCCAAAACATTTGTGTCATTATTGGGACATGTGGTGAACGCCTCGGGATTAACGTTGACGAAAAGAAAATTAAAGCAATAAGAGACGCACCAGTCCCAAATCAACCACTGAACTAAGCAGTTTTCTGGGACTTGCGGGATATTACAGGCGCTTCATCAAAAACTTTTCCGAGATTTCTTCTGTGTTACATGCGACAATATCTGGAAATAGATCCTTTGAATGGACCACCCAAATGACGGAGGCCTTCAAAAATCTAAAAACAGCATTCACTACCCCTCCTGTGCTGGCTTACCCAGATTTTTCTACCCGTTAATTGTGGAGACCGACGCATCACAAGTAGCAGTAGGAGCAGTTCTCGCCCAGAGAAGGAAGATGGGAAAATACACCCCGTACAGTACGCTAGCCGCACCATGAACTCGGCAGAAAGGAACTACACAGCCTGCGAGAGGGAGCTCTAGCTGTAATTTTCGCTTTGCGAAAGTTTAGTGTCTATCTTTTGTTAACAACCTCCTTTACACTCATAACGAACCACAAAGCTTTGCGTCAAGCCTTCCAAAAGAGGACTCACGGTAGACTGGCCCGCTGGCTTGATTTTCTCGCAGAATATGAGTTTGTGGTGGAATACGTGCTGGCCGTAAGAATACCGCAGCCGACTACCTATCTCTGCATGCTCAACCGGGCGATCCAGGACCCTCGAAGGGTGCCTTGACATTTGCAATAACTGATGAAGCACAGCTGGAGGCATATTTAGAGTCCAACCTAACTCAAACCGCAACGCACCTAGGCGGGTTTGGAATGATGGAAAGCGACCCGAAGAAGAGAGTATCAATTAAACGAAACGCCAAAAACTTCCTACTGTGGACGAACGGCTCTTCAGGCGTACGAAGAATGGTCTCCGCGTCATATCTGGGAAGAAAGCAGAATTGGGATCCATAGGATGTTCCATAACGATCTCGGGCATTGTAATTTGGAAACCACCAAAAAGTTTATTCTTGATCGGTACTGGTGGCCGCAGATATACAAAGACATTTACAACTTTGTGAAAAGTTGCGACGGATGTCAGAGGTCGAAACCTCTAATACCGTACAAAACTACGCTTCAGATTCCTCTCACAAACCTGTTTGAAACCTACTCCATTGATTTTGCCTGGCCCCGCCGGCAGTCGCAAACTCCGATAAAAGGTACATCCTAATAGCAGTGGAACACCTGACAGGATGGCCCTTCGCTATTCCGACCGTATCAACCACGGCCAAAGAAGTTATAGACTTTATCCAAGAGGTGGTGATAATGACTTTTGGTACCGGCCAGCATCATATCGGATAACGCAAGTGCTTCACGTCTAGGACTTTGATATATTTATGGAAAAGCATGGAATCGCCTGGCATGGTATTGTTGTATGCTCTATGTCCAATGGGAGGGCAGAAAGAATGGTAAGGACAATAAAAACTGCTTTGAAAAAGGTTGCTGGGGGACAAATTAGATTGGGAAGCAGCGCTACCTCGAATGTTATATGGATACAGGCGCCGTCGTCTCTGGAAGGATCGTCCCCATTTGAGCTTATGTTCGGGATCCCCCGCGTCTAGAGTCTGGAGATCCGACTTCGATGCTGAAAATTTCGACAGATACTGAAAGAAGAAATGAATTATTGGCCACCTCTGCATTACGGGCCGCAAGTAGAAACGCAAAACTCTTCCAAAAATACACGGACATAGTAAAGAACACCGGTTCAGGGTAGGATTATTCCTAGTCGCATATGGGCAGGCGTTTGGTGGAACTGTAAAATTTCCGGCCTTGTTTTCACGGTACTATGGGCCATGTAATGTCGTGAAGGCCAAGCACCCCGGATGCGAACTATGTTCAAGGCACGAACGACAGACTCGACGACCGATTCATGACCGAAGACTTCTACTCTACACTCAACGCCCTCCGCAGCTAACGGAGTAGAAAATTATAAGTCGCCCGGGGTCTGACTTAGGAAGGGGGTGTGATGGAAAGGGATAACGGCAAAATGGAACGTTACGGACGGATGGAACCTTCCGTAACAAATTGGAACGTTACGGAAGGTGGAACCGTCCGTAACCACCAGAAGACCAAACTCCCCTTCCAGCAAAATCTTACTTCGTCCTGTCACCTGAAAAAGACAAAATAGGGGATTTCAGTACTGCAGAAGTTGAATTTTATTGCAATTTTATGATTTTAGTACTGTCTAGATAAGAATTGAAAAATGTTCGCTGTCTATATAAACCCTGGTTGTGGCGGTCGGGCAGACCCTCGACACCAACAAGCACCAACAACAAAAAATAATCCTGCAACCGAGAAAGCAACCAACTCAGCCTGCCCCACCCCCCTTCCTCTCCCTTGTGCACTACTAACCGGCCCTCAAACCCCGTTCAGTGTCCCTCGTCGGGCGGCGTCGCTTTTGTGTATACAAGGGCGTCGTTCGGCGATACCTGAGAGTTTAATCTACCTAAACTTCCTCGCTACAGAGGGCGGAGCACTTCGTGTGCACAGGTAAACAAGGAAATGTTGGGGAAAATTCGCCCTAGTGGCATAAAGAGGTGGTGAGGTGAAGAGGTGGGAAAGAGTTAAAGAGGAGGGAAGTAGAGGATTAATGCAGGAAGGCAACTCCGCTGGTTCCGCCCGTCGTCACAACTGAAACAAAGAAAGACTCGCACTTCTCCCACGGAACTCCACAAGTACCCAAACCGTTCTGTTACCTTTCAAAGAAAAAAACCGAAAAACACTTTTACTGTACAACGAGACTTATCCCTTCAGCACCGTGCAAAATTTGGTGCCATTACAACTGCACAATCGGGCAGTCACTGCGCTCTCTACTACATAAGTAATGAGTAAATACCATCTCTCTCTGCTGCCCTGTACAGAACTGTAGTTTCCGACATAACATTATGGCGTTAATTTGACGGATGTTGGCTGCAGGATCCGATTGTATTGCTAGCTAAGAGCTAGGCGGGGGGTGCACGTCGGCCATGTCCAGCGACATGTGCAATAGACGACCAGATTGTACAACTAATGCACCTGCAGATACGTCTGCGAATAACTCCAACGGATGTGTTGAACTTCTTCACGATGCGCGGCAACAGACCTTCTATAAAGAGGATGGCTGCAGGGGAAGGCGAACCCAAGGAATCGAATGCCAGCAAATGAAACTCGAAATTAGGGGCCTTTGTGAGGTTTTCTGAGGGCGGGGGAGTCAGCTTGATGCGCTGTTGCAATCACAGTCTTAACTCACTTCAGACAGGTGGCCACCCGAATGTCCGATGGACGGTTTTCTGTGTAGTCTTATGTTCGGTGGGCCATCTTTCAGATGTGTGCAAGAGTTTTATAGCACGGATCGAGTCTGAAGGGTAGTATATTCATCATCCGCCACCTGCTTGTATGCATATTTGAGTTTGTGACGGAAGCCTCTGCGAGGCTACGGATGAAGACTGGGAACATAGTCGATTCCTCGACTTCGCTTCACCGCAGAGCTTCTTAGGCTTCAACCTACTTTGTCATCGTTGTAAAAAACCCCAGGACTCCCCGTAGAGGAACGTAGTGGAAACCCCTTAATGACCCCAAGTCCCAATGCAGTGGCGGCAGAGAACTTAGCCCTTAAAATTGGCTCCAGGGCCGTTGACCGACATGGGAAGCATCCAAAAGAGAGTAGGCGATGAAAAACGACGGTATGAGGGCGAGAGGAAGAATTCAGCCCGTGAACATGGCTCAGCCCCGTTGCACAGCATTGAAAGCATTCAATCAGAGAGTAGGCGATGACAAACGACTGTATGAGGGCGAAAGGTAGAACTCAGCCTGTGAACATGGCTCCAGCGCCGTTGTCCAATGTTGAAACCATTCAATCAGAGAGTAGGCTATGACAATCGATTTCATAGGCTTTTCCAAAGCCGATGTCCACGACTGAACCTTACAGATCGCAAAGTCTGGAGACAAGACAACCTGGAGAAGATTGCCTTCAAAGCACTGAAATTCACTTGGGAGAGATCATCGGATAGTTTATCAGCAATGAGATGCACCCCCGCAAGATCCATTGTTTTGCGCAAATGACATAGCAGGCATAGTGGTCGGCAGTTGGCAGTTGGCAGGGGCGCCATGACCCGCTTCCGACGAGATTAGGAGTGGCATTTGAGGCCTGCGTCATCTTATAAAGCTTAGGACCCCTTTTCGCGCTGCATGAAGAGTCGAGGAGCTATGCTGAAAGCTTGGAGTCTACTTTCATCATTTCATTCGTATCGTTCCTCGTCCAGCTGCCTCGTAACGGGTTGCTCTGATTGCTCTATTTCCAAAATCATTGTAGAAGCCGTAAAAAGAAGGACAGCGTGGTCGCAGTGATTCTCTTCTCGCACAAGGGATATGAATAGTCGTGAATGGAGACATCCTCAGGTATCGCTTGCCCGGGGAGGCGTTTTTGCGATCCGTAGCGACGGCCCGGAATAGAGTCTTCAGCAAACTCATGAAAATTTCCAGTGTGCTTGAATGCAGCAAAAGCTTCAATGATTATACCAAGACTTAATCACCGGAAATCCCCAGTCTCCAACTTGTCCCAGTGCCCATATCCACAGTCGACGGATGGCGCCCTGACGCATTCGAGGTTTTCAGTGACGTGGCCCAGCAGGTAGCTGTCAGAACCATGGAGTCTTTCGGAAGGGTACGGTCTGTCTTCATGCAAAGATATGCTGCAACAGCTGGTTCGTCCGCCTTCTTATGGTTACTTTCTTTTAGTGCGTATACATGCGTCCTCCTCTCTCTGGTCGCAGCCGTCAGTGTCGCGAAGCAGTAAAGCACCCAAGCCTTTTCCCTGCTGTGTGGAACGATGGAAAGGTACTTTGTCCAAATGCGTTACCGGATAAACGGCATTTCAGGTTCAGAAGCGGTATCACAGGTTCCTTCAAGGTCGAATGAGGCGAATGGGCATCCATTAAGCCGCGTGCGTTTCTTGGCGGAATTTCGACTTGAAGCAGGGCTCAAAAGGGCTTGTATGGCGCTCTCTTCTGATCTAATATGTTTGTAGAAGATGGAGGAATGCGACGATAACGTGTGAATAAGCGGGTTGCGGAGTAATTTGTGCTCAAGTTTCCATTTTTCGATGTGATCTGGGATACAGACGGTCCAAAGCGGTGTTAGCGGTGTAGTAAGGGGCCAGTCTGAATGGAGCGTTTGTTAGATTCCAACGGATCGGTAATGCGAATATTTCTGTGCCAATCACTCCCCAGACTAACAGAGTGGATGAGCGGGCGATAAGTTCTGTTTGGTTGTCATTTTTCGGGAGGTGATATATGGCCCAACGCTGAGCAACGGATGATATTTAACCACAGGCAAGACTTCAATCCGGAAACAAGCGTGACAGTGCGTTTGGCGACCTTTTGAATGTCTCGATGGATTATGGACGAATATGACGCACATTCCCGAAAATTTAGGTAGCTCCAATCCTCTTAAAGCCTGGTTTCTGATCAAATGAAACAGTGGGTAAATTTTGAGGCATTTACAGGTGCCTCAGAACAAATTCAGTCCGTATCACACGCTGTGCACCTTCAAAATTCGGGGCATTCCGAATTGTGAATTGTGTTTTATGAAAACTTGCGGGATCTATACAAAAATGATCAACTCATACACCGTAAGCAGCCTTATCCGGTATGATTCGCCGTTTCGACGTTACAAGTGCCTGTTCCCTCGAGTCAAGCCGAAAGAGTCTTTCTGCGGAGAGTTCCAAAAGCTGTGACCGGGATTCCTCCCACAAGTGATTGAGATATCTGAAAACCTCTTCCAATCTCACCTCAACTCTGTTGTAGATCTCAAATAGTCGGCATAGATCCCCGTAGGTCTCCACAGATCAAAGGTGCAGCAGATCCTCTTTGCGAGAGCAATGTGCGTCGCAATGCATGTCGCGCAAGTCGGCTGCTGGACTCGTCGATGATTTTCGACTCTACATACAGAAGGTAACAGTAGTCCAGTCTCTTTTCTATGTGGCCATCGATCGACCTCAAGGATAATTGCCATCCGGTTACTCGCTGATGGTCTCCAGCTGCAGTTTGCACCTTTTTTGTAGAAGCTTCGCTGTCAACATCTGTCTTTTATTATTTCGCACATAATGATGATTGATCGGTGACACACATAAAACTAAAAGCATAGAGTTTGAACATGATAACCCTAAATTGCGCCTTTCAATTTGCTTTTTCATTCTACAATTACTAATGCAGTCTTCGATCCAGTTTCGGCGGCAACTCGAGTCATTAAATTCCGCGTTTACTCAAATCTGGTTACTCGTTCTCTGACAGTCATTCCTCGAATGATTTACGAGTAGCCAAGGATTGAGGGCTAAGACTGCGCTGGCCAATGAGAAGGGACTGCGATGGGTTTCATTGGTTGAGCGCAGAGAACTGGGACGAGTTTGAGAATCGTGGTTACATGAAGGGCAACACCAATCCGAACGAATTAAAGATGAGGAATCAAATTGAGTGTGGAAATTGTTGGCAAAGGAATGTAAGGTTCCAACCGTTCAGTACGGTGGCTGAAGCGGTGACTGTCTCGAATAGCATGGCTATGGCCAACGCACGAATCAACGCAACGAATGTTGCACACTTTTGGCAACGACAAGTCGCGGATGTTGGATAACGTGTCTCATTTGCTGCACTGGCGAGCTATGTACAAGCCAGTGCAGTCACCCAGGCCGTGAACGGTAAATGCGGTCACCCTGGTTGTGACTGTATCTTCTGGCTTGTAGTAGCTCGCTGGGTGGGGCACAGTTGAATGCAACGTTGTAGAGCGAACAGTGGGGAATGTCGTGAGACCCGGTCTCGGCTCTTAGCGTACTGCGCGACGGCAATCGACGCGTTTGATTCAGGACGCTTATTGAGAAAAGAGTTGGTGGTTTATTGATAGAGAAGGGCCGGGCGGGCGCCTCAGCAGTGCAACGGACGGTAGGTCAACGTTGCGGTACTTCTCTATTGTGGGTTGTCGATCGTGTTCGAGCCCAGTGATGGGCGAGAACCCAAAGGTAAAATACCCGCGCACCCAGCGACGGCCCACGCCAAATCGCGTGGGCGTACAGTGCCAACATTACAGTAAACGTACACTGTACTGTAGTCTATCGATACCCCCCCGTTGGCATGTCGCGGTGGGCGGATATAAAATTGAAATATTCCGAATAAACATCGTCCAACAGGGCCCAAAAAATTGGAAGAAATTACAAGCAGTAGGGCAGCATGTTACGTAAAAAAGTGCAGTCGCGACTGCGGATGAACAATTCGCTGACTTGATAAAGGAATGATGGTATTCCAATTCGCGCTCCCCCCTACTCCCGGTGCGTTTGCCGTTCTAGCCTACATAGTGGTTGATCGGGGAGCGTTTTCCATTCCTATCGCGTGCGGCGAAGCGAGTTAGCGCGAGCGCGAGCGAAATTGCGATGTCAAAGCGAGCAATGCAGGGGTTGTCAGCAGAGGAAAAGAGAAGTTGCAAACGTTGAAGGAGGTGTTTGGGAGTGACTCCAGCGATGTCGAGGAGTGGAGAGGATGTGCTTCATCTTATCACGATGTCCTTCTATGACATATCTTGCCTTGTATTTTGTCTTTCCATCGATAGTTGACTTGAGTGAGAGAACGAAGCGTCCTGGTAGGACGTTGGCATCTGCTGGAACTTCTTCGCGCAGCACTACCTTGAAGGTCCCACGCTCTAGTAACCCTCGTATCTCTGCCTTCTTTGCCTCTGTCATCTCTGGCCGTTTTGCACGGTCGTCATCTGGATCAAGTACTTCAACGGCGAAGATAGGGTCCTCGGTAGGTGACTTGAAGCTGTAAAAGCCGTCTGCCACGTCTGCCAATAGCGTGTGCGCGAGGGTCTCTGGACTGAGGTACGGCTGACCTGCGCGATGTTAAATGTCCTTGTAGGACAGATGTCTATGTCCCGCACGAAGACTAGCTTCTTATCAGGGTCGAATGTTTCTACGATGAACGGGCGAGCCATTCTCCGATGCGGTTCGCGAGGACCTTCTCGCGCCACAGAGCACCTTATCTCCCGGTTCGTACGCGCGATCACATGCCGGGGGTACTGCATGCTGAGTGCACGCTTCAGCCGCAAATTGGCCATATGTTTTGCATTTCTCCTCGCGCCAGTTCTGCAATTTCCGCTCTCTCTTGCACAGTCGGGCGGCTTTGTGTGGCTCAGAGGGAGTGCGGAGCTGAGGGAATTCTCCAAAGACTAGTGCAGACGGTACTAATCCTTCAGGCCCGAGTGTGTCATTCATGGCCTTCACTGCGCACGCGAGAGCGAGGTTCTTGTCGACTGTCGGAGTAGCGGCCATGATATTGCGAAAAGTCGTTCGAAGCGGGTCGTGGTATCGTTCTCCGATACCAAGGCTCGCGTGAGCCTCAACACCAGTGCGACTGACTTCGACGTCTGCTACCTTGGCGAGATGGGTGAAATTCTGTCCGAAGGCGGAACCTCTGTCTGTGAGGCTCTTGTTCGGTAGGTCAGTATATATGCTTGCCCAGCATTTCACTATCGTCTGCCAGATGTGCTCTGTTGATAAATTGGAGAGAAAGCGAGCAGCGTTGAAACGGGTACCTTCGTCGACAATATGGAGGACAGGATTTCCACCGATGTACATAATGTCTAGGAGATCCTTTCGTTGAAACGAACTTCTTCTGGTCCGAAGGAATCGCGGAAGCGAGTCTGTGCGTGCTTGTTCCTTTGGCAGGGGTTGCAGCGCTTGGATATCTCCTCATGTGTTCTTAGCGTCCCGGGAGTCGTTTCTTCTGGACGCGAGCGATTAGATTGAATAACTTCTTCGATGTCGGGTGAAAGAATTGGCGATGGAGTCGGGCAAGCTGCGTCTTGGTGAGTGAATTTGGGATGGAGACTGAAAGGGGACGTAAAGGTGGTTGCTCGCGGACCTTGTCATCGGGATAAACCACTGGTCTACGTAAACGACGCGACCGTCCTCCAGGTATGCGGTGTGCGATGGACGAAGCGGTTTGAGACGATACACGGGGTGAGGAACTCCCTATCCATAACGTCCATCCCGAGGAGTGCCGGGATGTCAGCGTCGACGATGTCCATAGTAACAAGCACTTGAGGAGCACCGCGTGGGTTCGCAGTGGCAATGAGATGCAACCAAGTGAGGGATAAGACGCGTCTGCGAAGCGGAATGAGTTTTGAGAAGGAAGTATTTTTCGCTTATGGATGCCTAATCGGTTAGGATGCGGTTCAACTCCTTGCGGCCGACGACCTACTTGGGTGCCCCAATGTCTGTCACAAATCCTAGCGGTCGTCGGTTTCGCACTTCCTTTGTGAGCTCGGCAACGAATGTGTCCTTCATGAGGACGTGAGAGTCTCCCTGCAACGAGCTAGAGGGGGAGGTAGTTGCTTCCGTTCGCGGAATAATTTTGGCCGGAGGAGAAAGAATGGGAGGTTTGGTCGAGGATAGAGCAGCAGCAACGTGATTGGTTATAATTTGCGATCTGCGGTTTCCACGGGTTCGTAGTTCTCCGCAAAATGAGTGAAGTTTTCGGACTCTTCATAACCATTACCTTCTCCGTCGTGAAGGAGTGAGTCTAGGGCTTCAATCTCAGACCGTTCGGTTGTGAAGTAGGTGTCAGCTTTCGTTTTTCTCCGACATCTTGGTTTACCAGTCTTCTTCGCCTTGATGAAGTCTGCGAGAATATGTACTGAGGACTCCCCGCTGCAAGCGATTCCTTGCAAATGCTGCGACTGCGCCTGGTGCGCAGCGGTGCTTCGGGGTCCAATCGGCCGCGCCGCACTTCCAACATTCGCCGTAGCGGGATTTGTCGTTTGCGCCTGCTTGGAAGGCGGGGTCCGCGCGGTTTGCTGCCCTCGTAGTGGCCAGGATTGGTATTCTTGGGGCGGTGAGGAAAGCGATGGTTCTGTCGGGGGTTCCGACCGTAACGAGTGAGGTGCGTAGCATAATCTTGTTCTTCCATGATTATCCCAGTGAGGTTATCGGATTTGGGATCACGCGTGTCAGTGAGCATTTCGAGTTGACGGATATTTTGAATAGACTCGTGCAGAGTTGTCACGAACTTGTTGTATGAATATCCTTGCGAGGTGATGCTTTGGATCGGAATGCGCGACCAAGCCTGAAACTCCGTGACGGCCTTGCGGAGGTAGTCGATTCATGGGCGTCAGTACGGAAGTCTCGGGGGCACTGCGGTACGAGCTCATTGATATGCTCAACCATCTTCGTCAATCCCAGAGAGACGTCACTAATATCCCGGTCTTGCATGAAGTTGCGAAGTCGGAGTGTCTCTAATGTTCCCTTAACTTGCAGCTGCCTCGCGTCACTGACGTACTCGTTCAGGATGACGCGAACCATCTCCTGGTAGGACATAGAATCGCTGCAGTTCTCGAAGAAGAACTTGCGGGCAGCACCATCAAAGCAGTGTATGAAGAAATCGGCCTTCTGCGCGGGCGAAAGGCCATACTGGCGGGCGGCAACCCATACAGCTTGAGAGTTTCAAGGACGTCTTGTGATATATCACCGGAGAACTTCATATCCTTGAACATCTGCTGGATGTAGTTCGCTTTTCGGCCGTCATCTCCTCCGCTTCGTCTCTGTGCCTCGGAGCTGACCAGATTTCCGGTGGTCGGCAATGCTTGGCTAGAACGTTCAGCTTCGCGGAACGTTGTCAGAGGGATGCTTGGAACGGCAGTAACTAGAAGTGGAGGACGGCGGTCTGGATTACCACGTTGGCCTTCTCGAGCACGACTCGGGCCGTGCAGTACTAACTCCGGAGGGGTTGGAGTTCCACTCGAGTCGGTATTGGTGAACAATCTGGCACCGAATCCGTCTGTCTGGGAAATGGGAGCGTCTTTGATGTCCTTGTATTTGCGATTTACTGATACTGCAACTTCGATTTTGCAACCAACGAAGTAACAAAGCCACGCCAACAGAGATATGCGCTTATCGTTTTTTTCGGCGGATGATAAGTTCAAGCCATCCATGAAATCGATGTGTACCTTATCAAATTCGAATAAGTCGGCGACCTTAATGAGGACACGAAATGGGAAGATCGAAGATTGGAAAAGGTTTCATTGAACATGACATTTTGCGGCGGAGAAGGTCACGAAGAAAGTCAGCTACTTTTTCAGAGCTCGGAGGTCCCAAAACTCGAAGCGAAACTGATTGTTTCATCATCTTCGTTATCGACGGCAAAGAATTCCAGTGTTGACTTCGCTGCTTTCAGGAGGTCGTCAGTGATGTTACCTTTGATCGAGGCGGCGTTGATCATACGAAGAATCTTGCGCTTCTTCGACTTGTACGACGCTATGGAAATCGGTACCATTTGAATAGGTGATTCGACGACGGGGTGTTTTCGGAGATCGGCGGATTGCGGGTCAATAGCGACGGGTGGAAATTCAGATGGAGTAGAATTGAGAAAGGAGGAGGAGAGGGACGTGGAAGAGGAATGAAAGTATAGAGAGTCGAGAGAACGAGCCTCGAATCCGGATTGTCGTGAGACCCGGTCTCGGCTCTAGCGTACTGCGCGACGGCAATCGACGCGTTTGATTCAGGACGCTTATTGAGAAAAGAGTTGGTGGTTTATTGATAGAGAAGGGCCGGGGGGGCGCCTCAGCAGTGCAACGGACGGTAGGTCAACGTTGCGGTACTTCTCTATTGTGGGTTGTCGATCGTGTTCGAGCCCAGTGATGGGCGAGAACCCAAAGGTAAAATACCCGCGCACCCAGCGACGGCCCACGCCAAATCGCGTGGGCGTACAGTGCCAACATTACAGTAAACGTACACTGTACTGTAGTCTATCGATAGGGAAAGCAGTGCGGTGGGTACTGTAAGTCGCTGCAATGCGTAAGGCTGCACTAAACTCGTTTATCCTCTGTTTTAATGCTCGAATATATTTACGTCTTGATGACGAAATCAGGGCCAGGGCAGCAGGGCCGCATTGCCACTAGGGCGATATTGAGCCGCATAGAGGCAGAGTGCACTATTGCTTTACGCTGTACTGTACTGTGCTGTACTGTCTGGTGCGGATGGTACAGTTGATATTGTTCACCTTCATGCTGTACAGTACAATACAGTATTCAATTCCGACATTGATTGTCAATGTGAAGGATAGTTGGATGCCAACTGCGGATCCAATCTTATTTAAATATTGATTATTATTATGGGGTTCAAAAAGAGCCGTTTGTTTTCTTTGCCAACAATTTGGTGTAAATGATTCAGCAAAAGCTTCATAAATAGTGTCGCCTGGACGTCTGATTTTTTTATTCTATTGGTACCCACGTCACACCTTGCTTTAGAGAGCGGAAATTTATCACGTCAGAAAAAAAAAAATTCCTCTTTCCGTATGGCGTCACGCCATCACAATGCATTGCAAGTTGCATTTTGCAGCGGATGTATGCAAAAATAGCTCGTTACTCGCCAGGAGAAGATCCGCGAGAGAGTTTCGGTACTGTGCAGTTTGCAATGCATGAAAACAATGATCCGGTATGCGCAACCTTGGCCACTCGTTGCGCCACGAAAAAAAGGAAAATGCCACATTGTAAGCAGCTGGAGGGGAGGATGAGCCGCGGCTTGAATCCAAAGGTACCGTCTCTCCCAAGTTTGCTCTTCTCACAACGTTTCTGGTTTCACTGTCTCTGACCGCCATGTGATACAGCCGATATCGCACATCCGCGCCAGTAGATATGGCAAACTCACAATATTCTGTCATTTTGCGGCTCCCTCTCCCCCAAAATGTTTTTAAAATAAAGAAATATATTGAAAATAATGTTTTTAATTCATCGCCCAAATTGTCGCGTAATCAAGTGATCTACAGTGGCTGCTACTGCTGCACTATCGATCTAGTTCACGCGAGGGTCTAATGATGTCATACTTATTTTATCAAGTCATACAAACTGTTTTCCGCATTCTGCTGACTCGCGTCACCCAATTCTTGACAAATCGGCAATCCCCTACCCCCTCTCGTCCCATGCCGCCCTCACGTCCCACATCGGCCTACCACAACTCGCCAATCTCCAAACCCTGCTTTCGACAAACCTGGGCTTGAAGCATGAAGAATATCTTCTGTAGACTGACACTTGACCAACTTTCTTCCCCACTGTCTCTTCCGGAACACAAAGTCAAAATGACCTGCATCCCACTTTTCTTTGCCCTATTCAATACCCAAAACCTCATCACATTCAGTATCTACTTCTAATTCAACTGTCTCCATATTCTATACGCCTTTATCCTTCGCACAAAAAAAAACGATGCTCCGTTTCCTCTAGAATCACGCTTACTCAGAGCCATCGCACCAGCTTCATATTCATCAAATGCAATCAGATCCATTCATCATCAACGGCTTCCCTGTCACCCTGAAAGCCTCCGTCTTTCTTGCGGATTTCTAATTGAAATGATTGATCCGCAGCGACCCTTCTGTCTCTCATGCTATGCCAAATGATTCTGTTCTTCAAAATCCTCCGCTTTGTTGCAGCCCTCTTCATTCTAAATCTCCCTTCTTCAACCCATACGCCCACAATCCATCTTTAATTTCAACTAGAACAAATCATGGACACCCTAGACACTTCTGTTCCGCTGCTTTCCCCACATTCAACCCAAAATACTCAATGCTCATATCAATCCCGCGCATCTTCACTTCGAATTCGGAGTGAACATGACAGCTGTACGTTTTTCCTATCATCAAGACAGTATAAATTGACCTCTGAGACCGATGGCGGAGTTGTTCCCAACCTTTCCGCCTACCGCACCACCACCAGCATCGACAAGCATCTCTGAGACATTCGATAAGGGTCAGTTGTCGGAAAGTTTCATACACAGCTCACGTTCTTATCTGTCTTCATCCTCTTATTCTCTACCGACGGAGATATCCTTCTCACCACCCTGATCCGTTCCGGCGCTCTTTCGGAACCCCTCTCTTCAGAACTGTAATCTCGTGTCATTCCGTTCAACCCCATATTTGACATTCCTTGACCGTTTACGGAAGCTCTCGGGGACAAGGTCGGGCAACAACACGCCTGATCATTCTGTAAGAAGAGACACACCGCCATACCTCAGACAGAAGGGGAAAGCTTCCTCGTTACCCACCCCATGCCCCTGTTAAGCACTCTCCCCGCGGCCGTTCCGTCCGTTCGTAATGCTTTGTTGACAGGGCTTCCGCCGTGGTCACCCATCAATCCCCAGCAAGGTCCCAGGAACAACCTTATGTGGGCAATCTGCTCAAGAGACCATGGCTGGAATATTGGCCAGCCGCAGGGCCGTGCAACAGGTACCATCCTGCAACCAGTCATGAGTTCTTCGATGACTCACTCGCCGCCGTTGGACCTCAACGACAGGTATCTACCCTGCTACGACTCGCCCATGCACTTCAACACTGACCTACTTCGGCTACCTTGCCAGGCAGCATTGGAGGATCAAACTTTTACTTCGCTCCTCGGACATCGTTCCTCAGGTGCTGATGAAGAAGGGATGGATGGTCCTTTGGCACTATCTGGGCAGCAGCCCACCCAAGCTAGCCCGTCCGATTATCTTGCTGCTACACAGTACCCGGGGGGTGACCAGGCTATCTATCCGGTTGTTGGAAACATTATTGATTGTAATCCGAACAATTCTACTCTTCCACAGACTGGGCCACATGATCAAATTGGCATGAACCAGAGCAATGATGGGGCGGTGAACTTCGAGCTTACGAACGCACCTTTGAGGAATCCTTTTAACAATGTCGATGTGCCTGACGTTCCATTTCTATTGAATCCTTCTGAATCTATGACGGCTCCAACTGCAACTGACGATATCGTGGATTCTTCGCCGACTCAGAATCAGATCTGTGCTGCGGGTTTTGAGGCAGAGAATTTCTTCGTCAAGACAGACTCTAACCCATCTGATTCTGGGAAGCAGGTTTCGAAGTCGGAAAATGTTGTGCAGAATGAAGCTGTGGACAGAGTCGATCAGACTGATTGCCGCGAGAATAATGAGACCTGTGCTCAAGGCCATGACATTTCAAACGGAGATGAAAACGAGGATCTCCACCAGTGCAACGACGAGTTTCTCGAGGCTATGTTACATAGTCCAAACACGATTGGAATGGAGAGCCTCGGCATATTTGTGAAGTCAACGAATGGATCCACGGGTAAAGGAGTCAGTTTGAATACACTGATTCCATCTATGGAAAAAGTTAATGATGTACTCGGCCGCGGAACCGATTCCCCAAGTGAAGCAAACAACAGGGAGGAAGAGTCAGCAGAGCTTGCTATCTTGGATAACGAATCTGATGGATGCAAGTCCCGCGTAGCTTTAGTGCCCCCACAAGCCCAGCAAGGAGAAATAGAACATCCATGGGGGCTAACAAAGCGACCAAAGGGCCGGAAAAAATCGCCTCTCGCAAGGAAAGCGTGGAAATGCCGGGTTACCAAGTAGCCCTGACCACGTTGTGTCTGAAGATGTCGTTTCTCCGACCAACGTGCTCGTAGATCAGAGGAAGACTGCTGACGCGACCGGCCCGAAAACCCCGAGTGGCAAGAAAAGGGTTAACAAGTCACGGAAAATCTCCAAAAGAGAAGCTGCCAAAGCGGCCTCTGAGCTTGAGCACCAACGTGAGCGGGCGATAGCTTTATTGGCCAAAACGAAGCAAATCACGGATGAAGAGCTACTTCGCTTGAAGCCGAAGAAGAAGAGGCGCGCCGCCAAGTTTGACAAGCCGATTCCAAGCCGATTTTGTCATATCTGTAGCAGGACACCGAAAAACGTACGATTAGCGGTTTGCTCCATGATCAAAGGAGGCGTTTGCCGAAAAGTGATTTGCGAAAAGTGCTTTGGAGATTTCAAGTTGGGAGACTTCAACCAGGCATTGGAGACGTCAACGAGCGAATGGACATGCCCGCACTGCAAGATAAGTGCCCTATTCGTGCGCAGTGTCGAACATATCAAAGAATTAATGATCGTCTCCGTGCGAATCGCTTGAAGCAGGAGAAACCTCGTGGGCGCAAGCGTGGGAGAAAGAACGAGGAGGGGGATGGCTCGAATGAGGAGAGGGAGCCGAAAAGGGTTGCATTCTTGTTGCCGGCTCCCGGGCCGAGAGACTCGCTGAATGACGCGGCGATGGGGGCTGTGAACCCGGTGCAGCTCGGAGCAATGGATGGCATAGATGGAGTAACCAGTGAAGAATACGCGAATGGGTTGAATGTGAATGGAGCTGAAAAGGGGTGGGGGGTTTGCGAAGAGAAGAATAAAGAGTGGTTGAATACCAAGGCGATGGCGGAAGAATTGCAGAAGATGATTGCGATTGGTAAATCAACGGGGGATGGGTTGATTGGGGTGAATGAGGAGGTTGGTTTGAGAAGCGAGGAAGAGAATCAGGGCGTTAAATGCAAGTTGAGCGAGGCGGAGGAAGGGTATCTTGGAGTGAAAAACGACGATTGCCGGGAGAATTGCAAAGCTGGTTCGGGTGATGGGGGATCTGCATCTGTCGGGATGAACGGGTTTGGCGTAGGAGGCTTTGAATGGACTGGGATGGGGTTTGGGATGGGAATTTTGGAATGCACGAGATGACGAAATTTGGAGAGGGGTTTGGACTGACGGCTGAGGAGGAGTACAGTGAGAAGGCGCGTGCTGAAGAGGAGAGACTTGAGCAGGTAGTGTCGAGAGTGATGAATGAGATGGATTAGGGGTTGAGGGTTGAGGGGCTTTCACAAAGGAGGGAGGGGCTATTGTGTTGTGATGATAGTGGGGCAAGAGGGTGAGGCATTGGCACGAGGCTACCGTGACTAGAAGTTAGTGAAATATTGCATACTCGGAAAGCAATGGGAGGGAAACTTGACACGGAACAGGTTGAAAATGGCAATGGTAAGGAGCGCGGTGCGGTGCGGTGCGGTGATGCTAGTGCTGTAGCTACAGTACTGACTTTTGAAATCTTGGCAGGACTTTTGACTAAAAGTAGTAGAATGAGTTATTGAACTGGTTTAGCGAGGGGGAGGGGGGGGAATGGAGGACATTTTGGCTAGTAGTGGAGGCATGTATGAGCAGTTAATAGTGGGATGGGTGGCACGGGACGTAGGACAACGGACGTGACATGGGTGGAAGATACTTGGGACCAATGCAGGCAGGCGGGGGGAGGTTAGTTGAATGACGAATGACGGAAACGTCAAGCGGCCGTTTCCTCGAAGACGAACCAGAGGCATGGTGGTAGAGACACCGAACCGTCCTCAGTGAATCCCGTGTCAACGTCTTCTGTTTCAAACGCGAGACTTGTGTGCTGTTTATGTTCTTACGGTATGCCATTGATCCGATTACCCGACAGTGCCGACATCAGTTGAAGGTAACCGACAGTGCTGTAGTGCAGTACATAACGCCCCTCATACTGCATTTGAATAAAGGGTCATCGCACTGCCGGAAAGCCATCGGCGGTCTCTCCTCTTTCCTGGCCGACCTCACAGACCCCCACCCAATGCAATTTGGCTTCCAAAGAAGAATAGGCCCCCTCCACGCTCTCATAGCCACGGAAGCAGCCATAAGAAAAGGGGACTGTTGGCTCGCTGCCCTGGATGTGCTCAAGGCCTTCGACACAACTGCTCTTAGACGATTGCGGACGCATGCTCCCCCACACAGAAACAGCCATGATAAAAGCATGCCTCCTGCCACTCCCGGTCCGGACAAGAGGCGACTGTACCTCTACGACAACGGAAATCCGCCTCGGTCTCACCCAAGGTTCCCCTCTCTCCCCACTCCTTTTCAATGTCTTTATTAATGGTCTTCCCGAAGCCCTGACGGCCATCACGACCTCTCCCTCCTCTCCCTCCCTACTCCATGCAAACTATTCGCGGACGACGTCCTCCACTCCCACGACCCTTCCCTCCTCCAGACTCTCCTCGATGAATGTCAACGGTGGGCATCGGCCAGACGGATGCACTGGGCACCCAACAAGTGCATAGTAATCTCCCAACACCCGGCCCACCCAGCACTACCACTCAAAATCCATTCCACGGCGATCCCTCTCTCCGACAAGGCCCCTTACCTAGGGATGACAATCACCCCCCAGGGGATACACCCCGACGCGACCATCATCAGGGCACAACGTACCCTACAAGGCACACGGTCTCTGTTATACACAACACCCCTCACTACTGACATGACCCCCGCCCGTCCAGGCCACCTCCTCCTCACCTTCATACGCAACACGTATCTGTACGGAGCTATCCTGCTGCGCGACCTCGACGAGCTCCATCGCGCCGACCTCTCCATACAGCGGCACCTCTTCGCATCCTACCTCCGCACGAGAGGTACATTCAACACCACCCACCTATCCCGTCTACGAGCCATCCTCCAAATCCCGGACCTCACCAGCCTCCTTCAACGACAAGCCTCCAACTACCTCTCCACCCTTCAAGCTACCACCAAGACGGGAAAAGGCAACTAGAAGACCACGGCGGCCCGCACAATACATAACATCACAACCTATGGAGCCAACTCGGTACTCCATAAATCCCTCACCTCCGCATCCCAGACGCACCCATCCCACCTCTACATCTCCATCTGGAATTCCCGTAACAGCCCCCCATGCCGCCGCCAACGTCGCCAATTGCCAGAGGGCGCAGTTCGATGCCTTCAGACCGGTATGGGTGGCTGTAGTAGATGTGCTTCTTCAGGGTGGCGCGTTCGAGCGCGGATGTCCCGCCATCGGCGAGATCTCGGTAGGGACGTGAGTGGGGGCTGACGATAGTAACGTCAATTCCTTGCGGGGAGGGAGCGAAGAGGGGGTCATCGATGACGAGATCGAGTTTCCTTTGGTCAGCCGGGCTTTTATGGAGGTCGGCCGCGAGGGCTCGTTCTCGTGAGACAGACAGCCCAATGGCAGGGTTGGTAAGGTGGAGGAATAGAGTGTCGCGTAACCGGTTGTGCCGCCTTACGGTCCCTGCCAAGCTCTTACAGACGAAGGCGTGGTGACCGGGTGCATCAAGTATGGGGAGGTGCTGGGCGACGCTTGTCGCGAATACTGTATCGGGCAGAGACGAGAGCCGTCGAACATAGGGTTACCGAGGCGAACGTCAACCATAGTGCGCCAGACCTCGGCCTCGATGTAGTGGTCATTGCTGGATAATGATGGGGTGTAGAATGGAGCGGATGCGGCCGTGGAAGCAGCGGCCGCCAAGTGGGCACGGTGATGGGTTGAGGATGCGGGTGTTTGCTGTTGCAGGAGTAAAATGTCGGTGTGGAGGTGTGCGGTTATTTTTTGCTGGAGATGACGGGGGTCGGAGGCGTCCTGTCGGGACGTCCTACCAGGTTCTGTGTGCGAATCGTAGCGTCAGAGGTGTGGGTGTGGCATTTCCTGGCCAAATTTTGACATTTCCTGGCTTTAGCCTTAATTGGGTGCTCTATAGAAATAGCACCCAATTATATCTTTAAATAAAGGTCCCCCCCCCCGTATAAATACTCAAATGCCAAGCTCATATACTGTACAGTACAGTACACTCCTGACTGTTGTCATAAGACACCCCCACAGTACAGTACAGTAACATGAACTTGGCATTTCAGATTCGCCCTTGCGTCCATAGTCAGATCGGAGGTCCTCGCAATTACCTACCCCAAATTAAATCTGCGGGGTTGATGGGCAGGGTTCTGGACAGCAATACTTTTCGGGAATTGCAACTCCCTGTGGCGCCCTTCAGCCCCTCAAGCCAACTTTTCCGCTCAGTGCGGCGGCTGCGTTCCTTTCCTCCGTGTCCCTCACGCGTGCCCTTTGCTCTACCCTTCTGGCTGTGCTACCGAACACTGCTCTTCATTCATACAAATCCGCAGTTCGGGCGCACGACGACTGCAAGACACAAGTGGCACCCGAGAAGGTGGTCCATTTCACGGCTATCGACTCAGTGCAGAGGTTTGGGCAGGGGCAACTCGTCCGCCCAGTTGAGGAAAAGGCCTTTGATGACATGCCGAAGGGAGATGAGAGGACTGTTGCATTCCGAGCTTCGTTGTCAGTGGAGGGTTGCAAGGACTGGCTGTCATGCCAACCGGCTCCGGGGTTGGGTACCTACATCCCGGACCGCAATTACAAGACGTGGTTGCAGTTCTATTGCAGGTGCCACTGTTCCCTCCAGCTTCGAAATGCCACAAGGGGGATGCACGACCCTCATGGATCAGTAGGGTGACCACGCGCTGTGCTGTGCCTATGGATCCACACGCGGGTGGCGGCATGACTCGCAGACACGTTTGTTTGCTGCAGATCTCTCCAAAGCTGCCCGACACTCTGTCCTCGAGCCCCCACAACCCGGCCATGCAGTTCGCCCGGACTTCAATGTGCTTAGAGAGAACGGGGGCACGGACTATTATAACGTAACCGTTATCCATTCCCTGACACCCGCCCGCCTTCCCTCCCTGGCGCGATGCCCTCTCAAGCCCCTCAACCATGCTCGCCTGGGCAAGGACAATCGCTTTGCCGAGTTGATACGTTCCAAGGGTCCTGGGCATCGCTTCATTGCCCTTCCACTCTCCACTTGGGGGCTGGCATCCTTCCGCTCGGGACTTCGCCAACCGGGTTGCGACTGGCATTGCCGCACGGGCAGCCGTTCCGATTGCTGATGCGCAGCAAACATTGTTCGCTCGTCACGCGGCGAGACCCGTCCAGAATAACGCCAGTTGTATGTCGGAAGGAGTTTTGAGGGATACTGTACTTGAGGCGCAACTTGAAATTGTGTATACAGTATTCCAGAGAACGTCTGTTCTCAGGGTAGGAACAGTAAGTGGTTACCCTGCTTACAGTAGCCCTCGTCTGCAATTCCTCTTACAGTATCAGGAAAATTAAGTATACCAACCCATTCAAGTGTGCTCCAGGAGCCATTGTCTATGCCACTCCGGCACGCGTACACGAACTGCAGAACCATGACACCGCCCACGTGCTCAGTCAAGTTGTTGCCCGAAACGCCTGTAACTCAATTGAGCGTTTCCAAATTCTCTCTCAGGCAATCCGCCGCATCCCGGCGGCCGCACGATGGGTCCACTTCCTCTACGAGGCTCCTTCCCGCCTCTTCTTCGTCCGTCACCTCATATGGAGTCGAACTGGCACCCAACAGGGAGACCCCCTCGGCATGTTACTCTTCGCTATTGCCCTCCACCCCTTGCACAAGGACTAGCATCCAATTTCCCTGCCCTCCCGCTTCACACATGGTACGCTGACGATGGAGCACTGATTGTTCCCATTTCACACGCCCACGCCGTTCTCCACTACCTGCGCCTGAACGGCCTGAACTTCGGCTTCCATGTTAACCTCAACAAAAAGTCGGCCTGGTGGCCCTCTCCCTCACCACACCCTCTCCTACATCACCTGCCATGCGACGTTCTCGCCTCTGAAGCAATCACGGTTCTTGGTAGCCCGACTGGCACCCCGGATGCATGCACTTCCCTGGCCATCAAAGCACTGCAGAAGGCCGAGTCACTCTGGACATCCCTCACAGCCATGAACGAGCCTCAGATCTCATTCCATATTCTCCGATTCTGTGCCTCCTCATGTCTGGTTATGTACTTGTTCCGCTCAACCCCGCCGCATTACCTTACCACTTGCCAAAGCTTTTGACAAGGGGTTGCGAAGGGTTTTCGACCAAGTTTACCGGAAGATATCGGACATCGCGTGGCTACAAGAACCGCTACCATTCCGCCACGGCGGGCTCGGCCTCACCCCATGCAGTTCCGTCAACGTCATCGCATACACGGTCTCCAATCTGACGAACATGCCACTCATTCGGCGAATACTGCACACAAACTCCACGCATGTTGCCAGGCTCTTGGCCCCATCCTACGACACCCTGGCCACAAGTCTGGGCCTCCCTGCAGAACTTCGACTAGAGGCACTCTTGTCACGATCGAACCACATTGACCACAACGCCGCTCGCTCCCTCCTGGAAGAAATCACCAGTCACTTCCACCGCTCACGCCTCTCCCTTCTACGCGCTTCGGCCCCTTCCGCCTCCTCATCGCACTTTCTTACGCGGCTTGCCTCGACAGCCTCCTCAACGGCCTCCGCTCCTCTCTCAACACCCCGCTGCCGTCCACTGACCTGTACACCTCAGGGGAGATATGGCGCACGATGACCGACCTTCGCTTAGGTAACCCAATATTCTGTGGCCTCCAGCGCTGCCCTACCTGCCTGGAAGGTAACTACACAGTTCCCCCGCTCCTGGATACTGTGGGCCACCACGCATCAACTTGCAAAGGGGGTGTCGGTGCGGTGCGCCGTCACAACCGTCTTCGGGATATTCTATACCGGGAACTTACTAGCCCAGCCATCTCCCTCACCGTAATTCGGGAGCGAGTCTGTACCGCAGACCTTCACAAGAGCCCAGCCGAGCAACGGGCACTGGACCTCGTCATCGACGACCCCTTATTTGCGCCCACACTACAGGGTATTGACGTGACCATTGTCAGTCCTCACTCCGCGCCATATCGCAACCAGGCAGATATCGCAACCAGGCAGATGGAGGTCTCTCAGCACTGACACGAGCCGAAAAGCGCATAAGGAAACACTACGCACTACCCTGTCGTGCCGAGGGTATGGAGCTTCTACCTATGGCCGTCGACATCTACGGACAAATTGGGGCAACCGGACTTCAGGCGCTCCATGACATGAGTGACTTCAGTGCTGACCGCCGAGGGAAGCATCCTACAGAATGTCCGAATTCCGGAAGCTTAGGACACGTGTCTCGGCATTTGTTCGACAGTACTGTACACCACAGTCATGATTAATCACCGAAAACAAAGAACATACCCCACCACCTGACGTAGACGGGGCTCTTGACTGATCCCCCACTAGTGTCTATTGGACCGTTGTCCTCATATGAGGACAACTTTTAGCCCCCTTTTTTCAGTACAATTCTTTTTTACTTCTGCGCATTTCTTGTCCCTCCGCATTAGTTCATGAGTGTAGATGGCCGATCAAAACAAACTTTTCAAGATTGTTGACCTCGGTTAAGCCTAGAGCAATTTTCCCTCACCAGCTTCCGCTCTTCGCAAGAAGTTGTGAAAACGACTACATTTTGGAAGGAAAAATAGTTCGTATTATCGTGGGGGGTTTCAGAAACGAGGGCGCACGTACAGTAAAAATTACTGTACTGTAACTTAACATGAAAAACCTTTTTTTCCGGTAAAAATTTCGACCTTCCAAAACATTTACCTTTCCAAAATGTAACGGAAACTGTCCTCATATGAGGACAAAGTGTGCCTCATATGAAGACAGAGCATGGTCGTATAGACACTAGAAATCATGAAGTACTGTAAAAGGTCTCTTTTTCTCTCTTTCCTCTCAAGTACTGTAAAACGCCCCGGACTCCCTGTCGTCAGCGTTTCGTTTCCGTTCATGACCAGCTTTGGCGGTACTTAGCCCCTCCCTCACCAATCCGTGTTTACTAATAGCTCAAACAGCGCCCCTATCCATGTCTTCAGAGCACTTCTCCGACTCCACCTCCTTAGTCTCCCGCTCTCCTTAAACCTCATACCCCGTGATAACCACGCGTCAGCAGCCGCTGCCATTCCCTCCACCTTCCGAACCCCGTATTTACCATCTTACATGTCTACCCCGATTAGTTCTCTCCCCGATTAGTTCTCTCATTGACGATTTCCGACATGGCAACCCTACCTTCCTCTGGATTGCGTGTTCACGTCGGATACGCACTCCACTCCCTCTCACTGCCCCTCGTTCACTCTGACAAGGAAAAGGTTTCGGTGTCTACTCTTGGAAGATATCTTCGATCTAAAACGGTCCTCCTCGCCCCCCTCGTTTACAATCTCCCCGACAATTCCATAATCCTCGACTCCGACGTCATCTCGTGTGCAAACCCCGAATGGCCCGCCGCCGTCCAAGTACTAGCTCGGAATCCATGACCCGCATGAACATCCCCCCGACATTGTCGATGTCCAACTTGCTCATTTGTGGCTCCATCGGAAGCTCAACATCTCCTCCCATACTCATCATACCTATACCCACACCCTTGCCACCTTTATCGTCCAACTGCCCTCCACTGTCGTGGGGGCGAGCTTTGCTTTTGTCATGGTGGCCACGAAACTGTTTTTGAGCTTGGAACACACACTGGTACCGCAGAGTTTGATCCCTATCGCGTCGCCTTCCTGTCTGATGTCGATGTTGAGTGGACTACACCCACCACGGGCTATCGTCTCGCCCTCGTCTATCAACTCACTTGGTAAGGCGTGGGATGGCCACGGACAGTTCCTAGACTCCTATGGGTCACCTTGCGGAAGCTTTGAAGAGGTATGTTCATGATGAGGGCGGTCCCACTGGCGCCTGGAAGATTGCTCTCGGCTGGACGGATTAGTACAACCGAACGGCTGCGAAAAACACGCGCTTGAAGGGAGAAGACAGTAATGTAGTTTCCGCCTTAGGGGGCCCCTCCGAAAGGGCTGGTTTTGGGAACTCGAGGCTGTCGTCTGTCGTCTAGCATGGGAAACAGGTGCACGGAACCACAGCTGGAGGCACGGGGTTGAAGTTGCAGAGGCTTTTGGGAGCACGGGAAGAGGGGGACACGGGAATTCGGATCCAGTGGGGAAAGGTAATCCACGAAGGGACATTTATTGAGGAACAAAATGGCATGGGGATGTCACGAGGGAAAGGAGGTTTACTGTCGCGCTCTGGAACAGGAATGAGACTCTTGATACACCCCAAAAGCAACTTTCTAGTCCATACTCTGTGAGGTTGACGGCTACGCCATGGATGAAAGGTTGGGTAGGTTATTGAGATGTTTCGAGCTCGCAGGCCCACACAGGACCTCTCTGCATGGAGTCAAACAAAGGACGTGCCCGACTATTGTACTACGCACAAGTTTGTCCAGCACGCGTATAGAGCCTCTCGATTCGCAAGTAATCTGCACGAAACCCCGGGCATGGATGAATGCTTGTTGAGGCTTCTTACCGCCATTGGCCATATCAATTTGGCGCGCATCGTCGGCGAGTATCTGTCACGGATGCCCCCCGGTTCTCCTAAGCCATTGTCCACCGTTTGGAATCGATATATGCGTTGAGGGACTATATTTTGACCGACTTCAGCATGTGTGGCCTAACGGCTGTTGAGGAATATGTCAGGACCCATTGGTGAGTGCGGAATTTCAAATTGAACAGCGAGGAATCCAAATACGCCCACCGTCGACAGCTTGACCATCGATGGGCCATATTTTTGCGTATTCTGGTCGCGCATGAAGACGACTTTTGTATAAGAGACATGTGTCATCCGAAAGCTTGGGCTAAACGAATGACAAATGTTCTCCGTTATCCACAGTCGATGGGGTGTGATGCAATGTCGAAGGCTTTTTTGACTGTTGACTCGTTTGGAACCATAGGGAAGCTGTTGAAGACGTTGGAGGCCTCCCGCGAGGTCATCAAGTATCCGCTTTTCTATGCACGTGTCAATAAAGTCGTGATGTTCGAGCACCCCGGGTGTTAACACGACTCATCTTTTGCGACCATCGACTGCAGGTGGTCAACTTGCTTGGAACTTCTAATCACGGGGTCATCTGCAGCACAGACACGCCAAATGATGTCAAGAATCCTTGGAAAGCTTCTGAATGCCATCCTGAACATGGAAAATTCGCAGCTGAGGTAGATGGCCAGAGTTACTGGGACCAAACAGAGAAATCCTTGCTCTTGATATGTGTCTTCAAAGCAGGGCAGGGTGGACAGTAGACGCATCCTTTGGTAGCGGACAGGGAAAAACTGGCGCCAAAGGCGCGGATTCGGGTGTTGCCGAGCGGCAGGGACGCTTGCACTGCCGCGTGAACTGCATCTGTTGGCTTCTTTTGCGAATGGAGGATTGGAGGAGCAGGAGTTGCTAAGCGGGAGTCGGTCCGCGGGTCGGCAAGAGGCGCTCCATGTATTGAAAGCAGCGATAGCATCCTCGTATTACGTCCAGTCTTGAGCGGCGGGCGGCCAAAAGTTATTACACAGCTGATGCGAAGCGGCACCAGATGCAATAAATTAGTCATCGAAAAAAGTGGAGCGCTGCGGCCGAACAGCACTGATTTTTTTGCTATCATGTGCAAGGTGTCGCCCGCCTGCTCACACTATCGACAATCCGTGGGCTCTGCCCTCCCAGCTCGGCAAAGGGATCCATTCCAACCTGGACGCCATCGCTCGCGATGTGCGCATGCATATGCGCCATCACGACAGCAACCCAGGGTACGTTTTGGTTTTTGTTGACGCGGAAAATGGTTGAGCACATTCTTTCGGCAGAAGAAACGATGCGCCCTCCCCGCCTACACGCCGCCCAAGAGTCGTTTCAGTACCGCGATCTCTGCTTATTCCCCGTCCCCCCGTACTTTTCTATACACTGCACCTCTTCCTTCCCAGCCAGGAGGGCTTGTTAGAGGGGACACTGCCAGATGATGGTTTTCCCTCGTCCTCCAACCTTTTATCCGTCTAGTCTCCGCCGAGTGTGACCTTTTGTGAACCGGTGGTGTGCGGCCGGTGGTGCAGTCATCAGCCAAGATCTCCGGCGGAGGTTTCCAGGAGGTTACGAATCCTGCAGACGCTATGTCCAGAAGTCATGTCCACGATCATTGTCCCGTATTCCGCTTTCGATACTCTTGCTACTACTGCATATACCACTGGGACTGCCTGTGATGAACATACCAAACATATTAGATTGCGCAACACCCGCAGGCATTGTCCAAATAAAGAGCCGGCTCGGCACGAACGCGATTCCTGGGATCATATGCGGTGTCGTCGTCGCCGGACTTGTTCGTATGGCTGTGTGAAGGCACCCTGAGCCAAGTTAGAGTCTCAATTTAAATCACTTCCACGCCTCGTGAACCTGTAGCTGAAAGTCCTATGGTACATCGTGCGACTCGGGTGCATCCGAAAAAAATAATGTGGACAGGTGATCGATTACTTATCGTCCGACCAGTAACCATGTCATAGCTACTTCGCCGGAACGTTATTCACCAGCCCAGTAGACAACTTTTTGCTACTTCGCCGAGGTTTAATCGTCTCAAGAGCACCCGGGCCACGAGGCTCTCGTCAGAGTTTAAGGCCATTCTCATGAGGGATGTACCTCATGACAACGGACGTTGCTGCGCATGCACTCGGGCTTCGACCCTAGAACATGTGTCAGTTTTGTGCAGAGCATTGTGCTGTGCATGGCATCCTGCATTGCGCTTTCGATCACTTAACCACAGATGCGTTTTACGCATTCGGTGGGCGCTCCGAATATCGCAAATAAATCAAGCACTTGCCGCTTACACCGTGCGCTGCACGTGGCCGACGCGGACCACCGGTTAGCACTTAGCTAGCAGTATAGTCGGATCCTGCAGCGGACACCCGTTCTACTGATGCCATAAAATTACCACTGCGCACAACACCACACCAATCATGCCTCCCCACTCCCCCAACTCCTATGACTTCCCCCCCTTCCTGCGGCCGCCGCCCCCTCTCCGCCTCCCGCGCGGCCGCCCTCTCCGCCCGCATGGACCGGGCAGACGCCCTCCACCTGGATGCGCGCGCCGTACGCGGTCGTCGCATCCCGTCTTCCACCCCGCCCATCCACCCCTCCACGCTGCGTCCGTTACCATCGGTGCAGCTCCCCGAAATCGACCCTGCTATTGGACAAAACATTCTCAATCTCCCTAAGGCGCGCCATATGATTGGCCACCCGGAAGATTTTTCCCAGGCCGACCTTGCCCGCGCCCGCGCCCTCCTTGCCACCGTCACCGACAACCCTTGCCGCCTCGACCCCCGCACGGGCGAACCCGAACCCGTTCGCCCGCCTGCCCCCGACCTCCTCCACGTGGGATTCGCCCCGTCTCCTACGTCCGCCTTCCCATCCTTCGACACAGCCCACCGCCAGCTCTGCTTGGCCGCCGCCCTTGCCAAGACTAACCTGCCCCCCTTCGTCCTAGTCCCGCTCGTCGGGAAATTGTTCTACCTATATTTTCCCGCCCCGGCCCGCCCTGACGTTTTCAACGTCCTCGCTCACCTCCGTCTGACGTACCCGGACCTGTACGTTTCGCCTCTCACGCTCACGCAACACTGCGCCACGGTGGATATCTCTGCCGCCCACGGTGTGGCCACCCGCCTCCAACGTGAAGCGGCTCGCCTGGTGAGCCCCAAACTGCGTTCGTGGGTTGCCCCTCACGTCCGCAACGCCATGGCGATTGCCCTCCGTCACGATGCCCGCCTCATTGCTGAGGCGCGCCGCCCGCCCCGCGGGAATCCCGCCCGCACGCCCGCTCAAACACCGACCGAACATCCCGCCAAACCCACCGCCCCGGCCCCGACCAAAACCGTCGCGGCCTCACCCGGCCCCGCACAAGCCCCCAAACGCCCCAACGGGGGCACACCCTCCTCCCCCCCTGCCGCTCCCCGCCCCGCCGCTGGACACACTCCGGACCTCACACTCCGCTCCCCGGGCTCTTCCCCGTCGGCGTCAAAACGCCGATGCCCCGCAACTGAAGAAGCCCAGGCATCGGAGTTCCTCATGGTGCCCAACGCAACACCGGCGCCCAGGGCCGCTCTCCCTCCCACCGTCGCCTCCGCGGCAACGATGGGTAACGAGTCCGCACCGGTCGTTTCCATGAAGCCAATGATGGCTGCCGTACAAGGTGCGCAGGGGCCCAACCATCAGTCAACAGGCCAGTCGGCCTAACTCCGCTCCTCCCCACCATGGACTCGGTCCACCCCATGGAATCGGACCCCACGCCGCATGATACATCGGCGTCATTCCCCTTGCCCACTCCCCTGGAAATCCTCTCAACACCCTACCGCGACAGGGATATCTTCCAAGATATTCCCGCCCCCTGCCTCTCGCAATTTATCCTCCTGTTTATCAAGTTGGTGAAAGCTGCGGCGAACGCTCGTGGGGAAGACGCCACTCAACGAGCATTCCTTCACCTCCACATGCTGCCCACGGCTGTCCTCCGTCGCTGTCTTCGAGGAGAGCGCGGATGGCGGGACCCCAAGAGCCAACGGATCGCCCTCCGAGAGCGCCTCCGTCGTGCGCACACGGGCTCACAGTGGGGAGCACTATGGGCCGAAGCTCTCGCAGCACACCAAGCACGGCTTGAATGGTGGGAACGAAACACGCTGTATGCCCCAACGGTCCCCGGCGACATCGGGCGCGCCCGTCGTGCAGAGGCCCTTTACGCTGATGCGCGATACGGTAAGGCCATGCGCGCCCTCCACAATGGCCCGCTCGCCGACGTCAACGACCCGGCGACGATTCAGCGGCTCAGGGATCTGCACCCGACCCCGCCGCGCCCTGTCTCGCCGCTCCCGGAAGGACGACTCCCGCCGCCCCCATGCATCACTGAGGCCGCTGTGGAACACGCGGTCCGCGGCGTCCCGCGGGACACCACCGCCGGACCCGAACGAACGCCGTCCCGCTGGTTCCACCTCTTGGTTAAGACTCGCGTCAGTCCTGAGGCCGGCGTGACTGGTCTGCGTGTCCTGACACAGCTCGTTTCCCGGCTCGCACGGGGGAACTCCCGGACGCTGTGCTTCCCCTCGTGGCAGCGGCGACGCTCCTCCCGCTGCAGCCGACTCCCGACAAGGTCCGCCCGATCGCCATCGGGTCTGTGCTTCGCAGGATAGTGACGAAGGCACTGCTCCCCGCCGCAATAGCCGATTCACACTCGGTTCTGTCGCCGCATCAGACGGCCAATGGTGTTAAAGCCGGGTTGGACTCTATTGTCCACGACACCCGCACGACACTACGCCGCTTCTCCGCCACCCCGAACGTCGCCACGGTCCTCATAGACGCCAACAACGCCTTTAACCGCGTTGATCGGCAGTCTATGCTGGACCACCTACCAATGCTCGCCCCCTCGCTAGCCCGCTTCGCAAACATGATCTATGGCCGAATGCAACCGCCATTGCTTGTCCCGAACCGGGATCGCACCGTCATACCAAGTGCCCAGGGCACCCAACAGGGTGACCCGGCCAGCATGTTGTTGTTCTCGCTAACGATTCAACCCCTCATCCGTCGGGTTGCTGAGATCCCCAACATTGCTCTCTGCCAATGGTACGCCGATGACGGCACGATCGTCGGGAACCTTGGCGCCATCCGTCAGGCGCTCCGGCTCCTTGCCCGAGATGGTCCCACGGTTGGGTTCCACGTCAACCAACGGAAGACACGCATACATTGGCCTCACGTCATGCCGCCGGATCGAGCAGCCCTCTAGCGGAATTCCCTCTCGCAGAATGCTCGCGGGACGGCTTTCCGCTTCTAGGGGCCCCCATTGGGAACAAAACGTTCACGGAGAGTTTTCTCCGGTCTAAGATTGCTCAGTGCCGCCGTACCCTGGACCGCCTCCTGCTGGTCCGCGACGCCCGCGCCCGGTTCCACATGCACCGGATCTGTGCCTCTGCATGCCTCCTATCGCATGCATTCAAGCTCTCAGATCCGCGCTTAGCAGAGTCCGCCGCTGAAGAATTTGATGATCTACAACGGTCATCATATGAAAAGTTACACGGCATAGCTCTCACGGACCGAGCCTGGGACCAAGTGTGCCTCCCCATGCACCTCGGAGGCCAGGGCTTCGAAAGCATCGCCTCGTGCCTCCACGGCGCTGCCGCCGCCAGCATCATTGATGCTGCGCCCGCACGGCAGCGAACTTCCGCATACGCCACGCCGCGTGCTTGTGCACTAGCTTCTGGCCGCTACCGCGGCGACCGGTCCTTCCTCCTCCGTCAGGCTGGGCCTTCTCTCCGCCGTTTCGCCCTCTCCATCCCCGGAATAGTCGACCTTTCCACCCTTGACCCTCCAACTCTAGCTGCTTCACCCACCAACACACTAACCCTTCTCAAACGGGTGCAGCAAGAGGCGCGGGCAAGAGTACATTGGCACGACGACTCCTGGGAGAATGCCCCAAACCCGACCGCCCATAGCGACGCCGACATTCGACATCGCATCCGTGGCCTAGCGTTCCGCCGCAGCCCCGCTGCGGCGTTTCTCTTCGCTCATCCCACGGCAGCTACGAAGGTCCACTCTACACACTGGCAGACCATGCTCCGCCGTCACCTCGGACTGCCAGTGTATGATGACTCCATGGCCCTCAACTGCCACCACTGTGACCACCCCTTGGACACCCTCGGGGATCACGCCGCCGACCTCTGCTGCCCTGGTTTCGGCCGTCGTCACCGCCACAACTCGCTATGTAATGCGATTGCGACGCACGTTACCCGCGCCGCGGGTCTGGATACTCGGCAAGAGGTTCCGTTCCTCGTCCCGGGCACTGAGCTCCGCCCCGCCGATATCCTTGTACAACCACCACCAACCCCGGAAGGCACAACGTTGCGCCCCATTGCCTGTGACATCACCGTCGTTTCACCGTTCAAGGCCGCAGTTCGCACCAAGGCGACCCAGGTTGCCGGAGGCGCTGCTGAACTGGCGGCCCGCGACAAGGTTACAACCCTGGAACGCAACATCGCCCGACGCCTCCCCGCTCCATCGACCGGCCCATCTTCTGCGCCTTACACGCCGAACTTCACGTTTCGACCTCTGGCGTTTGATTCCCTAGGTGCCCCTTCCCCTGGAACTATTGCATTATCGAGGAGTTAGTTCCGCGGATCGCGTCCAAGTGTCACTCGACAGTTGGCATTGTCCGCCGCCGTATCTACCAGCGACTGAGTTGCACCCTGTGGCCCTCCATCGCTGAAGCTATCCTGTCGCGAGCCCCGATGCGCATGGACGACGAAGTACATCCGGTTAGATCTTAACCGTATAGTTAGGACGTGCGCAGTCCACAGTAGATACTGAACGCATTAAACTTCCTTCCTTCCGCGCCCTTCGCACAACACCCTCCAGGAACGAACTTTAAGTTTCAGACCCTGGCTTTCGACTCCTTGGGTGCCCCATCCCCCGCCTCGATTATGTTCCTCGAGGACTCTATCCCGCGCATCGCAGAGAAAATCAACACAACCATAGGAGTGATCCGTAAAACGGATCGTTGTCGTGCCTCCGCGCACTCTTCCGTTGGCCCTCAGCGGCCTGGTATTTATTGACCCTCAGCGGTCACACTCCGTCCGGCCAGTGTACTGCACACTAACACGGCGGCGGCCACCCTCATGAACGGCTGTCCCATAACAATCCGGATTCGTTCGCTACCTTGCTGCGCCGACCAAACTGCTCTCCTACTCCTTCGTGTTTCATCAACTCCATCGTAACTTCGATCCGAACCTTCGAGCATCTTGAAATATTTTGTCACCATCAACACGGTCAAAATGGCTCCGAGCTCCCGCTCTCGTTTCAAGTTTACGTGCGATAAGATCATAATGAAGATAAGTACGTGTTCATTCTCCGAAGAACCGGCATTTTCAATCCTGAATGCCACCAAGTCGACCATGGAATTTTTTTCCTCTTCGGGTGGACCGAGTGGCTCCGCTACCGACGTACCGTTTACCTCCCGAAACCTGAAGATGTTACAGAGTATCTCATCGATTTGTTACCACCACCGAATCAAGTCTTCACGGAAGCCTTCTTCAACATACCGATGTTTCCCGTATCAGTTTTGAATGACGTCGCGAAATTTTTTGATTTTGATAAAATTCCGATGCTGTCTACAATTCTTATAGCCGCAGAGGACCCTGAGAAAAAGAATAAACGCTTATCTACATTGATCTGGCTCTGCTCTTTCATGGAAACTGACCCGGACTATGCTAGGAGTGTTGTAGAAAAGTTCAAAATAAGGCGTGGATCTGCTAAACCTTTACTGAATTCGGATTACTCTGATCGTCCGACGGAAAATTTACAGCGCGCAGTCCAGCCATCCGCAAAGCAGACTGTTCAAAGTCGTCATCAAGGTAACTTTCAAGTCCCGGTGATAGATGGAAATCCTACTCATCCTACCAATGAATTGGAACAAGCTTCTCATTTTAACACTGGAAACCAAGCATTTTGGCGACATGTTACGATTGAAAATCCAGAGAATAGGATTGAAATCGCGTCTTGGGGAGATTATCATCGCAATCGTGACTAAAACAGCCATGATGACTCCAGGAAGGCAAATTATGTACAACAAATGTTTAAGGACTGCAAATTACGTGGAGATCTAAGCCAGGCTATTGACGAAACCCTAAAGCTGTATGGAATTTGTTGTCGCCAGTATCACCTATCGCAAAACAAGAAAGCAGACTACTTCGTTCATATTCTAGATGCGCTGCTCGCAAGTTCGACTTCGAAAACTGTCGCAACGATATAAACTATGCTGAAATCGTGAAAAGTATGGCAAGTGAGTACATTTCAGATGCCCGGCAACTTCAAGTCAAAGGGACGTCGGACTCTAAGACTGGGGTTTTTTATGCGAGAGAGAAACATATCTGATACATTGGAAGGTCCAACGAAGATGGTGGCTCAAATTAATGAGCTTTTACCGCAATGCCCGCCCGACTTTTGCACTGACGCCCATAAAATTGACTATCTAAGGAAAGCAGTAACTGAATTTCAAAATTGGTCGCGTATTTCATTTCAAAATATCGTTTGGCAAGGATATTTATTTAATGAGTTCATGACAACGGTTCGCGAATCGATCCAAAACCTCCGGCAAATCCGCCTACTTACCAGTCCGACAGCAGGCACACCTGGAACTTATTCAGTCCAAGGGGTTAATGAGACCTTGACCAATATGACCCGCTATGGCCGCAATCCTAGAACCATCACGCGTCTGATTAAGAGTCATGGACCACAGAAGGGAAATAGGAACCGTGAGCAAAATCGCTCCTTTGAAGATTCTCGTCGACGTAACGAATGCCACATATGTGGGGCTCCGAACTGGAATCCGAGTCATTGATGAGCCTTTGGAGCTATGGAAGCGTACAGTAGCCGTGTGATCAAGAATGGAGAATAATCAACCCATACTCTTGCAGAATTTTATCAAAGGAGAAGAATTTTCATCTCAGAATATCAACGAAAGGGTCGACAGCGATATAGATTCTCCAGATGAAAACGAAGGAATCGCAGAATTTGATTCTAACTTCGCCGACCCCGCTGATCCTTTAAGCAACCACATTGAAGAATCCCGAAATTGCCCAATTGAGACCGCCGAACATGACATTTTACTCAGCCATATTACTTCAACGATTGTAAATTATGGTCAGAAGCCCTCAGATTTTTGTCTAGGCGAGAGAATTTACATGCAAGTTCTTGTCCCCTTAATAACGGTGAGAGTACATATTACGAATGTAAAATATTCATGGGGAATATTTATGTCGCAAAGATGGAGAAAGAATTCTCCCAACGTCGCCCTATGGGTTTCCTATGCGATATTGGGGCACCTAAATCTGTGGCCGGTCGCAAGAAATAACCCGTATGTAGCACTCTCTTAGCATATCAGTGAAAAAGTTCCTTCTATCCGTCAACAGATTCAGGTTCGCCGATGAATCCTACCCCAGTCTTGGTCGAGTGTCAGTCCCACTCGACACGCCTCCCGGTATCCCAACTATTTACGTCAATTTTGACATTGTGAATGCAGGCATACCCGCGCTACTCGGAATGGACATATTGGACAAAGAGTCACTCACCTCTTGTACAGTCTCGAACAGACTGATGAAACGAGTAGCACACAATACTCCGAACAATAGAGTGGTCTACATCGATGATTGGTACATAAAGATGTTCAGGTGTCAGAGTAATCACCTCTACGCTCCTGTACGGGCCTGCTCTGATACACAACTTACGAGGGCGCAACTTTCGAAGTTACACCGTAACTTTTCCCATCTATCTGCCATGAAACTTTTCAATATGATTAAAATATTGCGCCCGAAGGATGGTACTCCAGAAACGATGAAAATCCTCAAGGAAATTTCGCGGAAGTTTGATCTGTGCCAAGGAACTCAAAACGCACCAACGAGGTTTCGAGTAACTCTAGGAGCCGAAAATGTTCACTTCAACGAACGAATACTTCTAGACATCAGGTATATCGACGGGTCCCTCGTCCTAAACATCGTCGATGAAGGAACAAAATTCAGCGCGGAACGATTCCTTGAAGGATTTTAAACTTAAGATATATGGAAAGCAATAATTCATTCATGGGCCTCAATATACATTGGGCTTCCGAACCGTATCTTAACTGATCAAGGGTCACAACTCGGAGATAAATCCATCCACCTCGCTCTTTTCTCCGACATAAGGTCGAGAAAACTGGTATTGAGTCACACTCCCGTCTGGGACTATGCGAGCGATATCATGGGCCCTTGAGACGAACGTATCTGGAAATCATGATAACTCAACCAAGCATCGACAGGGATCTTTCATTAGCCTGTTATGTGAAGGCAATGAACGATACCCTCGGCCCAGAGGGACTTGTCTAATCAGCACTCGTATTTGGAGAGTTTCCTCAGCTTTCTGTACCACCCGAACCTCGCACAGCCCTTCCTACCTTACTTGACCGCGGAAAAGTCGCCGAAACTGCAAGACAGGAGATGCAAGTCCAAATGTCAAAACCAAGACTACAACGTGCTTTAAAACACGCAGTTCTGCCTTCGACAGACCGCACCTATCAGCCAGGCGATCAGGTTCTTTTCTGGCGAGAGAAAGACATCAGTGGCCGAGTGGGAGAATTGAAAGGACCTTTTCAAGTGTCTACTGTTGACTTGGACAGAAAGTTGGTCTAGGCTGCGATAATTGACCTCCAAAAACATTCAAAATAGTTCAACTTAAGCCCTATCTGACTCTCGAAACCCTCTCCTCCATGTTTCTTGCAGATCTTGGGAAGCACTGGCTCAATTTAAGTCACCTGAAGATGGCTTAGTATTGGTGACAGAGGTACTAGACGAAAGCGACTATCGGGCCAAAACTGCAGAAATGGACAATGCAAAGAAGCAAGAAATAAGAGCTTTACTGAAAAGTGGAACATTCAAAGTAATTCTTAAGGAAGACATTCCACCCGATGGAAAAAAAACATTTTATCCGGACGTTTCTTCCTGTCAATTAAGTCATCTATAGACGGCAAAACCAAGCACAAAGCACGTTACGTTATCCCGCATAACGTATAAGCCTCGTGAATATAACCGACCACATCTTCCATGCATTAAAATAACCCAAAAATTCCCCCCGTTACGTTATTGGAGGTCATCGTGATAAGTGAAAAACATCCTGGTACACACATCTTCTACCTTGCAGCCGCTATCCGTGATACCTCTCCTAGTGCTGGCAGCGATATTCGAGTTCGACGTATGGACAGCAGATATAACCCATGCCTATCTCCAATCTTCAGAACGACTCGCAAGTGATATATACATAAAAGAAAACCTACCAGAATTCGAACTCGAACCTGATCAGTGCCTTAAGTTGCTTCGACCTCTCTACGGCGTATGCGACGCAGGATACTTATTGAATGAGATGCTGGATAAACATCATCGCAAGGAAATGAAGATGGTACCACTCCGCATGGATCCGGTGCTCTACTTAGTACAGGATAAAAGGAAGCTAAAGAGCCTGAGTGGCAGCTACATAAACGACCTTCTCCGCTGCGGAGACAAGGACTTTCGAAAGCTCTCAAAGATTACAAACCACAGGTTTGATATGAGAGAAGAGTCTTCCTTACCATCCGAATTCACCGGCTTCGTACTCGACAAGAACGACGGTGACTTCTGCATCGATCAGATCTCTTATTTGCGGAAACTCGAATGCCTACCCAAGGAAGCATCATTCAAGAGCTTTAGATCGATGCACATGAAATTTGCCTGTCTGACAAACTAAATACCCGACTGTCTCTTCGAAATAGCGCAGCTTGCGCAGATCACGGAGAAGATGTTCGAACAGTATCGCCGTAAAATGATGGGAAGAATAAACAAAGCGATTGAATACGCATTTGATAATTGAGTTTGCCTAAAAATACCCAAATTAGAACTGTAAAATATACGCATTGTCGGGTTTTCAGATTATTCCTTCGCAAATAACCAGGATCTCTCCTCACAACTCGGCCATACCATATTTATTGCCGATGCAGACGACAAAGTAGCCCCAATATCGTTTAAGTCCTATAAGTCTCGGCGAGTTACGCGTTCTGCGATGTCTGGAGAAGTTATTGCCTTTAGCGACATGTTTGATATATCAATTGCGCTGTCAAAGGAACTGAAAGTGATACTCGACAAGCTTGTACCCGTACAACTGTTCACGGACCGCAAAAGTCTGTTCGATGTGATATAAAAGGGCTCAAGCACTTCCGAGGAACGCAAATTGCTCGAAATTGCAGCTGCCCGAAAAGCCTTCCACGACAGAGTAATTTCAGACATGCGCTTCGTCAGAAGCGCAAGTAGTATCGCTGACGGACTTAAAAAGCCCATGAGCCAAGAACTTCTTCGGAAGATTGTCACAACGGGACACCTCAACTTTCAACCGGATCAATGGATCATCAGATCGAAGGAAATAACTTGAGGACGCTTTATTGAATGAGAAGTTCATATACTTCAGCCACGCACAACTTTCCAGAGCAAGGGCCGGCACAAAACCTCAAGGAATCGGGCGTAAGATCAATTGCAAACGGTTCCTCTGAATCCAAAATAACCTTGCGATCAGAGTTGATTACAACGAAGTGGTCGACACGAGACCTGCGCTCGCTCACTAAACGAACAATCCAAATGAAGCTGGTGAACATCGAAATTATCCTGAAGGCCCCATCATAACGTAAATCTCGAAGAACGGAGCGAGATCTAGGCCTAATGAAGCTTAGCCACATGCCCAATTTGCGCACTATCTGGATAGCCTGCTTGAGATTGTAGAATTTGACCGTACACGCACTCAACTTGCACAGGGCGGATTTCGCTTCATTCTCACCCAGCAACTCAAAACTTCCATCGACCAACGACGCAGGAACACAGTCAAGCTCCTCGCTGGACACAAACGGTCCAATCGCACTATGGATCCTATACTCGAGTAACGACAGCCAGTTTACCGGGCCCCTGTACCACCTGTGACGACAGCTACCCCAGGGTACTTACGGCGGAAGCACTTGACTTCGGCCAATATACGGGCACTTCTTTCGGTTCCATCGTTGTTTCGGAAATTTGAACCCACCTTGAAATAGGCGGGAATTCTTCGAACGCGCTCCTTGTCCATGATGACAGTGCGGAACTCAAGAACCTTTCTTGCATGACTGGGAATTTCCATAGAAGATTTAACAGCCCGGTGATACCAAGAAGGATCTTTGCAACCACCGGAGCTGCCCTACCAGCAACCTGAGACGAAGCTAAAGTTCACTACTTCGAAACCGTCACTAAAAATCATGGCGTCAATCACCCAATCGTGCTCAGCCTCCCTTACTGTACCCTTATCTCCATTTGCATCCTCATCCTCACCCTCATCTCCATCCTCATCCTCAGCCCCATCTGCATCCTCATCCTCACCCTCATCTGCATCCTCATCCTCAGCCCCATCTGCATCCTAATCCTCAGCCCCATCTGCATCCTCATCCTCACCCCCATCCTCATCCTCACCCTCACCTATATCTGCATCCCCATCCTCGCCTTTACTTTTATCCGCTGCATCCTCACCCTCACCTTCAACTTCACCGTCACTGTCACCTGCACCATCATCTCCATCTCCACCTTCACCGTAATCTTCATCGTCACCTTCACCCTCCCGCTTTGAACCGCTGGCAAAACACTCTCCCTAGCTCATCCTATTCTGTTCCACGCTTCCCTCTACCACCACTTTAACTACTTACCCAGTCTGCCCGTTGCTACTCCTTTCGGCACTCTGTTCACTGCTGCAGTCCTCCTCACTTTACTCACTGCTGCTCCATTCTAGGTCACTGCCAAATACCTGTCGCTCAATTTCCAACTCTTCTGAAGTTTTCTTTTGCAATTGCCTTTTCCTCTTGCCCAGCCGCCCTTTGCCTTTGCCCGTACCATGATAACAGGTGTAGGCATACCTCGGAAGGATGGCCGCCAGCCGCTGTTGTTTTGCCCTCGAGTCGAGATCAGAAGAAATGAAGGATGGGCTCAATTTGGATGCCCCTTTTGCTGCCAGTGTTAGTAATATCCTAATTGACGTAGTGGATTCAACTCAACTCAAGTACATTGCAGTAAGCCAGTTGCCAGAATACCAAGTATGTGTGACAAAGCCACCAACACATTACATAATCAAGGACACACACACACACAAAATGGTACAATACAATGTTTCAATGATGCAATTCCGCTATTATGCTCCCCTTATAGGTAGCGCTTCCCCAATTAGGTTCATCTTCTTTGGGCGAAGCCTAACTCTTACCGCATTATCCTTTGTTGCTATATTTGACCAGTTAGCAAAACGTTGGAATCCTCACTGTCTCACGGGCCTTCGATCTCCTGTAAACCTTACCCCACTCTCTTTAGTCAATTTAGTTTTGTCTTCAGTAGTGTCTACTGGACCGTTGTCCTCATATGAGGACTACTTTTAGCACTTTTTTTCAGTACAAATGTTTTCATCTCAGCGCATTTCTTGTCCCTCCGCATTAGTTCATGAGTGTAGATGGCCGATCAAAAAAACTTTTCAAGATTGTCGACCTCGGTGAATGCTAGAGAATTTTCCCCTTACCAGCTTCCGCTGTTCGCAAGAAGTTGGGAAAACGGATTCATTTTGGAAGGAATATATAGTTCGCATTATCGTGGGGGGTTTTAGAAACGAGGGGCATGTACAGTAATTCTTACTTAATTCTTACTTGTCCCAGTGCCCACATCCACAGCCAAGGATGGCGCCCGGACGCGTTTGAGGTTTTGAATGACGTGGTCCGACACGTAGCTGTTAGAACTATGGAGTCATTCGGACGGATACGATCCGTCTTCATAGAAATATACGCTGAAACAGTCGGTTTGCCAATGAATAGTGTCTTACGGCTGGCCTTACTCCAGCCTTGTAAGTAAGGTGCCTCCTGTTCGTTTCCTAGTGCGTAAACATGCGTCCTTTCTCGCTGGACGCAGCCGTCAGTGCCGCGCAGTAAAGCACCCAAAGCTTCCCCCTGCGGTGTGAAGTGATGAAAATGTACTTTGTCCCAATGAGTAACCGGATATACAACATTTCAGGTTCGCAAACGGTATCAAAGGTTCCTTCAAGGGCGAGTCGGGCGATTGGGTATCCATTAAGCTGTGCGCGTTTCTTGGTGGTATATCACCCAGGTAGTGACTGCATCTCCTGGCTTGAAGCTCGCTGGGTGTGGCACAGTTTGATACCAGGCTGTAGAGGGACGGTAGGGAAAGCAGTGCGATGGATACTGCAAAATCGCTATAATGCGTAAAGCTGCTCTAAACTCGTTATCCTATTTTTTGCTAAAATAGAGTTACGTCTTGATGACGAAATCAGCGCCAGGGCAGCAGGGACCCATTGAAAAAATTAAATTCTATGCGTAGATCCGAAATAAATACTTCTAAATAAATGAATAATAAATTACCTGACTAGGACTGAGAATAATAATAATAAGGAAAGCAATATTTATTGATCGACAGGATAGTCCGAAGGGCCGGGGCATGCTAAAATTTTCTAACAGTCTTAGACTTTTTTTACCGAAGATCAGAGTAGAAAGCTACAAAGATGATTCCAGCAGTATAATCATTATAGCAGACCAAATACATGCTAAGTAATGACTGCCGAGTAATTACCTAGGTCAAAATTAATTCAAATAACAATTTGCTGACAATATAATTCCAGTAATTGTAACTACAGAATTGAAAAACCAACTGACAGGCATAAAAATTGCTTCACATGTAATACAGTATAAATAGGACAGTGAAAACAGATAAATTTGTTTTCGATGATTCACAATAAATAAAAAATTGGTGACCTCTGATAAGAAACTGGTCCGCAATTTTTCATCACTGTATTCGATATGGAAAACCAATTAAATAGTTTTCCAATACTTTTAAAATTATTTTTCCAATTTTCACATTGCCACTACTAGGGCGATACTGAGCTACATAGAGGCAGAGTGAACTATTGATCTACGCTGTAAAGTTCTATACAGTCTTGCGAGGATGGTACAGTAATGTTCACCTTCATTGTGTACAGTACAGTAATCAATTCCGACATTGATTGTCAATTTGAAGGATAGTTGGATGCCAACTGCGAATCCTATCATACTTAAATATTGGTTAATATCATGAGGTTCAAAAAGAGCCGATTGTTTTCCTTGCCAACGGTTTGCTGTAAATGTCAGCAAAAGCATCACAAATGTTGTCTCGCATGGACGTCCGATTTTTTTTATTCTAGTGGTACCCACGTCACACCTCGCGTCAGAGAGCGGGAAATTTTCACGTCTGATAGTTTAATTTTAGTTATATCTCGCTACAGATACTAGGGCCAATCAGAATATGACAAGTAATCGTCTAGGTATCTCGGGCGCACCTCGTGTGACCCAGGATGTGTTTGTGTTTGTGAGTTGGTACTTAATACTTTAGGCTGTAGACTTGTGTTCGCAACCAACCACCCCAAAAGAATCAACAAAATAACCGACGTATTACCATTGTGTTTTCACAATCACAGTTACATCGACATTCGCGAATTCGTGGATCTTCCATCCCCCGCGTTGGAGCATTTTGAGGTCGCATTGTGCAGAAGGAATTCCCCGCGCAGTGTAAGAGAGGTGTTCGCAAACGAAATAGAGGTATTCCCGCACGGTTGCGTCGTTGCTTCAAGAAGGACAACAGTAGTTGTTCCTTGTGCAAATTGACCCATTTCAGACGGACAACAAGTTGTTGCCCGAGCGCATGTTTACTCATTTTATTTCTACATATTTTCTTGTGGATTTTGTTGTTTCAACGTGCAACTATGAAATCTCAAGCAGAACATGAGGAAGATATAAACACATTTATGGAGGACATGACAGAAATTGAAATCAATGACGAAGATCTAAAAAGGGAATTCATTCAGAATATCACGGCAAGCAACATTGGGCGTTGTACTAGGCGTACTAGTACCAAACTTCGGGACTTCCTACACAACCATGGTGTTGAATGTGGCAAATCGTCAAACGCTTCTATCGTCACAAAACTGCTTGAGATTTTACCTCCCACCAGAGAACTAAGGGTAATAAACAGGCAGAGTGCAGAACATTCCTCACAGGTTACTTCTCATTTTACCCAAGATCAACAGAGACAAACGGCCTCAAGGGATTTTATCAAGGTGCCCAGATCGGATAATGGCAAATTTACTGGACCATCTAATGGACCACTGTTCGACGATGTTAAGCGCAGATTTATCAATGAATGTACTACGCTTAAAATGGGCGAGAATGATCAGTTATCTTTGGTACATTTGGTGCTTCTTGATGGTGCATTGAGGTACTTTGAGGATAATATTCTGCCAAATGCACCTGGTGCTACTTCTGCTTTCGAATTGCTACACAGACACTACATGACTGACGCCCATCGAGAAAAATGTTGTGAACAGTTGCGCTCACTATCTTTCGGACAGATGGAAAAAGGCAACCGGGACAAACCGCATGCCGAAATCCTACACTTACTTTACACAAAAGCCGTCAGGTACAATAGCTACTTGATCAACAGTACAATTCTGATGCCATGTTACGCGATCGAATGTTGGATGCATGCCGCAACGAGCCATTATATTTCCAACTACAAAGGTCAGATTTACCTCCTGACTCTGAACAATTGCGCACACGTTTGCACAACTGCATTCGTATTCATGAGTCAATGAAGGATACCATACCAGTAACCTCTCAACTCTGTCCAATGTTCAAGGTTCTACTAGAATCAACACAATTTTACTTGAAGATGATGAAGGCAACCAGTATGATGTGTACTACTCGCAACGTGGTACTCCTCGTCTATTCAATCGTCGCATTATGCGTGGTAATACAAACTACAGGCGTAGTCGTTCCCCATCTCGCTCTCCATCGCCGAGAAACTTCCGTACGCGTTTCAACTCACCCCTTCGCGAACATCAAGATAACCGTAACCTCCCGTCACTTAATCCTGAAGGTCTTGATGGTAATCCTTTACTGTCTTCCATTTGCAACTCTTGGTTTCACTTGCTGGCTGACTGCTTCTACTGAACATAGGGACCTGTTATTAATCTAACGGATACTCCAACCCGCAAAGCCGCCTCTAATGGACGAAACATTCAAGTTGATAAACGTATCGACGCTGTCAAACTTCCCAAGCCTGAAGTCAACACGGATCACGATGAAAACGGAAAGGGAAAACGAGTTACATTTCTCTATACCGCTTTATGTTAAAATATGCAATCTGAGGCGAATAACACGATCAACTACCACTGTAACACATCTGGACCGTTTATTCCTGCACCGAGCACCAAACGCCTTGCAAACATCGACGTTTTCAAACCATTGCTTGGACATCATGATGTTATTAGGCGAGTGATTGACAAAACAGATTTCCTGAAACCATTGATTAACAGGAACGATGTCCTAGAATCAGTGATCCAAAAACGAAATTTTATTGAACCAGCGATTGGAAAAACTCCAACTTTTTCGGTTTCTGCATGGACGAAGCAGTAACATCATCTGTTACCGGTTTACTTCAATGGTATGTCTACCTTCACACAGTTCATGTTCCCAAGCCGTTGCTACGAATTCAACAAGCAAACGCTACTGTAAGCTTTAGTGGGACTGGTCGTAACTTCGTAAGCATGTCTATCTTTGGAGTCGTGAACATTCATATGCCTATAACCGTTCAAAATTACATTGAATATAAAAGCTTCTTGGTATCTCAGAACGTACCGATAATTTTTGGTTTATCTGATCAAAGGCGATTCAAATATCTCACTGTTAAGGACGATGGAGAACCGGAGTTTATTCTTTTTCGAACATTGGGACTTCAGTTACCAAATAAATTTCAAATGGGCCATCTCTATTATGTTGCCAATGGAGATTATGCTGTTCTGTTCACAAGTTCTGAACTTACCCAAGTGCATGCTAACCTTGGACACGCCCCAGCCGGATCTGCCTACAGTGCATTGCGTCGTGCATACCCAACAGAGACAAAGCACTCTGACCTTCAGAAACTTGTGTATATCACGAAACGCTGCAAAGGATGTTGTTTCACTCTCGGATGCCAAATCGGTTTCGTGCAACTGCCCCAACTGAGGTAATTTTCAACTATGCCGTTGCACTGGACGTTTTCATTTTTGAAAAGAAACCAATACAGCATGCTGTATGTAGACAAACACATTTCAGTCGTGCTAAGCTTCTCCCCAAACAGGACTCATAAACAATATGGTCTATGTTTATGACGATGTGGGTACTCCCGTACCTTGGTGTTCCTTATGAGTTATGGGCAGATCAAGCAAAGGCGAACCTTTCTGTTTACTTCAAAGCTGTCGCATCTGCTTTGGGATGCAATCTCATTCCCTTTCCAGTTGAAGCACATTGATTTCTCATTATTGAACGTTACCGAGATCCATCAAAAAGGATAATGAAGAAACTTCAGACTACCTACCCTGACGTACCACTCGAAGTTATTGTTGACTATGCCAACATGGCAATGTCTCACACTATCGGACCGGAAGACCGTACCCCAGAAATCCTCGCATTTGGCGCACAACCCCGACTGCCGATCGATAACTATGAGCAACAATCGCAGACTATCGTGCAGCGCATGGACTTGGCTGCCATCGCCCGACGTGAAATGGAAATCATCAACGCAAAGCTACGCACCCAGACTGCTCAGAAATCTGCTCCAGAAAATTAATCAGCATTTGGACTCTTACCTGGTGATGAAGTCCCAGTGTACCGTGAAGACGGACATTGGGATGAATCGTTTCTATTCCTTGAAAACAATGGCACACGCGCTACAGTTGTTGACACCAATGACAACGAACGTCAAATACACATCAAAATGCTCAAACAGTACCACTGCAGCAGCGTTCCTATCTCTATGCTTCTCAACCCAGAGTATGACGACTCGAACTACCTAACGCAAATTGTGGAAGATGCAAATGATGAAAGGTTTCATGACGCCAAACAGAAAGAGTATTACGGTATCGTATCCAAAGGTGGCGTAAAACCTGTGGAAAAGAAGAATGTTCCCCTGATGTAAATATTGTGGGAAATCGTTTTTTCCTATCCATCAAAAACCCTGGCACCAATCTCGAAAAGATGAAAGCACTTTTGATTGTACAGGGACACTAGGACAAACAGAAACAAGATATTTCAAACAACTCTCCTGTCTTGATGCTTTTCTCACTACGTTGTATTGTCGCACTATCTGTCTTATTCTTCAACTCTGTCTTATTCACACGTGATGTTGAGCAAGCCTAAACGCAAAGCAAACCATTTGGACGCCGAGTGTACACGTTTCCACCACCGCGAGCAAACATATCTGATGACTACATACTCCGCATTAATTTGCCGTATTACGGACTTATTGAATCCAGTTCCCGTTGGTTTGATACCTATTACCCGACATACAATGAAGACCTGCAAATGTTATGCGCAGCATTTGATCCTTGTTTACTGTTTCAGATTTGTGGACTCACCTCGAAGGACTAACAGGCCTTGCTACTGACGATTCCATCGCTACCGGTACGAAACAATTTGAGGAACTTGAGTAAAACGCTATCCAGAAATTCAAATCAACAAGAAAGGCTACTAGTTTTCTCTTGTTTCTTGGAATCAACATTACCAAAACGGATAAACATATTGAACGACTTACGATAATTTCTGACGTTGATCAGGACGAATTTCGCAGCTTATGTGGAAAGATTCTCTACATTGCTCAAAGCACCAGACCTGACGTGTCGTATGAGATCGTAAGCCTATCTCAAATCCAGTATGGCGAAGCCACAAAGTCACATGTGAAACCTCTGAATAAATTGGTAACCTACCTGAAGGACTCGCAGCAATTGACGTTGAAGTTTTACAAGGTGGACAAGGAAACATTGCGTGTCTACATCTTCATCGACTCCGGTTACAATACCAATCCAGATCACTCATCACAACTTGGTTTCTTCTTTTTCTTATCTGATCACACGAGCAGAATTCACTTTCTACACTGGAGTTCATCCAACTGTCAAAGAGTGACACACAGTATGTTGGCGGGTGAAACATACGCATTTTCTCAAGGATATGACTATAGCTACAGTCTGAACATCTGCCGAGGCAAATGGGAAAGGAAATACCGCTATTCATCTTTACGGATTCGAAATCAATACTTGACACTATCACCAAATCAAAACGCCTACGCGAGCTACGATTGATGAACGACATAGCAGATATCCACCGTGCCTATCGCGAAATTGAGATCGCAAACATTGGTTGGATTTGTTCCGATAACAACATTGCCGACAACCTCACCTGTGAAAAGGGCAACCCCTTGCTTGACAATGCTCTTGCTACTTCGTATCTGCAATTCACGATTGAACAATGGATCTTGAAGGACCACCATCACAACTTTGAAGAGTGGCGTTAGAGTTGAATTTATGCTCTGCTTTATCTAGCTACTTTGGGCCACTTAAGGGATATTCCCTCCTCAGTGAGTGATAGTTTAATCACTCACTCTTTTCTCTTATTTAGTTATATCTCGCTACGGCTACTAGGGCCAATCAGAATATGACTAGTAATCGTCTAGGTACCTCGGGCGCACCTCGTGTGACCCAGGATGTGTTTGTGTTTGTGAGTTGGTACTTAGTACTTTAGGTTGGTAGACTTGTGTTCGCAACCTACCACCCCAACAAGAATCAACAAAAATAACCGACGTATTACCATTGTGTTTTCACAATCCCTATTCCATCGACAACGTCAGAAAAGAAACTTAATTCCTCTTTCCGTATGGCGTCACGCCATCAATGCAATTTGGGCGATGATTTCTACATGCCTCGACCATCGGCACATGTATTTAACATGACATGCATATTTGCAACTCAAAATGGGTTCCAGCCATTCCATACATCTCAATAAAGACACCCCCCATCTACCTCATTTGGGCAATGATTTAAAAATCAATTCTTTATTTTAGAAAAAATTTTGAGGGATCGGAAGACGCAGAATGAAAGAATATTGTGTGATTGCCATATCTACTGGTGCCAATGTGCGAAAGTGAGGAGTGAAAAAAAAAAGAGTGGCTTTATCACGTGGCCGTCAGAGACAGTGAAACCAGAACATTGTGAAAGAGCAAACTTGGGAGAGACGGTACCTTTGGATTCAAGCCGCGGCTCATCCTCCCCTAAAGCTGCTTACAATGTAGCATTTTCCTTGTTTTCCGTGGCGCAGCGAAGGGACAAGATTGCGCATACCTGGTCATTGTTTTCATGCATTACCGATTGTACAGTACAGAAACTATCTCGCAGTTCTTCTCCTGACAAGTATGGAGCTATTTTTTTTGAGCACAGCCGCTACAAAATGCAACTGGCAATGCATTGTGATGGCGGGGGGAAAGTAGGGGTGCTTTACTGATTAGGGACGCAGTACTGCTATTCTGCGAAGACTAGGGGGGGTAGGTTTATGTATTAGAGAGCCTGAAATTGTAGCGTAATCAAGTGATCTACAGTGGCTGCTACTGCTGCAGTATCGATCTAGTCCACCCGGGTGTCTAATGATGTAATACTTGTTTCAAGTCATACAAACTGCTTTCCTCATTCTGCTGACTCTCATCAACCAATTCTTGACAATTCTGCAATCCCCTACCCCCTCTGGTCCCATGCCGCCCTCACGTTCCACATCGGCCTACCACAACTCGCCAATCCCCAAACCCGGCCTTCGACAAACCTGGGCTTGAAGCGTAAAGAATCTCTCCTGCACAGTGACACTTGACCAACTTTCTTCCCCACTGTCTCTTCCGGAACACAAAGTCAAAATGACCTGCATCCCACTATTCTTTACCCTATTCAATACCAAAAACCTCATCATATTCAGTGTCTACTTCTAATTCAACTGTCTCCATATTCTATACGTCTTTATCATTCACACAAAAATAATGCTCCGTTTCCTCTAGAACCAAGATTACTCAGAGCCATCGGACCAGCCTCACACGCATCAAATGCAACCAGATCCATTCATCATCAACGGCCTCCCTGTCACCCTGGAAGTCTCCGTCTTTCTTGCGGATTTCTAATTGAAATGATTGATCCGCAACGATCCTTCTGTCTGTCACCCTATGCCGAATGATTCTGTTCTTCAAAATCCTCCGCATTGTTACGGCCCTCTTCATTCTATATCTCCCTTCTTCAACCCATACGCCCACAATCCATCTTTAATTTACCTAGAACAAATCATAGACACCCTAGCCATTTCTGTTCCGCTGCTTTCTCAACGTTCAACCCAAAATACTCAATACTCGTATCAATCCCGCACATCTTCGCTTCGAATTCAATATCCATTCGGTTTTTATCGCAAGACAGCCGCACGATTTCCCCATAACCAAGACAGTATAAATTGACCTCTGAGACCGATGGCGCAGTTGTTCCTAACCTTTCCGCCTACCGTACCACCACCACTATCGACAAGCATCTCTGAAACATTCGATAAGGGCCACACTTGTCGGAACGTTTCATACAAAGCTCACGTTCTTATCTGTCTTCATCCTCTTATTCTCTATCGACGAGGATATCCGGCTCATCGCCCTGATCTGTTCTGGGGCTCTTTCGGAACCCCTCCATTCAGAACCGTGATCTTGTTTCATTCCGTTCAACACCACATTTGACATTCCTTGACCGTTTACGGAAGCTCTCCGAGACAACGTCAGGCAACAAGACGCCTGACCATTCTGTAAGAAGAGACACACCTCCATACCTCAGACAGGAGTGAGAAAGCTTCCTCGTTACCCACCTCATGCCCCTATTAAGCACTCTCCCCACGGCCGTTCCGTCCGTTCGTAATGCTTTGTTGACAGGGCTTCCGCCGTGGTCACCCGTCAATCCCCAGCAAAGCCCGAGGAACAAACTTATGTGGGCAATCTGCTCAAGAGGCCACGGCTGGAATATTATCCAGCCGCAGGGCCTTGCAACAGGTGCCATCCTGGAACCAGTAATAAGTTCCTCAGTGACTCATTCGCCGCCGTTGGACCTCAACGACAAGTATCTACCCTGCTCCGATTCGCCTATGCACTTAAATACTGACCTACTTCAGCTACCTTGCCAGACAGCATTGGAGGATCAGAGTTTTACTTCGCTTCTCGGACATCGTTCCTCGGATGCTGATGAAGAAGGGATGGATGGCCCTCTGACACTATCCGGGCAACAGCCCACCCAAGACAGCCCGTCAGATAATCTTGCTGGTACACAGTACCCGGGTGGTGCCCAGGATATCTATCCGGTCCTTGGGAACATTATTCATTGTACTCCGACCAATTCTACTCTTCTACAGACTGGACCATATGACCAAATTGGCATGAACAGGAGCAATGATAATGCAGTGACCTTCGAGCATACCAGCGCACCTTTGAGGAATCCTGTTAACAATGTAGACGTACCCGACGTTCCATTTCTATTGAATCCTTCTGAATCTATGACGGCTCCAACTACAAATGACGACATCGTGGATTCTTCGCTGACTCAGAGTCAGATCTGTGCTGCGGGCTTTGTGGGAGATAGTTTCTTCGTCAACACCGACTCTAACCCGTCGGATTCTGTGAAGCAGGTTTCACAGTCAGAAAATGTTGTGCAGGATGGAACTGTGGACAGAGTCGATCATACTGATTGCTGCGAGAATAACGAGACCTGTTCGCAAGGCCAATACATTACAAACGGGGATGACAAAGACGATCCCACCAGTGCAACGACGAGTTTCTGGAGGTTATGTTATGTAGTCCAAACACGATTGAAATGGAAAGCCTGAGCATATTTGTCAAGTCAACGAATGGATCCACGGATCAAGGAGCCATTTTGAATACAATAGTTCCATCTATGGAAAAAGTTAATGATGTTCTCGGCCGCGGAAATGATTCCCCGAGTGAGGCAAAAAACAGGGAGGAAGAGTCAGCAGAGCTTGTTATCTTGGATAACGAATCTGATGGATGCAAGCCCCCGCGTAGCTTTAGTACCACCACGAGCCCAGCAAAGAAAAAGAGAAACAACACTCGCAATTCAGGAAAAGCATCCGCGGGGGCTGACGGGGCGACCAAATGGCCGGAAAAAATCGCATCTCGCATGGAAAGCGTTCAAATGTCGCCCGGAGCACCAAGTACCCCTGACAACGTCATGTCTGAAGATGTCGTTTCTCCGACCAGCGTGCGCTTGGACCAGAGGAAGACTGATGGCGAGACAGGCCCGGAAACCCAGAGCGGCAGGAAAAGGGTTAGCAAGCCGCGAAAAATCTCCAAAAGAGAAGCTGCCAAAGCGGCCTCTGAGCTCGAGCATCGACGTGAGCGGGCGATAGCGTTATTGGCCAAAACGAAGCAAATCACGGATGAAGAGCTACTTCGCCTGAAGCCGAAGAAGAAGAGGCGCGCCGCCAAGTTTGACAAGCCGATTCCAAGCAGGTTTTGTCATATCTGTAGCAGGACACTGAAAAACGTGCAATTAGCGGTTTGCTCCAAGATCAAAGAAGGCATTTGCCGCAAAGTAATTTGCGAAAAGTGCTTTGGAGATTTCGAGTTGGGAGACTTCCAACTGGCTTTGGAGACGTCGACGAGCGAATGGACGTGCCCTCATTGCAGAGAAGAGTGCCCTATTCGTGCACAGTGTCGGACATATCAGAGAATTAACGACCGTCTCCGTGCGAATCGCTTGAAGCAGGAGAAACCTCGTGGGCGCAAGCGTGGGAGAAAGAACGAAGGGACCGATGGTTCGAATGAGGAGAGGGAGCCGAAAAGGGTTGCATTCTTGTTGCCGGCTCCGGGGCCTAGAGACTTGCTGAATGGAGCTGCCGTGGGGGCTGTAAACCCGGTGATGCTGGGAGCAATGGATGGCATGGATGGAGTGAGCAGTGGAGAACACGCGAGTGGGTTGAATTTGAATGGAGTTGAAGAGGGGGGGAGGTTTGTGAAAAGACGAATGAGGAGGGGTTGATTACCAAGGCGATGGCGGAGGAGTTGAAGGAGATGATAGCGATGGGTGAATCAATGGGGATGGGTTGATTGGGATGAATAAAAAGGTTGGTTTGAGAAGCGAGGAAGAGACTGAGAGTGGTGAATGCAAGTTGAGCGAGGCGGAGGAAGGGTGTCTTGAAGTGATAAATGACGAATTTGGGGCGGATTGCAAAATGGGTTCAGTTGATGGGGGTCTGCATCGACTTGTGAAATGGTGGCGGTGGATGGAAACGAGGTTGATGTAGGAGCTTTGAGTGGACTGGGTTTGGGGTGGAAATTTCGGATTTCACGAGATGACGAACTTTGGAGAGGGGTTTGGACTGACGGATGAGGAGAAGTATAGTGAGAAGGTGCGTGCAGAAGAGGAGAGGCTTGGGCAGGTGGTGTCGCGGTGATGAATGAGATCGATTAGGGTTTGAGTGTTGAGGGCTTTGATGGAGGAGGGAGGCTATTTTGTTGTGATGTTAGTGTGGGCAAGAGGGTGACAAGAGGCTTACCGTCACTAGAGGTTATTGAAAGATTCTATACTTGCAAAGCAATGAGAGGGAAACTCAACCCGGAACGGGTTGGAAATGATATTGGTGTGGAACGTTGCGGTAATTGCTAGTGTATGTAGCTACTGACATTTGAAATCTTGGCAGCACTTTTGACTAAAAATAGTAGAATGAGTTACTGAGTTGGTCGACCGAGGTGGAGAGGGGGGGGATGGAGGACATTTTGGCGAGTAGTGGAGGCATGTATGAGTAGTTAATAGTGGGATGGGTGGGACCGGATGTAGTCAAACGGACGTGACATAGGTGGAAGATATTTCGGACCAATACAGGCAGGCAGGACGGGGGATAATCAATGAAAGGTAGTTGAATGACGAATGACGGAAACGCCATGCGGCCTTTTCCTCAAAGACGAGCCCGAGGCATGTGGTGATGAGGTGGCGGTGGAGAGTGCAGACCGTCCCTAATGAAGGTGTGATTGTGTTAAACACGGGACTTGTGTGCTGTTGTTTATGTCCTTACGGTATGCTATTGATCCGATCACCGGGAGGGAATGATGCAGTAGTTTACTTCGTCGTCTGACACTTCTAGCGGGGATCACCTGACAGTGCTGACACCATTCGAGGGCAACCGACAGTATTGTACAGTACAGTACAGTACTGTATTAATGTACTGTACTGTGAGTATAGAGATTTTTCGCAGTACAGTTCTCTACAACACACTTTGATCCGATCAGTCACACTGTACTGTACTGTACATGTATCGTTTGAATCTGCTCAACTGCAGGTGGCCAACGGAGTGCATTGCGGACTGGATTCTATAGTACACGAAGCCCGGAGACTGGTCGTCAGCAAAGGTGAAGATGAAGACTACGCGCTCGTATCAGTGGATGCGCATAATGCGTTCAACCGCTTCTCGAGACAGAAAATGATCGACCTCCTGCCAACCAAAGGTTGGGGAAAGGCTTGGGTGTTTAACTCTTGGAAGATACATCCGATCTATCCCATGGTTTTCCAGACAACCACAATGGACTCAAAAGGGTATACCGACACAGTAATTGGGAAGGAACTACGCTCCCTAAAAAGCTACCTTCAGGCCAGCTATCAAGCAGGCCGCATTGGACAGACGGCTGCTGCAGCGTGCCTTTGCATCAAAACCCCCTGTAATACAAAAAATGGTCCTCCCCTCATTTAATACAGGAAATGGTCCTCCCTTCACGTAAGACAGGAAATGGTCCTCCCCTCGTGTAATCCAGCAACCTACAACGATCCCGCCCCTAACTTCTCCAACCGTCATTTCCAAATTTACTTCCATTTTATCTAGATATTTTTATACTGTATTTAACCCTCTGAATCGACCCCGAATCAAGTCCCTTTTCCCTTTTAGCTTACCTCCTCCTCCAAATTCGCCTTTTTTTGAGAAGAAGGGCGCAAATGCACTATTGCAAAATCCCTTGCAGATTTATTTTACCTATTCCTATCTATAGAACCTGCCCTGGGAGCCTATTTAAACCCCTTTATTCTAAGTTCCAAATGCCCACGATCATTTTACTCATCACTCCTCCCCCCCCGCACACCCAAAACACCCTACATTGCCTCCCGTTCCCCAACGTCTATCACAATGAGCAACCTTCGCCCCTCTGTCCCTATTTCCAAAAACCGCCCTTCCCGTTCCATCAATGGCCTTCGTCTCGCCGCCTACGGGCCAACCGATGCCGACGACTACATCCGGCGGCAAACAAAGAAGCAAATTATCGAGTTCGTTCGCCGCCTCTTCATAGAAGAAGAAGCGAGGGAGGTAAGTCCAGGAGAGGCTGAGAAGGTCGAGGAGGAGAGCGGGGAGTCCTTCGAGGAATGGTTAGCCCCTGAGCTGGTGTACGAGGCTCAGGAAGATGAGGAGGAGGATGGGGAGGAGGAGGAGGAGGAGGAGGAGGAGGAGAGGATGAGGAACAGGGGGCATGGAAAGTGTTGGACTGGTGGGGCCTGGAATAGAGGTATGGATCAAGTTGTGCCCACGATGGAACCGGATGGAGATATCTTTAGTAGTCTAGATATCTCCCAGGGGGAAATAGAGAGTTGTGAGCCATTCGCAGATATTTGTGGGGACTGCTTGGACAGCATGGATATTTTAGAGGAGTTGTTTGGATCTGATTTAGAGAATGGGAAATAAGAGGACCAAATTAATTGTTAGTTTCTTAAGTATCTTTTGCTTAGAGTATATTGTCCATAAAAGTATTTTTATGCATTTCTTGGTATCTTCTGTAGTTTTGTTCGGACTTTAGGGGTAGCCAAAAGTCTATATAAGCTGAGTAAACTGCTCCTCATGGAGAGGTCAAGCAAGTTGGCAGACAACTTCAGGTCAAGTCCCAAATAGTAGGAAGTTGAGAGTCAACTTCAGACCCAAGAAGCATTTATTTTACGCTAGTCACTGAGCATAGGTGGTAGACCCTGCCCCTTTTATACTTGCTTGTAGCTTTCTCAACTCTCTTCTATATACACTCCCTTTTGTTCGTTCAACAATACCACGGTAGCACTTTTGTCGCTCGCAACACCTCCTTCTCAGGGTAATTGGTTCTGAGGATCTCTTCCCCCGCCGATTTACCCTATCATTTGGTACTCTTGTGGAGGGGTTGCACCCGAGGTATTCGAGTTGAGCGTAGTAAGGAACATTCGGGGGATTTCTTTTCTGTAATCATGGATCTCAATGCTGCTCGTATAACATTCACAGGGGGCAAGACTGAAGACGTTGAGGAGTTTCTTTACACATATGTCAACGTTGTGATGCGAGAGAAGGCGATGAAGAGAAGGCCGCAAGTATCTTCGCCTATCTTCATGGTGACGCAAAGCACAAATATAAGTCCAAGTTTATCGACGGGTGGTCTCTTAACGGGAATGGGCGTAACTTCGGTGAGGTATGTGAGTGGCTTGTGAAAGAGTATGCTAAGGAGGTAGAACCAGATGAGATGATTCGTACTGCCATAGAGGCCCGGCTCAACTTCGACGATTTGTTAAGCTCATTGGTGTACTTGTGTGATCTTTATGAAAAGGCTGGGTTCAACGCCCAAGCCAAATACGGAATGCTGCGTAAGGCGGCTATGGGGGATAAGCGGCTCTCCGATTTCCTCCTCATCAAGGGCCCTCACACTTTTGATGAACTGAAGGGTACCATAGTAGAATTTGTCAAAAATTCGGAGACGTTTCAGTCACTGAGTGAGGTACCGAGGGAAACCCGCACATCGATGTCTATCGTACATCCTGAAAAGAATTATCAAAGGCCGGCTACTAGTGCAGGGCATTAGAATCTGTCAGGAGCGATGTCAAAAACTTGGAAGAAAGGTTGGAAACCCGATTCGATAATCGACTTGACATGATAACCTCGCAGTTGGAAAGCCTTACTCTTACCATTAAGAAGAACCAGTCTGGGGCCCCTAAAGCCGCAGAAGTCTGTTCTTACTGTCACAAGCCTGGACACTTTGCAAACAGGTGTCCTGATAATCCACATAGAAACACTCGTTGTGCAAAGCGGTCGATATGGGCATCATGAAAGTAACTGCTGGTCTAAAGACAACAGAAGAGCAAATTTATCGGAAGCAAGGAGTGAGTCAGGACCAGAGGTGAAAATCTTACAAAATAGAAGGGATCAAAGGTTGACGGATGCTGGTAACGTATCCATCGCTGAAGAGATTAGTCAAGTCAATGTGACAAAAAGGGATGGGGAAGGGAACATTTTATCGAAGAAACCTAGGCTAGAGTATGGAATGCTGGAGCATATCCCAGCACCTGTACCTCCTCGAACCAAGAGGTCTGATCAAGTTGTTCCAGGAGTGGGAGTCACTCCGGCCAAGAAGACGAAAAAGAGTAAGAAAGTTAAGAGTATCTCTAAGGACGTACTAGAGTATGTGAAGAGGTACAATTTGGTGGCTGAGCTTGCATCGGCCCCAACTGGGATAACGTTTGGTCAACTTTTGAGGGGCGACGCAGAGGATGCGAGAAAAGAACTCAAAAAAATTATCAGGTCTAATAAGTCCGCTAAGGGTAAGAAACTGTTTCTTCAATCGGCCTCGACAGCACCAAGACGTCTTAAGCTGGTACCAGTCAAAGTATTGGGTATGAAAACCCAAGCTCTCTTCGATTCGGGTGCTGTTCCAAACCTCATTTCAGAAACTTTGGTGACAGATCTAGGTCTCGAAATTACTCCAACGACTCGAAAAATAACTGTAGCGGATGGAACCGTCTCAAAATGCATGGGCACTGTTGACAAGGTTTCCGTGTTCTTTGGGGACTCTAAAGTTGATGTAGACTTTCTTGTCATGCCGGATCTCCCTTTCGATGCAATCATTGGCTGCCCCACAATGGAAAGACTAGGACATGCATTGACTTGGGCAACCAAATGGTTTCAGTTAATATTGACGGCAGAACCGTGAAGATGCCCCTGGATTTCGACAAAAGCACGCATCCTGAAGATTTAAAAGAAACGGACAGTGAAGATTTCACTTCTAGCTATGACAGCGAAGATTCGGAACCAACTAACACTTTCGGAAGTGGAAAAGGGTACCCTCGGGGGTAATGAACATGGCATGGGACGATTATGATTCGGGTTTGAAACAGATGACGACTGGATTCTAGGATAAGTTTGAAACCCGAATGTGTTTCTTTTTGCGATGATATCGAATCAAAGGACAGAATTCGGAGCATGAAAGAAGATTACCTTTGCAAAGAAAATAAGAATACGTCGAATTCCATATATGAAGATGTGAGCACGACGGAAGAGGTCCTTCAAAATATTGAGGTTGAGGATCAAGAAGAAAAAGGGCGCCAAATGGCAGAAATCCAAGGAAAAGTGCAGCACCTTCCCGCCCCCGCCTCACTGAAAATATCCGACATGTTAACATCTTCCGAAGTAATTGCATGGAGCGTTTCAGATTTAAGACAAGCAAGTGTACCGGTTACTCACTCGTTCGAACTTACCGACACTCAACCGATTTACCACAAGCCTAGACGTCAACCGCCAAAATATGACCAATTTATCTCAGAAAATGTTACAAGTATGCTGAAAAATGATATTATTCGACCAGTTTCATCCCCATGGTCGTTTCCAGTTGTGGTCGCACCAAAGAAGGATGGAAAGCTGCGTTTTTGCGTCGATTACCGACAACTGAACCAGAGAATGATACCCGATCGATTTCCGATTCCGAACATGGAGGAGATCCTCGAGGACCTGAAGGACGGGAGATATTTCACCTCAATTGACCTTTACACTGGCTATTGGCAGATTCCATTGGATGAAAAATGTAAGGAAAAAACAACCTTTACCAGCAAAGCCGGTACGTTCAGGTTCGAAGTGATGCCTTTTGGTCTCATGAATGCACCAGCTACATTCCAAAGAATGATGAACGAGGTTTTGAAAGGACTTCCATTCGCAAGAGTCTATATCGATGATGTCGTCATATTCTCAGAAACATTGGATCAGCACATCTCGCACGTCAATACAGTTGTGGAGAGGATATCGGAGTATAGCTTGAAAATTAAGTTGAGCAAATGCTTCTTTGCGAAAACTTCTATCCAATTACTCGGTCATATCGTCGACCAAGAGGGAATTAGAGTGGATCCAGAGAAAACGAAAAAAATAAAGTTGGCACCAAGGCCCGCTTCAAAGACGGAGGTCCGAAGCTTCTTAGGACTGGCCTCATATTACAGAAGATTTATCAAAGATTTCGCCAAGACTGCAGCACCGTTACATGCCAGCACTACGAAGAACGGAAAATTTTACTGGAACAAGGAAATGGAAACTGCATTTCAGGAGCTTAAAGATAAGCTATGTGTCCCCCCAGTTCTCATGTACCCAGATTTCAAGAGACCATTCGTTGTGGAGACAGATGCCTCAGAACGGTCTTTGGGTGCCGTTTTGTCCCAAAAAGATGAAAACGGAAGACTACACCCTGTTCAATTCGCAAGCCGAACTCTGAATGACGCGGAAAAGAGATACTCAGTCTGCGAGAAAGAAGCGCTAGCTGTCGTCTTCGCGCTGAAAAAGTTTCGCGTATACCTTTTATCACTCGAGAAATTTGTCTTGATAACTGATCACCAGGCACTTAAAACAGCATTCCAAAAGAAGGATGTACATCACCGCTTGGCCCGATGGCTCGACATTTTCGCAGAATATCGGTTTGAAATTGTGTATAGACCCGGACGCAATAATCAGCCTGCCGATTACCTATCCCGCTTGAGGGACGCACTGATTCCAAATGAAAAAGCTTCGGAGGACATCGTCGGAGTCGCCGAGTTGCAGTTGCCGAACGATAACGAGTACGAAGCTAATATTCACGGACTGATCAAATTCCTCGATGGACTAGAAATGAGAAAGGTTGATCTTGAACACCGAAATTGGGTACGCAGGAATCAAAAGGCTTTTACATTGTGGAATGGGAAACTCTTCCGGCACACTAAAGCCGGTCCCGACTAGTGGCCCCTTTGAAAGAAAGAATGAAGATCTTGAGGACTTTCCATGATGAGCTAGGGCATTGGGATCTCGAAACAACCAAAAAATTCGTAACTGAGAGATTCTGGTGGCCCGGTATCCATAAGGACGTCTATAACTTCGTGAAAAGCTGCGACAACTGCCAAAAATTCACTCCAATACGGAAGTATAAGACAACTCTAAGTTTTCCAGTTTCCGGTCTCTTTGAAACCTTCTCAATTGACTTCGCGGGCCCGTTCAAGGAAACTTCTTCCGGAAACAAATATCTCCTTATAGGGGTGGAACATCTTACTGGATGGCCAATAGCAGTTGCAGTCGAGGAGGCAAATGCTGAGGTGGTACTGAGATTCATCGAAAAAGAAATAATTGAACCGTTTGGTCTTCCAAAAAGGATCATCTCGGATAACGCCCTTTGTTTTACTGCAACTTCACTGCTTCGTTTTTTGGAAGAGAAAGGGATTCAGCTGAAGACCGTTCTCGCATACGCTCCTATGTCCAACGGGAAAGCGGAGAGGATGGTTGGAACCATCAAACGAGCAATATCGAAAACTATGTTGGAGAATGAAATCCAGTGGGAAGATGCCTTACCAAAAGTGTTATACGGCTACCGTCGAAGAAGAGGAAGAAATGGACGCTCACCATTCGAGCTAATGTACGGAAGGGCTCCTAGAATGTTACAGAGAGACATGGAAACAAATATTATCGATGAAGAGAGTAGGGAAGTTGAACTACTGGCCACCGAAGGCTGGAGATCACACCGCGCGCTAACACAGACAAGAAATAAGGATGCAGAACCTGCAGTCAGAACCTTTTCAGTTGGCTCTAAAGTACTTGTAGTACATGGAAAAGCAATGCAGCAGGCTGTGAAGTGGCCGGCCTTCCAAACCAAGTACTCGAACCCTTGCATCGTCACGGAGGAAAGACACCCGCACTATCAGCTCTGTTCAAGCTCAGGGAAGAGATCAAGGAGGGCCATCCATGCACGTCGTCTGGTCCCTTACCATCAGAGGCCTGAAGAATTCCTTCTCACACAGGACTATGCGCAACCACGGGGCATACTCATCTTTAACTATAGAATGATTCCTATGGGAGGAAAAAGGGCCTGGGAATGGATCATCTCGGTTACGCGGGACTACTACGAACTCCACGTAATCATCCATTTCTACATTAATATATGCCTATGTTTTCGTACGTTGAACGGACCATTGCTACCTGAAGAAGATTTCCGACTATTAATAAGAGTTCTATTTTCATTCCAAAACGGAAGGTTCACGGAAGCAGGTCCAGAGTTTGTGGAGGTAATATATCATTACTCTATAGGAAGATATGGAATGGTAGCTGCCGGCGACTTGTCGCAAACGTATCTGAATATTATCCGTCCAATTTACGTATTTCTCAAGAACAACAAGACGTGCGACTGAGAGGTTACGCCTTACCCCCGGATATGGAATACAGGCTGGTCCCGTATATCTATGGGAACCTTACGTTTCTCCACCGCAATTGGGAACGTTGGAGGCGGCGAGGATCCTCCTGAAGCAGTGATGATGACCAGAGGAGGACCTTCAGGAGACAACAACCCGCCCAGAAGAGGTTCCGGTCGTCCCCCGAGAGGACCTCGTGCAGGTCCCAGTACGTCAGGAGCTGGTCGCGGCCATTCATCGGGACCGTCCACCACAACCTCATCTCTAGCTCTCCTTCACAACCATGCACAGCATACAGTCGGAAGAAGAAGATTATCTTTTTGGCTGCGCAATATCTCCGAGGATGCGAACGATGCGCAGGTCATTTCTTATTTCATGATAAGCATCTGTTTATGTTTTAGGGCGCTACATGGACCGCACTTATCTAACGAAGATTCGTTCTTGATGATGCGCGTCTTCTTTTCTTATCGACATCCATTCCTCCGGCATCTTCCAGAAGAGTTTGCATATCACATATATTTTTTCACTCTTGGAAGATTCGGAAGAGTCACGGAAGAAAATGTATTCAACCCCACCTCGATGTGATCAAACCAATATATGAGGCTATGCTACAAAGTGAGGTACCAGTAATGCGAACCTACTTTTCAGAGCATCATATTGGTAATCAGTTGCATCCGTACCCGTTTGAGAGACCATACATTTTATCAATAAGACAGCGAACACTAACGGAAGCAGAAGAAGAGCAGTGACGACCCGGGACGTTCGCCTTGAGAAAGGGGGCGTGTAATACAAAAAATGGTCCTCCCCTCATTTAATACAGGAAATGGTCCTCCCTTCACGTAAGACAGGAAATGGTCCTCCCCTCGTGTAATCCAGCAACCTACAACGATCCCGCCCCTAACTTCTCCAACCGTCATTTCCAAATTTACTTCCATTTTATCTAGATATTTTTATACTGTATTTAACCCTCTGAATCGACCCCGAATCAAGTCCCTTTTCCCTTTTAGCTTACCTCCTCCTCCAAATTCGCCTTTTTTTGAGAAGAAGGGCGCAAATGCACTATTGCAAAATCCCTTGCAGATTTATTTTACCTATTCCTTATCTATAGAACCTGCCCTGGGAGCCTATTTAAACCCCTTTATTCTAAGTTCCAAATGCCCACGATCATTTTACTCATCACTCCTCCCCCCCCGCACACCCAAAACACCCTACATTGCCTCCCGTTCCCCAACGTCTATCACAATGAGCAACCTTCGCCCCTCTGTCCCTATTTCCAAAAACCGCCCTTCCCGTTCCATCAATGGCCTTCGTCTCGCCGCCTACGGGCCAACCGATGCCGACGACTACATCCGGCGGCAAACAAAGAAGCAAATTATCGAGTTCGTTCGCCGCCTCTTCATAGAAGAAGAAGCGAGGGAGGTAAGTCCAGGAGAGGCTGAGAAGGTCGAGGAGGAGAGCGGGGAGTCCTTCGAGGAATGGTTAGCCCCTGAGCTGGTGTACGAGGCTCAGGAAGATGAGGAGGAGGATGGGGAGGAGGAGGAGGAGGAGGAGGAGGAGGAGGATGAGGGAACAGGGGGCATGGAAAGTGTTGGACTGGTGGGGCCTGGAATAGAGGGTATGGATCAAGTTGTGCCCACGATGGAACCGGATGGAGATATCTTTAGTAGTCTAGATATCTCCCAGGGGGAAATAGAGAGTTGTGAGCCATTCGCAGATATTTGTGGGGACTGCTTGGACAGCATGGATATTTTAGAGGAGTTGTTTGGATCTGATTTAGAGAATGGGAAATAAGAGGACCAAATTAATTGTTAGTTTCTTAAGTATCTTTTGCTTAGAGTATATTGTCCATACAAAGTATTTTTATGCATTTCTTGGTATCTTCTGTAGTTTTGTTCGGACTTTAGGGGTAGCCAAAAGTCTATATAAGCTGAGTAAACTGCTCCCTCATGGAGAGGTCAAGCAAGTTGGCAGACAACTTCAGGTCAAGTCCCAAATAGTTAGGAAGTTGAGAGTCAACTTCAGACCCAAGAAGCATTTATTTTACGCTAGTCACTGAGCATAGGTGGTAGACCCTGCCCCTTTTATACTTGCTTGTAGCTTTCTCAACTCTCTTCTATATACACTCCCTTTTGTTCGCTCAACAATACCACAGTAGCACTTTTGTCGCTCGCAACACCTCCTTCTCAGGGTAATTGGTTCTGAGGATCTCTTCCCCCGCCGATTTAACCCTATCACCCCCATGCAAAGTGCCGTCCTTATGCCGCTTTCCGAACATGGCGTATGCTCTTCAAATGCCGTCGCTAATCTTGATTGCGGCATCCACACAAGACATCCACAGCCAAGAAGGGTTGCAACAAAGGGACCCAGCAAGCATGTTGATGTTCTCCCTTGTCATACACCCACCAGCAAGAGAAATTTCTGACCAGACCCACCTCCGTCTACGCAGATGCGATGCGGATGACTGAACCCTAATACTGTGGGTAATCATACTGAGCTCGACAAGGCAATCGAGATCCGGAGGTCTAAGGGACCTGATCATGGCCTGTATTTAAACCCGGAGAAGACACGGCTATTCTGGCCGCGCCACCCAGCCACTGTGACACTCGTGCTGCAGCGCTTCCCAAATGACAACTTCTCAAACCACAGCATTGACCTCCTCGGCGCCCCGATCGGTTCTTCTTAACTCATGCAGAACTTTCTCAATGACAAAACTGCAGGATGCAGAGACACGTTGTCGCTGATCGACGGGATCGGGGATGCTCGCATCCCGTTCCACCTTCACAGTGTTTGTGCCTCGGCATGCAAGCTACATCATGTGATGACGCTAACACCGCCGAGCGCAACAGAGTCCTTGCAATGAGATTTGACCAAGAACAGATGGAGTATTACTCGCGGTCAAACAATGTGTCAATGACAAGTGCGGTCCGTCAGCAAGTGGCTTTTTCGTTGCGCTTTGCAGACCACGGATTCACCCCCGTGGCAACACTGAATTTAGCGTCGTATGTGGCCAGAATCATCGACTCGGAACAAGTGAGATGCCCCGACGATCGTGGCGTAGCCCATCATCGTGCAGAATGCAAAATAATTGGGATAGGTAGATCCAAAAAATAAATAGTTCCAACTTGAACAAATTAATAAATGCCGCAATTAGACTTAGAATGAATAATGAATACAAAATCAAATTTAATGATAGATGATTGAGGGGAATATTTCGATGGCCTGAGGATATAGAAAAGTATTTTTAACAACCTAGGACTACTTATACTCTACACCAGGGTGAACTTGGTACAAAAATCAGGTAAGCCGTACAATAATTTTGGTAGACATGATTCAGGCTCAGCGATAATTATTGCAGTATTTTACAGGTAAGCACTTCTCCAGATAATAATTTTTTGGAAGCATAAATGCAATACCTAGGGCCTGTATAATATGAAAACCCAACTGTAGGACATAAAAACTATTTCACACTGAATTCAGCATAAAATAGGGCCAGAGTAAAATAGATAAAATTATTCCTTGATGATTCACAATAAATATAAATTGTGGGCCTCAATAAAAATATTGCTCCACAATTCAGCATCACTGTAGGATACCTGGATAGAGATTAAAATATTTGGTCAATTTTCACTCAGGAAGCTATGCAAACGCTGATAGCCCCTTCTCGAGTTTGTCCGAAGACTCCACCCAAGCTTCCTTGACGGACATGGTGCTCTCCTAGAAACACTGATACCGGCCAGTCTTGCAAACAAGCCCGATAATACACACAGCATTTTGTATCGAGCCTGGTGCAAGTCAGCAGCAAAGGTATTCTGGAAACAAGACGAATGGGAGAGGTTCCCAAGAACCGTACTGCATATTGAAGCTGATAATTGGCGAAGGATTTTCCGCCAGGCATACTTTGAGACGCCTGCTCCAGCCTTTCTCACCGCACATCTGTCTGCGGTCAGCCGAACCTATAACAAGATGTCGTCAGTGATGCTACGCCGCCACCTTGTAGTTCACGTATTTGGCGACACCGTGCCACTATAAATGCGGAGTGCAACAGGCCTATGGACAACCAAGGTGACCATGCAGCAGATTTCTGCAAAAAAAGCCCGGGATGGACTAACCGGCACAATGCCGTAGTGAAGGTATTTGGCCGACATGTGTTCAAAGCAGCAGGACTCGGCGTCCAATATGAGGTGAAAAACTTACTTTCCGGACTGAATGAACGACCTGCCGACATTCTCATGTACCCGAGGTCGGAAAAGATCAAACCCTTGCCGCTCTCCCGGTGGTGTACGACGTGACAGCAGCATCGCCATTCCAAGAGGTTTTCATGTCCATTGGAGCGCGCGAAGCGCGCGGCGTTACCAATGCAGCGGAAAGACGGAAAAATAGGGAGCTCTCCAGCAAAATAGCAACCATCTTCTTTGAGGCCCTCACAGGATGATCAAAATTGGGACGGAAGTTTGTTCTACTAGCCTTCAACTCGCTTGGATCGCTGTCTGCGATGACATAGAAGCTAATCGACGAACACGCGGCCGTTGTCGTTGTCTAAGAGATAATCGCAGTAGGGAATAAGAAATTGTTAGAGCAGAAAATTTGAAAGCAATAAGAGAGAAGGCCAAAATAGAAGGCAGAGACTCAGACGTCGGCTATATGGGGGAATAGCCCTAAAGAAGATGGCCGCTCTAAGTTGAAAATGTCTTCTTTGCGGAAATGAAGAAGAGTGGTAGAAAGGTAAGCCCCTTGAAAATACAGAGTGATGGAGAGAAGATCGGGTACAAGTGGGAAAAGGCTGACGTCGAAATCTTGAACGGATTCTGGGAGGAAAAATTTTACCTCCATAAGACAGTTTCAAAGGCAGAGTTTTTGACGATGGCAGCATTACAAATCAACCGTGAGGATTGATAGGCGTGGATTGGGGAATGCTGCTTATCTAGAAAAAGAAAAAGTTGAGAACAAGCAGTGGTATATGATCAAGAGGTACAAGTTTATTTTCGACAAGTACTCTAAATCTGGCCTTGGTCTAGAAACTGGGGCAGGTACTTCACTTTCCGCTCATATCCACAGAGAGTTACTGCGTTTTGACTCGCTGCATTCCTTCTTGAGTGAAAAGAATGGTATCAACCCGCCCTGTCTGTTGGAAAGTTCTGATGATCCATTGCGAGAAGTGGAAGACTCTGACTTCGAATATGATTTGATTGAGAATCACATCACTAAAAAAGCTCCCTCCAGTTCATGCCTTCCATCTAAAACTCGCTGTCTATGTCCGAGGTATGTGTTTTCTGTTGATTTTGATGAAACGGATTCAGTTGTGACGAAACAACCTGCCCATACCACTGCTTCAACAAATCTGAAGTCTCTGTAGTGCAATTGGCACTCACACTGTACTGCAATCGGCAGAGCTGATTTTGGTGATCTTTTTTTGATCTGATTCGCTGCTAGCCAATAGGTACTGTACTGTACAGGAAGGAAAATTTCCGCCTATCGCCTACTATTACTCTTGGTACCATATAACCGCACGAGAGGGTTTGAGGGCTTGCAGTACGGACCATTCGGACCCCAAATTGGATCTGATATTTTTGCATTTGAATGGCAACTATTGAGCCAAGTGTCGATTTTACTTATCTCTAACTTAGATCTACACTACTTGGCTGACCTCAACTTTACTTACTCCGCCGTCGTAGATAACCCTAACCTAGCCAAATAGTATTTATACCTACCTGGCAGCTAGGGCCCTAGATTAAACAGCCACCCCGGTGTTGGCTCTGAACTTGACTCCCAACTTCCGCCTTTGCAAAAACCTTGCCAACGGCAACTTTGGCTATAGCCACGTTTATCCGCCCGGGTCCTCCCTTTTGTTTCTCCCCTCTCTGTCCAATATTATAATACCCCTTTTGTTATTTGTTTGCAATATTTACTCACAATTGGCGCCCAGGACTCTGCCGTCTATATACAAATAAGAACTTCGAAATTGTCGTTGGTGACACCATCCTTATCTCGAAAGGAGATATTCTGCACAGCTGACCCAATACTACATGTTATTTGTCCAGTGTTACACCCCTGGTGTCTGCGGTTCTTTGAAATTGACCCATAACAAGTTTCTAGCATTCCGCCGACCACAGTTCGGCCTTACAACACGGAGAACAAGTATATCGTCCAGCCGTCCAAAGAATTACCCCTGTTCTTCCAACCCCATTTCTCCTCGTCGTTGGTGAGCTGTGCTACTGCATCGCAGGGTGTTAAAGAGAAAGAGGGACAGCTAATACCCTGTGGGTCTTGGTTTGTATGTGTTGGTTTCTCATTGTCTGACGGGGTTCTGTTCCTAGACGAGAAGAACTGCGCATAGTGCATTGCACTACACAAATATGGTCCCCGACCTAGCAATTATTGAATCAACTGCGAAGTCGTAGAAATTTCTCAAAACTCTCACCTGTGGTAACTCTACTTCCAAGTGAGAGTTTCCTTCTTTCGTCTTTGAGGATTGAAGACGCCTCTTTATCAAAAAGTGTTAATTTATCTGTTCCTCGTGGTCAAGCGGCCGCCAGCGGATAAGGAATATTTGGAATACGAGAAGGAATACCTTCCGTTGGATCAACTCGCCCTCGTACTTGAGCGGGCACCGCACTTAAAAAGTGTAGCCTCCTCAACAGCACCCCGTACGCAGACTCGTTACAGGTCTGTGGTCATCGATCACGGAAGAACCCCCACAGGACATCGACTCCCGCTGCCTGGAGCATGATGCTTCTCTCCGGGAGGAGATTTCCATTTCGGTGTGCGCGGAGATATACACTGTTTAAGTAGAGATGACTTCGATTCAGGAATCACTGAAGACGAGTGAAGCCCGGTTTGATGTTGACTGTCGTCAGCAGGAAGCTCGTTTAAACAGCATTAGTGACTTAAAAGTGGTTGTAGGAACCCTATGGGATGAAGTTGCCAATTTGAGGCAGGATTTTAACCGTCTGCTTGAATACCTAGCCTTCCAAAAAGCTACAGGTAAAGAAAGAGCCGAACTTATGAGCACCCGCCTAAGTCATCTCGAGTCTGGGGCCGTACTAAATACCCAAACTCTCAATATTCACCCTGACCAAGGAGTTATCGGTACTACCGATGTTGAAGGACCTCTTAGTAATGACGACGGAGATGATGATACAGTTGTAGATCAACGAAGTCTTGAATGTTCGCAACGAGGAAGAAAAAAAAGCACATAATCAAGAACAAGGTCAAGAAGAAAAATTGGAACTTAGATAGGGACTCATCGCCGTCTTAATCAAACTCGCTCGACGGAATTGGAGAAAAGATTCTGAGGATGCTTCCATGGGTTCCGATCCGGACCTCTCTCTAGATGAGATCGGACGTCCACAAGAAAGATTTGATAAGGCGCGATTCGCCAAGAAGTCCAAGAACCGATCGTATCGAGCAAAGGCCCGAACTGTATCAGCAACCTCTGGTAGACCCACCAGGACACTAATTGGCCTTCGTGAAGAACCTGGATCTGGGTAGGTAGGTCTCGAGGAGTTCCAGCCAACAAATAATTCGTACCGTAGGCTGCTATCCTATCGTCCTTACCGCTTGAAGCGAACTTCGCAATCACTTAATTCCTCTCAGACAGGGGAAGCTTGGACAAAAGCCAGAAGCATTGCACAAAAGATTATAAGGAAGGATTTGTTCTCAGGAGAAGACCGTATCATGGTGTTGGCTTTCCACGCACTGATAGCTAGGGAGCTCAAACTCCAGGGCATGACAGAAGCTCAAAACTTTCGCGCTCTTTCCGACTTCTTAACCGGAATTGCAGAAAAGAAATTTCGCTCTGTCGCTGAAACAACTTCATCAGAGCAGTTTCTCATTACTAGCTGGCCGGAGGCAGTCCAGTGGATGCTTCGATTATTCGCCACTGACGATGCCATACAAAATGTGGTACTCGTTATTCGAGATGTTCAGCAGCTACCCAACAAAGGCTAACGGGACTACTATTTGCGCCTTTCTGATTCCAATAGCGGTTTTAGTAACGTTAATGATGCCCTAGAGCTTATTAAGATGTACACAGACGGCCTTGACCGCCGTATCAAGGGAGTTGTATACCATTACCGACGCACGAATAAGGAAGTTACCTTCATATATATTAGCTAGTTCGCCGAGATTCAAGGCATTTCCGTCAGAGATCGCTCTCAAGCGCTCCGAAAGGTCCCAATCGAGTCCTGTCCGGTCAAAACTAATACTAGAATTACGGTTCCCCAGTGGGATTCAAAGTCCCCGTCAAACACACGTGCTGCTGCCTTGTTAGATTCTCTGTCCGCATCTAAAAATTCGACGATCGAGTGTTATGCCGATGTAAATGACTACGAGGCGCACGTACTTCAACAAGCTGGTGCTTCGGATATTCCAACTTGTACGACGGGGGAAGGGCCTACTTCAATATCCAAAGAGACCCTTCATGATCCCCCTCTCCTACTTTCCGATCGAAGAAATACTCCCGCACCGCGAATCCCATACGCGGACCGACACACAAACTTCAACGGCCCAGGTTGAGGAGGGCGGACTTCGGCACCACCACCGTCACGACGTACGAAAGAACAGCAGATAAGTCGCTGTCATAACCTCATATACCACACCTGCTATGGTCGGGGATATATTTTCCCAAAATTAATTTTGCCCTTGCGGGAACTTCCGGTGGTATTACGGAGGTATGAAGCTTTGAAACCTCAAGAGAAGGCCATGGTACTTCAGACAAGCTATAAATGCGTCGCACGGATGTTGAAGCTGGAAGCCCAGCATACCACTCTGAACCTAGAGATGCCTCTAAAATCCATGATCCTGCGACGCCGATGGATTTCATACCACGTGTTCCATCCTCGGCGGTCCCAGAGAATAATTTTTCAAAAAAAGAGAAAAAAGAGCCTTCCCTTGGGAAGAGATTGCTATCCCGGACACCTTTTCACACCAATCTGGGACCTTGCGGTCCCGCTTCCGTACTCAGAGAAATATTAGTACTTCTGATACCGCCCCGGATTCCGAATTGCAGCTGTTGGGGATCCCGAAAGTTGTTAGTTACAATGTCTCAGATCACCTCTTTAAGCTCCAACGTCCACGGAGGAAGATTAAGAGAGTGAAGCACCGAGACAGAGTCATGGTCTTGGCCCGACGCAGCTACAAGGTGTATGCTGATATTGGACATCAAACAGCACTCATGCATTGGAGGCTTGCGGTTGAGACACTGGAGCAGGCCCTTACTTCGCCCAAAGTTCGGATCTCCTACCGTAAGCGATTAATCTTCTATCTTATGGCCCGCTCCCGGACATATTTGATACAAAGAACAATCAGTTGAGAACACTCGGATACATTAAGTTACCAGTCCGGTTGGGAAGATATTTTGCTCTGGTCATGCTCATCGTATGCGGGAAGCTCGCTGCACCAGTAATATTAGGAACAGATTTCTGCGACAGTTTTGTGAGAAACTCGTTGAGCTCGAAGGATTAATTGCGGTTAAATAGTACAAAGGCATTTAAAGAGGGCACCAAGTAAGAAAACAATACCAAAGGAACTAGAAACGCCCTTGAAGGACGGTAGGGCATCGCCCAACATTAGTATGTCTACCCGGGCTAGTATTCAGACACAAAGCCAATCATTTGTACCGGTGACAACAGACCTCCACGGCTTGACAGTTGCGCAAACTGACTCAATTCACTGCAAAAAATTCGGACTGCCAGCTGTCAATGGAAATGGTAATGCTACTTTATTTTGGACGTAAGTAGGATAGGGTAAAAATGTTCTAATGCCGTTTGAACATTTTCACCTACCTCAATTCTGAATTCAAAATGTAGACTTCTACTCAAAGTAGGCACGGAAAATATATATATTCGGAAAAATTCTCCACAGAAAAATGCGGAATGGACAGATAAATACTTCACAGCAATTCAGAAGAAAAATAGCTTCTACATAGGTTCTATTTTATTGGACCTTTTTTAGCATCGAAGCTGTTACAGGAATATTGAAGGTCCGATGATGTAAGTCAGAGATGGGGACTCCAATGTTGAGAATAAGTTATGCTTCAACTTTCGTAGCAAACAATTCTGTAATTTACTTAAATGCGCAGAATCTTAATCCCAAAAGAGTTTATGGTGCATTTTAGTGCATCAATGAGGTCTAATACGGACTTAATCGATACAAGAGGTACTAATATGCTAATAGAATGGAATTTTTTAATCGAATTAGTTGCATTTTGAAACGCAACAAAGGGGTCAATTTATGATGACAGAGAGACTTCTTACTATCAAAAAGATATATATGTAATAGAACAATCGTTAAGAAATGGGAGTAAATTTATTCACGAGTTAATACATATACTTTTTTAATCTTCATCATGGCCCAAACCGCAACGAATGAGAATTTTAACAACTTGATGGTGGAATTAGCAATCAAAAGGAAAAAATAATTCAATTTTAGAATAACTCAATGTTTGGACCCATCAGCTCACATGGTTTACCTTTAACGTAATGTAATTTTTTCCTAAGATTTTATGATACCTGCAATGATAGGCGCGGATTCTAAGAGCAACTCTTACTGACATGATGGCTTCTGAAATGTTTCTTCATTTAATGTAAGAGTAATTTACTCAAAATAAATTGGTTTATGAGTAGGAAAATACAATACTTCTTGTTTCCTTGACGAAGTACATCTAACTTCTCAAGTACTCAACAAAATTTTTGACCATAGCCTAGATCTATCGTGTGTCAGAATTCGTTTAATAGCGGAGAATATGCGCTCACTGGAACATGATGAGGCAGGACATGCCAAAATACAGCAACTCACTCGAAACAGTAATGGAAAATGCACCTTTTGCTCTGCACAACACTTCATTGCTGCGAAATTTTCTCCCAAAAATTCCTTCATTTTGTATACTATAGATTCTATTTTCATGTACACATATCTCGTTGCCTGATTTCCCAGTCTCTGCTCTCAGTTGATTAAGTGAATGTCTGCATATTGAACCAGAGGTAACTTGGCACCATTGCGACGTTGCATAATTTGATCATAGGACTGATTTTCGACATCAGAGTTGCGTCCATCCAAATTACACGTACGACCAAAGACTGCATAATTCATATGTTCCGGCACTATCCGCGAAACCATTCCGTCGGAATCGAAATTACTCATAAGCTTGCCAGTGAAAATTGGCGCTCGAGTTATGTACTACTTTTGAATACCAACCTGGGCTTCAAATTGAAATTCGCTTAGAAAAGGGTGGTGTAGCAGACAGGCAGCTAACCATAAATCATGAATTTTGACTTTATTTCGCTATGTTTCCAGCATGGAACGGCACAGCCCACAAGAGCTAAGACTTGGTAGTACACTGACAACAGAAGCCCCGCAATCAAGCTCCTTCCCATCAGAATTCCGTTGCAACTCATCCTTACACTAGATATGACATTATGGCATGCACTGTTGGCTTCAAAGAAGCTTCAAATGTCATAAATTGCCAACATAACCTTTCATACATCCGCAATCGCCATACTAGCTGGAAAGCATGAAAAATCTGTACTAGGGAGCAAACAGCAAAGGATTGAACTTTTTCACTTTCAACCTGCTGAGAGTTCTTTTTGTCTACTACAGAGAACGCTGAATGCCATGATAAAAAACCTTCCACAACTTTAAACGCAGTTGCAAATCTTTTTTACACTTCCTGAATCAAGTAGTAACTACCCGCAAAGTCATTATTCCAGTCGGATTGCTTTAATATGCGAACAAAGGTCTTAACGGTCTTCAAATCCTCTGTTATCATATTGAGTTGCTGGTCCCCAGCAAACCTGGTCAGGAATGTTTTCATTATAATGTTTAGCAAACGTAACATACACCTCTGTCATTTCTAATCCAATTGCGCCACGTAAGGGCTCACTGAGGCACCAGAAACATTCGCCATAACAGAACAAAAAACTATAACGAGTGCGAAGCTTGACAGCAAGCGGCAGGGTGCAAGTACGTACTGACTAGTAATTCTAGATTACAATAGATGACGTATTTCATCTGATGGTTGGATTTACATGATCTCCCCGAGCAACAGTATTTCGCACCTCCTCTTAACTTTTAGAATCCCTAGTGCACTGGAATTACCCACATGAGAATAATACACCGTCAAATCATAAACGTTTTACCCTTGAGTTTCCATTATCATATTGTCGTTTGTACCTCACCTCCAATGCTGAGTAAATATTTCTCCGAAATTTATGAAATCGATTTCCTATCTTTAGCTGCAAGTTCGGACATTCCATCTCTAACGGAACTAGCGGAGATAAAACCGTTACACGTCGATATACTGTATCATTATGGGGCAGCATGTCGTGATGAAAAAACTATTACTGTAAAAGCAGTCATATCCAGCCTACTATCAGCGAAGGTAAAGAGAAGCAGGTTGTATGCATATGCTAAGGAAGCTGAATTACGAATAATCCCCTTGTAAGATGCACATCGTTCTCGTGCGATACAAATTTGCTGAGAAGCTCCGGCGATGCGAACATACAAGGCGGCGTGTCTGACGAAGGTTTTCGGCCTCCAATTCCCTTGTAAGTGAGAACTACAGACCGCAATGGACATTAATTACTGCTCACAGAACGGCAAACAAGGAAACCAGCATACTGCGTAGTGTTCACCTAGCAGATTAGCCTAAATTAGTCACATTTTTGCCCTTACTGCTCCAAAAATATGCGCACGACGGATGTCATTATATGGGATGATAGGGTAAAGGGGCATCCAATTTCGGAGAATGTATCCAAAAGCTTTGATTTACTCTTCTTTAAATGGGGAGCAAAAGGGGGGTGTCTTTGTTGAGATCTAGGGATTGGTTTAAATATGTGAAGCTGCATGTTGCCTTTGAAGTAATAGTAGAGGACTCTGTTTCACTTTTCGTCAAATAGAAGACGGCATCTGATGGCTGGTCAGCTCTGTGTTGACGGTCGTTGACCTGTTTGGTGAACAGTTTTTGTAAACTTCATGGTATATTGAGTGAAACTTATTTCAAAAGGATGAGTATATAAGAGAACGAAACTTCTGCTGTCAACTACAAGTTTCAATCGACCAACATAAGTCGATCTAAAGTATATTTAAACTATTTCCTTACGCAAATATCTGGCACAGAATACGTAAAGTCTTTTTTTTACTCCCTAAAATCAATATAGTATTCTTCAAACCATAATTTGTACTAAGTGTCAGCCATTTTTGGTATAGGTACGGTGATTTACCGATTCACTCCTAAAAATTCCATTTAAGTTTTGCAGAGACAGAGAAACGCTCTAATATTTCAATAATCTCACTTTATCTGATTCACACTTTAGATAATGTCCGTTGGTCATTTAATACTTCAGTGACATCATTTGAGCCGAGATGCTCCTGAACTATTTTGATATGGAAAATGAATTAGATACTGAGCACGTCCTCTATACATTATTTAACGATACTTATATCCTGAAAAGAGAAAAATGTCAAGGGAGACATACAAGATCTACAATGTTTTTTTGTTTCATATTCACAATTTGAATTATTACTTTTCAATTCAATATGAGTTAATTTACCTGTTGAAGCTTTCCTGATCCATTCTGTATGTTTTCCTGGAATTATAACTAAAATATTATCATTTCACAACTTTACAAATGCTCTGCAAGACTTATTGGAACCGAAAAGGACTGGACGTCCTATCAAAGTCTTTGTTGTTGTTTTAGAATATCAAGAATGATATCAACTTCTGTATCAATTCTATCAGATTGTTCACTAAGCATTTGTGATGATATATACCATTGATATTTTACTGTTAATAGTGATAAGCCCAGTATCATTAGGCGTAACCGGTTATTGCTCTAAATAAATTGAGAATTTACGGTTATCATGATGACAAAGAGAAAGGATACCCAGGTACTTACTATATCAAGGTCGACTTTAGCTTGATGAATACTGTTGACTTGGTTCGATCGGTGCGCGGCTGGTGTTGGTTGATGGACCTCGTAGCCCGCCATACGCGCCTCATTTGGCAGTTTCAGGCTCGCACTTTGCTCCAATCTTGTCCAAAAATTTTTTGGATCACCCGATACCGTGCAGAGTGGAAGGAACTATATCTGTTCAACGAGCTAGCTCGCTCGGTCAGACCACTATTGGCTATCTTCTGCTGTATGTAGTGCTCTATAGCTATCCGAAACGCTGTATAAGGTAGTCCCCGCTATCCGATTGCGGCTGTAGGAAGAGAAGGCACTTTTGACCACTACTAGTAAATCGAGTTAATCGAACGTTTAAGTAGCTCGCCCTATTAAAATACTAAAGGACTGTACTGCAGTGGCGTCCCAAAAGAAATTTTATCCATTTTATGCGTCTGCTATTTTTTGCCCCCACTCGCTTATAAAGCGTTTACAACAATTATGGGCCCAGAGATGGACTTCGAGAAAGGTGTAGGCATGAAAATACCTCCGGTATTCGAGACGGATCAATAATTTCTGTCGTAGAGAAAGAAGCTTGCAAGTCAGGTTGACTTAATGAAAACCGCAGCGGAGAAGGCGGAATAAAAATTGTACAAGACGGTATTCCATACAATAGGGGCGTCAGTGGTATGATCGGGGTATTTGAAAAGCCCAGTAGAGTATTGTACACGAAGCATTGGAGAAAGGGAAATCGGATAAAAGCAGGACGGCGAAATCAAAGCAATTCAAGGGATCGTGGACCCATCTCCGTGGTTACATGCCGCATCTTTCGCTCAATATGGGTGTAAATGCAGGGTGATTTAATATTTGAAAGTTATGGTCGGTTTGGGCCCGGAATAACTTACAGGGGGGACTTTTGGGTTATTTTAATGCATGAAAGATGTGGTCGGCTAGCTCAATAAGGTAATTTCATGCAAGCGCAAGAATAATGAGGATCTGAACCATTATGTGTCAAGGTTTCGCGGACTCACCGCTGAGCTCATGATGAGAGCATGATCTACCAGTCAATCTCAAATCCGAGAAGTACTGGTATATGATCTGCTTTGTAACGCCTCACTCTCTGAAGTATCCATAACCAATGCCAATATCCGTCTTACTGGAATGGCAGAAGAATGGGATGAGGGAACGATAAGCTCTGAGTAAACGTTCAATTTAGCACTGGAAGAAGCACAGAGGATATTTTTGAGTATCAGAAGGATTGCTGTCTAGATCTCGAGAGCCCGCGAAAGTTCAAGTCGTAACATGAAGATCTCACTTAAAAAAGTCACAAGTCGCTTCAACACTATGTTACGAGACGCGAACCCCGTCTTCGACACCATGAAGCAGCGAAGTAGTACTCAATAGGTAGCTAAAACTAGGTAGTACTCAATAGGTAGCTAAATCCATTGCTTCGACTTGCCTAAGTTAGATTTTGATTTTGACGATGCTGTGAATGTACTTCTCTCTTTTGCTCAAAATAACAATAGAAAGGAATCCCTGATCACAAGGGCTTATTTTTATAACTCATTCCAATAACATCAGGGGTTTACTCGATACTCGTAAGTCAGGTCAAAGAGATGAAAGGAACAGAGAGTCGTCTATAAATTGCGCTTTCAACAATTAGAATCGAAATAATTATCAAAACGATTGCGAAAATTGCAGATCTAAGCGGAAAAATAAAAGTTAGAAGCTAATGGTGCTGGAATAACTCATCGAAGAGGCCTGTATGGAGTTTGGAAAGAACGATCACTCTAGCATTGATTTGCAGTGACAGTGTCCGAGCCTTGCAACTTTGATGATCCGGGAAGCCAAAATTATTCTTGAAGAAGAATCTGAACGGAACGAAATATTCGAAAACTTCGACGAATATTTTCGTCCGGACTCCAAGCATTCCAATGAAAGAAGGATCCTGGTATGCGAAATCCCTACCAAGTCTGATCTGATGCCTGTGCATAACGACTCCAATCCCTTCTTGTGCTGGAGTTGTCCCCAATTGTTTGGGGCGGTAAAGTCAGCAGTAGCGCTTTTTTGCGATTTGCTTTGAACTCAAGTTGGAGCCTTTAGATTTTGAGCCATTCTACCATAGTTATGGTGAGAATTGCGTCGATTTGAAGCTCTCATTCCGTATATGGAGACTACCTCTTGATGAATTGGAAGGGAATAGAATCGCAATTCAGTTCTACGTCTGGAGGGCCGATGATACTGTTCTACATGGAAACTGTATCTTGAGAAAATCAGATGTCTTAAATTCTCAGACAAGTCGTATTTTCGTAATACAATCGGGTTATGTCTAAGGATTAGATAGAAAATAGTGCATCTAATCTTCATTGCTAGAGATGGAGGAACTTTAAATCACCTCCATGTTGTCATTAGTCAAGTCTAAAAATTACAATGATGACTTGCGACATAGTGGGCTTTTCTTGGAATGCAAAGAGATTAGGATGAAGACAGTAGCAGAAAATTGCGCTTGATTCGAAATGTGCGAAATAATTCGCTTTAAAATTTGACATACACTTGTAAGCCCTCAACGTTATTGTATAGTTCAATTCAATCTGCGCCTGCGGTCAAAATACATACCTATTACTAGAATCGTTGGCAGCGTACCGGCGTACACAGGTGTTACATTAAATTAACTCCCTGGGTTCCCCCAAGTTTAGCAGACTTTCATATCTCAAAACTTTTTCAGTGCAACAAAGACTTCAAAACACATATTTATATTAGAGAATTTACTTAAATTACGCTTTTCGTTCTATGAAGGCATATTCACAAGACCCAGAATCAGAAGACCGTCTCATTACGAGACTTCTCCTATTAACAAAAGATTGGGAGGTTGATCGTAAAAAGGGTAATCAATGGTTGAATTGTTGTTCGGTGCTTCCGGTAGACAGACTGTAGCTTCATAACAGGCTTTTCCTAGAAAATTTACTCAACGACGTCAGTAGTTAATTGGAATCGAACATTACTGAATTCAGAGGTAATCAAAAAAAGCGTCCCTATACATATCGAACTACAAAATGCAAGGATCGAAAGGCTCCTACAGTAACTATCAAAGGAACTGACAGCACTGGGCACCACGGAAAAGTCACATCGGAAAGAATGCATAAAGTAGTTGCTAATTGGTGCGGTGCGAGAAGTTCAGAGAACTACGCGAGATCGCCAATATCGTTTCATCACATTGGCTGGACTTGGTACATATTGACATGATCTTTTGTCTGGACTGGAAGCTTCAGGTCCCTCTCAAACCATTTGAATGTGGTTATGAATATATATCATTCGAAGGGGAGCTGGTACCACGAATATTTTGCGCATTATGCAGCATTAACTAATTTTTAAAGTCATTTAAGCCCTCTAAGTTCTTGAAATGACGTCTTTGTCCATGCATTCAGAGTAGTACTGTTTTCGATTGGAGATTAGATCATACATAAGCTCCAGCTCAAGACATCCAAAAATATCGCCGCAGTTTGATTGACATAAGGTTTGCATAATTCAGTTCTTTGAGAACAGCCTTTCTGAGAAATGAACGGCTCGATATGAAATAATTGAATGCTAGAGTAGATTTTACTATTTTTCTACTTTGAATAAATTCGCTGCTCACTGCCCATCATGCCGGTACTGTACTCTTCATTTGATATTTTCTAAATTCTCTGTCTTACCACAATGTTTCCGTGTCTTTCTAACTGCACAAGTACACCGTGATCAGTACTTTGATAAATGTGTTTTGATATACACCTTACATTGATATATACTGTGATAAGTACCTTGATATACGCTTCCACTTGAAACCATACAACATTATACAATTTATATTTATTTATAAACCGTGAATTAAAGATGATTACATACAATTTACATACCATATATCTCCAGAGGTGCCAATTGAAAATAAAACATATATAATATTTCAAATCAGTGGTATTAATCACTGGTAAGAAAAGATTTTTACATGTACAAAATAAGAACAAATTTTTATATACTCAAACAAAATTAGACCAATCAAAACCCTAATTAGAATCAACCCCACATTATATTGTACCACGGGATTACAATATATTCGACCAAAGGCAAAATGAAGACAAAATATACCTTCAAACCAAGCTCCACTCCTCTCTCTTAAAACTTTCACGATCGATTAGAATTAAAAATGCCGATGAGTACCATACTTTTCGGAGCTGGATCTCGGAAGAGTTCTTGGAAAAATTCTTTCGTTCAAAGAATAAGTTCTCAGCTATTATTAATTTCTAATAAAGCGAGCAGGATCAGAGATGCCATCAAATGCCCACTGGACGCATTGCACAGTTATGAATAGGCCAATAGATCTTGAAGCCCTTGAAATTTTACCACTAAATCAGAGAGGACGCTCGTTCGGAAGGCAGGGACCTGAAAACAGCCAGGAGATTCGGAACAGGCACAAACTTGTAATTTAGATATTAAGAATTCGATTCTATCGAGACAGAGACGCCAATGTGCATTTCAAAAAGATACATATCTGCTGCTTTTTTTTGAAGCTTAAATAGTTGCTTGAATGAAATAAGCGCAGGAATACGCCAAATTTTACTTGAAAAAAGATTCAGTGTAGTTTTGTTATGATCAAAAGTTCTTTCTCTTTATTTCCAATTCTAGGCCTTTGTAATGGTGTGAGAGGCTTTTTTGGTTATTTCAATTGGTATCTAAAAGTTTTTTGGTACTCAAAACATCTGAAATTTACTTGACATTAATGTAGGATATTTTGTCTCCAAAAGCGGACAATTTAATTCTAGCAAACTGTCTTCCAGCTAGATGACGTCCATATTCATGTGCTGTGGGGTGTGGAGCGCATAAAAGTTAATCGAAGGTTGAACTATTGGCTGGTGCTTGCGGTAAATAGGCCGAAACATTAGACCATAGATTACATAGAAAGATTACTAAACTCAAGCAGAGATAAAATGAAAGAAAATGGCACTGAATTCAAAAGTATTAGAGAAAAAGCGACCATAGCGTTATCAAACTACAACATTCTGAAGGCTCATATAGCAGATATCAGTGATACCGACAGCGCTAAACATCATAGCAAAGTTCTATTGGTCCAATTGGAAAGGAGGCACAAAATAATTACAGATTGGTGGGGTCCGTAATCTTTTTAGAACCACACGAGATAGCCGCGATGGCTTCATATCATTTGATTGGCACAAAAGTAGTATTATCTTATGTTTTACACTGGTGCCTGGATACAGTGCACAAGTTGCACTGATGTCTTCTTACATTCAAAAACCTTGTTAACGGTTACTGGAAGGATAATCGCAGGGTATTTGAGGTAATTTATGGCATGATCGTTACATGTGAGCATGAAATCATTAAATCGGATTATGATGAAAGGGATACTTTTGATGAATTGTTTCGGATCTCAACCCAATTAAAAAACTTTTATAGTGTTCTAGGCAGTGACATTTACGAGAATGGGGGTATGTTTTCTACTATTTCTGACCGCAGAGGTTTTTTCTTAGGTTTTAATAGAAAATTACTGAAAACTTCAGAAAAAAATTGCTTATTTCCATGCAAATGCGTTCTTTGGAGGTTATTGCTAAGCGAGGTGGTCACACTCACCATTTATTAAGCTTTTGTCGCTTTATTATTGTTTTTACTACTTTGATTGTAAATTTTTCGTATATTTTCAGTCCGGACCATTTTTCCCTTAGGTTGTGGCCTACTCTTTTCCCCTGAGTATACGTCCACCATTATATATATACATATATTTGAAAGGCTGATTCCACTGATGTACGCGTTCAAATCAGTACACTCTGGTATATTTTCCGGCTCGTATAGTAGGTTTCCAAACCAAGTACCACCTAATCCAAGAAAGAGAGGGTCATGAAGGAAAAATTGTATAGATCTTTTACATAAACTTAATCTCTGAAAAGTGGATGTCGTGAATTGATTTCTTTCCAAAGATTTCTCTGACAAGCTCATCTACCTTGAAACGAGGAAAATTTTCGTACCGTACAGTATTTAAATTACGGCCTTCATTTCATTGAATAATATTTTAATATATCTAATCTAATCAATTTACAAATACTGCAGGTCTTGAGTCTCCTGGGTATGGCACTGTATGCAAATTACCTCCTTAAGTCGCTTTCTATAGTGTCAATGTATCATGCACCATTTCTAACATCCAACCACGCCAATCTGGGGTGTTCAACTGCACAAACGCATGTGTAGCGTGAGGTAATCCGACCTACAAGGATTGGACCCAAATATTTAGATTAATAAGAGCTACACAAAATCTAAAGGAATTCTTGCGTTTCTCCTCCGACCGTTTACATTTAAGTGCCGAAATATGTCACAAAATATTCAATTCGCCAATTAAAGATCTTTAATTTTGCTAACAGATGAACCGGGTAGTTTCTCTGCTCATCGTAACTGCTTCAATACCCTTTATGCATTTCTTTTTCATTTGTATAATCCAAACGAGTTCAGAGCCTCTTTTTGTACCCTATATCTACCTAAAACCCCAGTAGGATAGTTGCCTATACGACAGTTTACCTTAATCTCATTTTAAAGTTTGTTCAGGCGGCTATATCTTCTAATATGTCCTTGCGAAATAAGACGTTTTGCTGGAAGATTATAACACCTGCAGCACTACCTTTTGTGTAAACTAATCAGAATAGATTATCAAAGGCGGCCTACTGCCCAAATTTAAATTACTCTTAACCGGATACTGGTAAGCAGAATTACAATTACACAATATAATACGTTGTCCATTGCAACACTGTTTCATTCAAACCTGAAGAGCTTTGCAGATGGAATATAATGTGGCAGTACGGATATTCTAAACAGTAAATTTTTCTATTCAAAGATCTGGTATCAAAAGTAAGTTTAGTGCAACTTGTAGTGAAGTACTCACGTCTAGTTGATAAAAAGAGGCTCAATTGATAGTGCGTTAGCAATAATATTCAAATTCATATGTATTACATAGCTTTAAGCCACATCATATCTGCGACAGAGGTGGAGGGAGAAAAAGTCAGAAAAGTTGGATGATTAAACAGTATTGATGAATACAAAAGTCGCACTTAATCATCTCTTTTACCACGAAGGGTACGGTTACTGACTAATCGATCGCATACCGTCGTTACAGTACTGTTTTCTGCGCCAATAACGTGATTTAATTATGGAAGAGGACCTGTTGTAGCCATTTTTAACCGAAATAGTCGGATAATGAACCGTGTATCCAACTGTAATTCCACTAAGCAACATAGATATGTCAACTTTATAACGATACAAATGTTTTCGTAAAAAACAATTCTTCGCTTCCTGCAAAGAGCCATCCGGTCGGTGAGACTACTGGAAGGTCACGTCAGTGGCATAGCGAGCTCATTTTAAGTTCCCTCATGTCGTTACTTTTGTTGAACTTTTTTCGATAGCAAACTGTCCTCCACGAAATACTGTTAAAATAAAAACCAGAAGCACTCCTCCCGATCCTCTGCACATCAGATGTTATTTTACTTGAGAAGATTTACACATCTTCCAGTACTTACAGAAAAACAGCGCTCAGGGATTCACGTTCATAACAGGAGCTAATTTTCATTTACTGTACAGTATAGAGCTTGTGGGTGGCGTGGGCGCACTTCCCGACCTGAGGAGGTACTGTACGGTATCTCGCCATATCATATAGTTTTAGGCACTATGCACTTGCTAAACGGCACGGTAAAGTATATATACACTATACTGTGTCGTTTTTTCACAAAGAAAAGGAAAGGGGTAGGTTCCGCTTGGCCTAGAACAGGACGGAAAAATAACAAAAAAACGTTACGACCATTACATAGTACCACATCCAAGGTTCGACAACGCCAGGACCGACTTCAGCGCCCCTCACTTCTTCTTCGATGGATCCCAATCTTGTAACATTTTTATAAGAATGGTCTCGAAATTCCACTCATCAGGAGGGATTTCAGAAGCAAAGCTTCTTCTGGAGACCAGTCTAGCTGGGCTAGACAGCTACGGTAGTGGCAGGGTATCACGACCGTAGGTAGCGCTCGTAAGAACTAGTAGGATGCCCTAAGGTCCTCCAGGAATAACTATAGTGGTCCTTAAAGAAGTAAAGGGGGAGAAAGTTTCAGTTAGGGTAGGCGGCCCTACCCGGAGAAACGCCCGACAGGGTTAGTAAAGGTGACTACTACGGTCATTGTGTCTACTACGGACAAGAATAGCGCCGTATACTCCGGACTCACTATAGGGGGTCTACCTGTAGTTAACCCGTGCAGCGCTATGCTTGCCGGTCACACAACTAGGCAACACCTAGAAAAACTACACTGAGACTACTCCGAACTTCGGTGGTGCTGGTCAGGGAATTGAGGAGGTGTGTTGTTGTTGTTGTTCGTTTCTCATGTTCACTGGTAGGGCTTCCAAGGCCGAAGAGCATACGTAGTAACGGTTCCACCTACTGTCGTACAGTCAGCTAAGTAGTCCTACAGTAATTACTAAAATAAAGGGATAATTAAAGGATAAAATTAATTGCTGTCGACCTCACACGTGGGCCTTAAACGTGGCGACTACACGTGGAAAGAGACAGGACAGCCTATCCATACTATGGTAGAAACAGTATGCGCGCGCGAAAAGCAAAGGGCAGGTTCGTACAACATTGTCCATTTCCTTTTCGCGTTCGAGAAAGCCGCCATGCGCGGTAGGACGAACAGCGAGAAGGCCTTTTAGATTATGTGCCATCTGGATGGGGCTACTTTTCACATCTATTACGAGTCGTTTGCCGAGGAATTTTTTTCTAACCAAAGACGCCGATAGCTACGATACGGTTAGAAAGAAGCTCATCGCCAAGTTCTTGAAGAAGGCGACGCAAAAGGAGGAGTTTCACGAAGCTGTGGCCGCAGGACTGGACGCTCGAGGCATAAAAGGGTCTCTATCGCAAATAGATACCCCTCTACAAGAAGATAGGCTTATAAGAGACGGTTTCATTCTGTTTCCTTCGAAGTTGTGTGTGAGACACCAGAAGCTGACTTATTTCGTCATATATTGGGAGCCGTCCAACTAAAGCGGGCTTTGGACGGCAATTGACAGTTTTCAGTTAAGAAAAAGGATTTCTTTGCCGACAAATGTGCGGCTCGAGCGCCTTTGATCTCTCCTAGAATGATTCTGCAGAGACCTGAAGAGCACTCTGTCAAGCCGCAGCAGCTGGAGGAAAAGGTTGAACACCTAGCGGAACAGTTGGAGCAGATGTCTTTCTTCATTAAGAAGCAGTTTGAGAAGGGAGGAATTGTCGCTACGGTTGATGAAGACTTTAATTTCAATTTCTGCTGAAAAATGGAGCAACGTGTTACGCAGTGCCCTCAGGACCCCACAGGCACACTCACTGCTCCTTTTGTGGAAGTAAAGTCCATTTAGAGGCAATCTGCTGGTCTAAATAACAACAAAATGGAGTTCTTTTTGACAAAATCGCCAGACCAAGTCCAAAGTCGAAAAAAGAGATTATATTGAAGGAAAAGAATGACGAAGGACGAGTTCTCGTCGTTCAGGAGTCTTGCAAGGGCAATCTGGTGGCCGCAGCAAAGAGAAAGGACGACATTCAAGTTCTAAATAACTACTACTAAAAAGCGCAGAGAAAATGTCATATACATGAATCGTTGGTGAATGAGACTCCTCTCTTTTGCCCGCCTAGGGTCGTGTCGGGGCCAAGGAAGAAAAAAAATAAGATAAGGATGATCAAGAAGAAATACATAGTCCTCCAGGACCACGTCGGAAAGTAAAATGTTGTCGCGGAACTGGCTTCAGCTTTGTCGGGAATAAAACTTGTTCATCTCCTCCTTTTATACGCTAAAGAACCAAGAAGGCAGTTTGAATCATCTTCTATATCCATTCTAGTGACTCAAGCGTCCATAAAAAGTCACCTCGATGGCCAGCATCGTTTAAGGGTCGTGGACGTCAAGGCTCATGGGATGGAGAATCGCGCCCTATTTTACACCTGCGCTGTCCCAAACCAGATTTCTTGGAACTTTTGGGAGAACCTGTAACTCACTCAGAATGCTACGTATCGTCACGTCACAGTCGCTGATGTAAGGGTGTCACAACTTATTGGGGTGTACAGAAGATTTCATTCTCTTTTAGAACCTTGGTGATACCCTTCGGCTTCTTGGTGGTACGTTAAGCGCCGTTTGACGCAGTTATTAGCAAAAAACACCTCACAATCTAGACGGAAAAATCTGGATTATGGTCGCCAGCAAGTTGTTTTGATGATAGGGAAGAAATAGGTCCTCAAACCCCTTCTAAGCAACCTGCCAGTAGGCGACGGACCGCGGAACGATCGCAAGGACACTAACTACCCTTCAGAATCGGTGAGCGAGCTATTAGCTCCATCATTGTCCTCATAGTCAGGTGGCAGTGACAGCAGGTGGGGTTCCGAGCATGAATTGGTGGTGGTGATCTTAAATAAGTAACTGTCTGAGCCTGATCTAGAGGGTCAAACTTCGGAGAAGGAGATCACCGGGGAAGACAAGGAGGCCGATCACGCCGCGTTTCTACTCCCGAAGGTGAAAAATCCCGTGGAGGGGAACCAAAAGAAGCTAGTGAGCACTCTAAAGGACATGGATGCGACAGTTTGGGATACACATGATCCAGAACCGGTCCATGTGCCAGTAGTACACTCTTATCAGTTAACAGAAGTGATTCCAAAATATTTGACAGTCCATTGAATGTCGTTTAAACATAACTAATTGGTAAAGAAAGAGGTTAAGGAGCTATTAGAGCACAAAATTACTATACCGTCAATTTCTACCTGGTCCCTACGGTAGTGATAGCCATGAAGAAAGAAAAAAAGCCCCGGTTCTTCGTCTATTACTATTAGTTGAAAAGAGTTATGAAGCAATAACGTTGGTCGCATCCGAAAATTGAAGAGCTTTTAGACGAGATCTCAGATGCCAAGTTTTTCACGGCCCTAGACTTTTAAACCGGCTCCTGGCAGGTAATAATGGCAGGTAATTGTAAAAGGAGGGCTTCTTTTTTCTATTTATGGGACTTTTAAGTTCAAGGTAATGCCATTCGGGCTGATGGACGCACCGGAGACGTTCCAACATATGATAGATGAATTTATCCTTGGATTATCGTCGATATACTATATGTGGACCACGTGATAATTTTCTCGGAGACGCTGGAAGAACACATGGAACACTGTACGCGGGTTTTCGAGCAGATCCATAGGCAGTACTGAACATGAAGCTGACTAAATGTTGCTTCGCGCAGTCCGAAGTCAATCTATTTGGTCATATGGTCAACAAGACTGTCGCTACGCTCGACACCGACAAGATCAAAGACATTTCAGAAGATCCTATGCCGTCATATGTGAAGGAGCTGAGAATTTTTCTTGGATATGGAGGCTACCACCGACGTTTTATACAGAACTTCGCAGATAGTTTGATTTTACACGCCTCAACCTCCGCTAAGAAGGCTTCTGAATAGAACCCAAAGATGCAATAGGCTTTCAAGTACTTAAAGGAGAAACTGATCACTCCTGTAGTACTGGCTTCTCCGGATTTCGACTCCCCTTTTGTGGTGGAAACATATGCTTCATCTCTTTCCCTAGGATTTGTTCTCTCGCAGAAGAAAGCGGCTGCAAAACTGCACCCGGTTTAGTTCAAATCTCGGACGATGACAGAAGAGGAGCACCGCTACACTACTAGCGAACGTGAAGTACTCCTGCACTGTTCGCTCTCAAGACGTTCGGCATTTATCTGTTCTCTGACAAGCCATCAGAGGTGTACACAGAACACCAAACACTGCAATGGCCATTTAAAAAAAAGGACATACACAGGCGGCTGGCCAGATCGATGGACCTAATGGCCGAGTAAAGTTTTGAGGTAAGATGTTGGCCTGGTGCCGCCACCAACGGGGCAGCTGATTCTCTTTCTCGCAGGCCTAGAGTTAGCCAAAAACAGAGAGGACGAATAAAGGAACCTCACAGAAAGATTAGTGGCCACCATATGCTGAGTCGATCCCAAACTCTAATAGTTGGAGCCGCAGCTACTGTATATGGCAAGATCTGTTGATATATATATGTTGTAGTCCGCTCAGTGGCACAAGAGAGCCAGCCTATGTGGCTCAGTGGTTAACGTTTTTCAACAAGATCAAACTCATTTTAAGAGTAAAACCAAGAGACTCGTGTCACTACCAAGGAGCTACGATTGCAAAATACTAAGTAAAGGTACTATCAGAAGAAAAAATTAGGACATCCGTGGAGAAAATCTAGGGCTTAATTGGTGAGGATGCAGAAGCCGAGATCTGGAAAGAGTGTAATCCGATCGCATGGGCGGCAGAGGGCGTGGAATCCGCCAGCATGTAAGAGGGAGCGACTCAGAAATCCGATGCGTTGAAAAGAGGTACAAGTGAACACGAAAAACAAGAGGAGCTCAAAGCAATTGAAACAAGAAGCAGGATCCGAAAACAGGTAATGAGAACTAAAAACGATCAGAGGCTGCTTGTTCGGACCTGGACAGCAAGATATGTTGGTCAGCCGGCGCCAAGAGAACTCGATTAAGTCTAGTTCTTTTCAATCCCCTTTCTCCTTATTTTTTATCCCGCCTTCCCTCTCTTTGAGGCTAGGAAAAGGAATCTTGGAGTTGAAAGAACATGTAGGGAGCTATTCCCGGGTGGCTGAGTTGGTGGAGTGTTTGTAGGAGAATTGAAGTGGTCTCCTGAACATGAAAAGCAGTTTTGGCGTGGTTAGTTCCGGTTGAATTATTGAAATAATCAGCGAAGATTGAGGTGTCTTCTGTACCTCCGGAAGTGGGGGTCTGTGAGGAAACGATAAATTTGGAGAATGCGAGCTAATGATTCGGTGTGAGCTGGTCTTGGAGAATTGGTGGGCTCTGCAGATTGAGAGTAAGAAAGCGGTCCAGAGCGGGGGCGGAAGGAGACTGGTCGTGGCTATCTTGAGATTTAAGTTGGGAGCATGAGACGAGAGTGAGTAGAGAGTGTAACAGGAGACCTGAATGATTTTAGCGACAGGTTAGTGTGTGTTGACTTGAAGGGACATGAAGAAAGGGTGATCTTGCCAAAAGAGGAAAGTAACGATATCCTGATCTGATAAAGAAAGCGTAGGCGAGCGAGGTGATTATTTGGCATGCGGGAGGAGGATGTTAAGGACGGAGTAGGTGCCGAGGGAGATGGTCAAGTGGAGGACTTCCACTAGGACGAAGCTGAAATGAAAAGCCTGAGGGAGCCCTTACCGAGTGTACTAGCTGTTCTTGAGCACTTTGGAACATCTCAAGAGGCAGGTGGGGAAGTTTGAGGGCGTACCACAGTGGTTGGATGGCTGAAAGGTTGGTTGGTAGTGATTAGGGGCGGCGGCTGACGGTAGTAGGGGGTATGGCAGCCAAAGTCGGGGTTTGTTTGTCTTAAATGTGCGCCCAGGCCCACTTTGAGTGCAAGGGCATGTGAGTGGCGCGAGAGCACCTCACGAACTGGGAGATATTTGACGGTATCTTCCCAGATCATATAGAGTTAGGCACTGTATACTTGGTACACAGCACAGCACAGTATATGCAGAATGCGAAATTGGTATAAGCCTAGTTCTAAGTTTGCTGATCTTGATGAAATTATATGCACTTAAAGGAGAAATGCCGCAAATAGAAGCGAGAGACCATCGAAAATTAAATTAAAGTACCAATTTAATCAGCCGATCAATGTGCACAGATAAATCGCATGGATTTAGCACGAAGCTTTATTCGTACGCGAAATAGAATATGACAAACATCACTTACCCGATCACTACCAACATCCCTAAGCAGTTTTATATAACCAAATAAAATAGAACGCAGAGTACAACCCTGAAAACCACCGAAAATGCCGAAAGGATCCACTCTATCAGAGTTTGAAAAAGGCAAAAATGATGCCTTCTCTGCGAGCAAAATGTCAATTTATGCAAAATATGCAGCTCTGGGTCGCTCCAAAGGCGCAATGCAGAACTAATTTGTCTATAAGCGCATCATCAAACAAAAAAACAGTCCGAAAGCGTCGCAAAATTTCAGAGTCTGATAACTACCATCTTCTCCGCACTGCCGCGAAAGGGGAAATAGTGCGAGAGGTCCTAGGAATTAGATGAAACAAATAGTTACTTCCAGACGTGTGCAGCAGCTTTTATCCGAATCAGACAACTTGAGGTATCAACGAATGAAAACGGCTCCGTATTTTCTGGAATGTCACAAATTTGCGCGTCTCTCATTCGCAAAAATTGATCTTAGTTGTGATAAGTGTCAATGGATATTGGCAGTGTTCAGTGATGAAACAAAATTTTAATCTTAACGGCCAGAGGGTGGGCCTACAAATTTTTACATTTAGTTAATCAATGTTTGCGGTGCATCTTTACCGAAGTTTAAGTACTTGCGTCATATCCTGTTTCGCGTACTTTTTGTATTTCGCTTCAAATGTCCAAATTAAGGGAATCAAACACAGTTCTTCACAGTACGTGTATACAATACTGTACAGTATGCACGAATTAGCCGCGTGGATATAACCGACCACATCTTCCATGCACTAAAATAACCCAAAAAATTCCTCTCTGTGCGGTACTGTACTTTTACAGCTTACTACGGAAACTGTAAAACACGGATCAGGTTGCTTGTCACACGAACACTGAAGCCTCTCAGGACCTGGAGACCAGGGCAGGGGTACTTTATTTAGACTCGTAAGTTGCTGTAAAGTCACTACTGTACTGCCGTACTGTGCACTAAAATACATCAAATGCAGCAATTAAATCGAATGCTGTAGTCGCATTTGACACGAATTCATTAATGCAATGGTCCAATAATGGAAATTTCACTGTACTAGACTGACATACACGTTCACATGCCACGTACTAATTGAGCCGTAAGGAGTTCACAAGGTACGAATGTTAATTCGTACCTTGTGCACTCCTAGCGTACATCACCAGCCGAATAAAAATATCAACTTGAAAAACACATAAATTTAAATAAAATAATCGAAAAAATCACGAGACAAATCCAATCACACGAGGCATAGACTCAAGCAGTATTCCTCGCCCTCCTTTCGAATCCTAATCCAAATCCGCCCTAAAGGCCAACTTGGACGTCTGCGGTACTCGATCCGGGCTGCTTGCTGGGTTGACTGCTTGCGGTTGCGCATCCGGTTTCTCCAATGGAGCAGCTCCTGGAGTTTCCTTAGAACTATATTCCTTCTTTTTCACTCGTCCCTTTAGCGGCTCCTGTTCCTTTAGCGGTTCCTGGTACCTCTTGTCCCATTCGTCGACCACCAGACTGCCGTAATCCCACCCCTTCCTCTTGCCCCGAATTTCCCTCAAGAACTACACCTCCTCCTCTTCCTTGGCAAGAGGCACCTCCCACACCACCTTACTCATAAAGCTTTCCACTTTCGCAAGCTCCTTACGCACCCCTATGATGAATTTCCTCCCTCCTATCACTGCCTCGTATGCTTCCCGGATCTCCTGCTCAGCCATACTGGCCATCCTGATGTTCTGCCGTGAATTCCGATTCTGCACCGCGGCACCCCTTTTTTATGTAGCTATTTTGGCCAGTTGAGCCCCCCCTCTTCCGTAGCGGCCCCTTGTAAATGTTGACCGATTTCAATTTTAGATCAACCATTATAATGTTGATCAATTCCAACCTATCTCTCCAAATCTCCTTTCCCCTTTGTTTTACGCTGTACGTTTCTCTGCGGGGAACTGGAATCGCCACACCACTTTGAAGGGAAGAGATCTCGTCACCTCCTTTGTTTTACACTGTACGTCTCTGTGCGGGAGCTGGAGTCGCCGCACCCATTTGAAGGGAAGCTATGTTGTCACTCCCTTGACTTACACTGGATGTCCCTGTGCGGGAGAGCTGAAATCGCTGCACCCCTTCTAAGGGATCGGCACAGGTCTGCATCGTTGCAAACAATTCCCCACATTTCCGCTACAAGTATTGCAACCCCTGGATCACCCGTCTCACGGAGCGTCGCCCTCCCCGTCGTCCCTACTAACTTTGCAAAATCCAAATCACTCGGGCTATTGCTTGGGCTACCACAGACTCATTTCCAACATACTGCTGACGTCTATGTTGCGGATAACCTTATGTCCAAGCTGTCGAGCCGTCCTCAGGATACGTAGGACGTATTTCTCTGTGTGTTGGGAACGTTTGGGTGTCTTATTCTTAAACGATATATCCGATCTATCCCTTGGTTTTCCAAACAACCACAATGGACTCAAAAAAGCGTATTTCTGTTGTCGACCTTCCCGCCCTCCCCAAATCCGAGTGTTCAGGTCCCGTCAGTCCTTGATTCAACTCTGCCAGATTCCGAGCCGGGCCGGTTGACTATGGGTGTCAACATTGACAGGCCCTCCTCACTAAAATATCAGCGAGCAATTGAATGGCCAGTTCTGGTTCCATCCCATCCGGAATCTATCGACCGTCCCCGATCGCTCCGCACCGCTTTTTGAATCGGCACTCATCGGCCTTTTGCATCAACACACATCGGAATTGTTGCCGAACAATCCACCACCCTCTCTGCGACAGGTACCGCAACCCTTGGCTCCCCAGTCCTACGGAGCGCCACCTGAAGCAATTCAACACCTTTAGGTTATGCTACAAGGGATTTCATTGCTTTCGGCGTTTCCGATGTTATGACCAGGGCGGAACTCTGTTGACGGTCAGTCTCATCCCATTTGGGACGAAACACAAGCAGGGAAGGGAGTCAACCGCCGGAACTCCTTTTGACTCAGTTGGATGGAGTGTATGGTAGAGGTCCCACATCTACTCAAATGTTCATTCCTGATTTCAATCAGCCGAAGGCGAAGCAAATTGCTACTGCCACTCATGGTGGCCAGTTCTCCCGGCATCCCCTTCTCTCCGCTTGTGCTGCTAGTCCCTCAACTTCACTCCGATCATCCCAACAGCAATCCGTCGCGTTCTTATTAACGCGAACGAGACGTTCGGAAAGCCTTCAAGGGAATCCTCAACATTCATCGCGACGCTGCCCGGGCTATCCTCCCTGATTTGCAGGAGTATGTTCCCGCTGCGGTACATGCGGAAGGTGCACCTGTCGTCAAAGCACATCGCAAGACGAGACTACCTTTTTCAGGACCGTCAAGCGGCCTCCTATCAAGTAGACTTCTGCCGGCAACACATTGCCGTACTCCTCGTGGCGAGAAAAGATGGATGTGCATATGTTGCAATCGAAAGTTTGGGCCAAAGCCTCACATGACGATGTACATTGTAACGCCGCACTCAAAGACGCGAGGTCATCTGTGCCACTGTAAGAAGCATTTGGACCTTGATACAACATCACTTGGCGCTGGAGAACGCGTGAGCGAGCTCCAACGAAGCATGTTTGCATTGTTCGCAAGAAGCCTTTCGCGGTGTTGTCGAGCCTGGCCCGGCATCAGCGAACTCTCCCCACCCAACTGCAGGTGTTGCCGCTGTCGTTCTACTGAGTATGCCGAGTTTGCTTTCTACTTCCGCTTGTGCCTCGAGCAGCGGGCTGTGGTCGATCTGCATCCTTGCAACGAAAATTCTGGGCTCCCGCATTCTCCTCAGTCGCACGAACTACACGATGCGCTCGCTTCTCTGACCCTTTCACTATCCTGCAACTTCCCAGACTACCCCTTCGGCCAGTCTACCCCTTCGGCTCTCAACCTCGTCGCTCAACCACTGCACTCGAATAAGGGCGGAACTACGCGCATCGAGAGAGATGTGCCTTATAGTTGGCCCGTTTTACAGTGGCGCAACCTGCAGCACCGATTGAGGCCCGAGTGCAGTAACCGTTGAAGCCCGCTAACCGTAGCTTACCGAAAGCATACCTGCGGAGTCCTACATTAGCAACCACTCACCTCCGTCGGTGCTTCCGTACCATCAGTTTCAGCAAGGCTTGGACGACGAGCGTTCGATGCGATCTTATCGCGGACGCGAGCCTGGAGACTTGAACTAATACCGGTCGTACTGCCATGCTGCCTCGACCGGTCCTTAGGGGTGTATAACGATGAGTACAAGCGAGTATTTACGACAGAAAGGGTGTCGCAGTGTGCAGTCTTTGTCTTGACTGGAACTGGCCGCGCAATTTCCTGCAACAGACCAGCTTGGCTGAGGGTGAAAACGACCTTCCGCTAGTAGCTTCCTTGGGACGTCTCATAGGGATCATTTGCACCCATCCCGTGCGTGCAGGGATGAGGAAGGCAGACGAAACCACGTCCTATCGAGCAGATCGCTGGGGGCCGGTTGTCCGACACTTAGGGATCCTTGCAATGATGCAGGGAAACCTGCCCCATTTTGGCTCGCGCAAGATGTGGTTAGCGATGAAATCGCGTCCCACCTACAGATTCTGTAGGGGCCTGGAGTCCGACCCCTGAAGAATGCCCGAAGCTTGTAGCATAGTCTCCTAGTGGAAGTCCGGCCCGTCCTGTGTGAGCAGGTTATCAACCCCTTTGGGTACACGACTATCATACAAACGCACCACATCTTCCGGTAACTTACTTTCCGGAGTCCATCTCGGCGATCTTCTTCCTTCTTCCCAAAATTTGTACCTTGAAGTGCCGCTCTAATTCCCCCGTCTTATCATTCCTCCTTGCCTCTTCTCCTGATATTTTCTTCAACGTTCGTAAGGAATCAGGGAACACACAATCGGCTGGGTTTCTAGTTTTTGCAACTTGATCTCCAATTCTTCGCAGCCTGTTGGCGTGTGATCTTGCTAACTTACCCCCTATCTCCTACTCCAAGATATATCCGACTCTTCTTAGCCCTATCTTGACACTATATGGTCCAATCTAGGGCTTGATGACCTTATTCACTTCGGCTTTTCTCAATTCTACCGACCATAGTAAGACGCGATCTCCTTCCTTAAACTCGATCGGATTGACCATTTTTTCATATTCTCTCTGGGCTCTGGACCTTTCACTCCTACCTTCGACATACAAGTGGCGGTGAAGAAGTTTTAAGCGACTGGGAAGATCCTCCGGCTCGTCAAAGCAGGCTGTTTCCACTTCGCCCAGGGACTGGAATGATTCAACCCCAAACATAGCCTTGTACGGCTTCATACCGGTCGCTGCGCACACGCCAGTATTGTACCGGAAACATGCTTATGTGACGTGTTTATCCCAATCCTCCGTGCTAGTGGCCATAAAACTCGCAAGGTCATTGATAAGGTTACGGCTCAATCTCTCTACTGTGCCATTCGCTTGTGGTTGAAACGGATACATCTGTATTCTAACCATGCCCAAAAAATCAGTCAGACTTCTGACCACCGATCCAGTTAAGTTTGGACCTCAATCCGACATAAAGGTCTCCATTGGGCCAAATATCGAAATCCATTCGTTGATGAGCACTTTCGAAATAGTCTCAGCCCTTGTAAATCTTTTCAAGACATCAAATATTGCCCGAACTTTAATGTTACCGCTTTCCGTGCGTGGAGTGATCGTCTTGATGTCAAAAGCGACCTGCTGAAACCTTCGTTTCGGATGGACCACCTCCAAAAGAGCCTGTCGGGCTGGATTACGCTCCTATGCTACTGTGCAATGCAGGCAGTTCCTCAAGAATTCAAATGCATCACGCCGCATCCCCTTCCAGTAGCATCGAGGAAGCAACTTGCATATCGTCCGTTGGAGACCGTAGTGCCCGTGCACTTGTGAACCATAGAACCATTTAAGGACCTCAAGCACTAATGCCTTTGGCATCAGAATTGGAAGCTCATCTCTTCCGGGGTACCGCAGAACCCCGTCTTCATCCACCAAGAACTTATCTTGCGATCGTACGTAAGCCTGCAGATCCCCAAATTCTGCGATATGCGTCTCTCAAAATCTCTGTTTATCTGGCGGGTACCGTTCTTAGTCGTGCTCTGATGTTCCGCACTGAGGTTCTTCTACAAGTCTAGAGATGTCTTCGTTCCCTGCTTCCTCTCTAGCCCGCTTCAAACTCTTGGAATCAATTTCCCCGTTGCACCTCTGGCATAGGGGCTTTGGGATTGCGTCCGGGCTCAAGGTGTCTTTGACTACTAGCTCCGTTCCGTTACGGTGCTCTATCTTGAAGTCAAAATCCTGAATTGCAATGGCCCACCTGGCCAACTTCTCCCGAGGCTCTTTAAGGTTAAGCAACCATTTTAGTGACAAATAGTCTCTCACTACGGTGAAATATTCTCCATGCAGATAGTGCCGCCATTTTTATAAGGCGTACACGATTTCCAAGCACTCCTCCGTGAGTGCATAGTTTTTCTCCGATTTCTGAAGGGCTCTGCTGGCAAACGAGATGGGACGCCATCGACCAGTCTCATCGGCTTGAGGCAAAAAGCCTCACGCCGATGAGACTGGTCGCCACCGAGTCCGTGTGAGCTGACATCTGTCATAACCGTTTTGTCATCTCCCCGGATAAGCGCAGCCAAGACCTCTGGCTTACTTAAGGCATCCCTCAATATTTTCCAGGCCTTCTATTGCGAAAAACCCCATTTATCCGACCAATCTGGTATAATCAGTCACTCCTCATGCCACCTTTTCTTGGAAAATCCTCTTCCCTTGAGGACGTCATAGAGTGGGGCGGCTTTCTCCGCAAAATGGTCGAGCAATGCGACGAAGAAGTTCACGAGCCCTAGAAACCTCATCAGTTCATCCCCTGATGCCGGCTCGACCAGGTTCCTTATAGCTTCAATGTGTTTGTCGGAACGCCTCAACCCTTCCTCGTTCACTACATGGCCCAATACTTCTGCTCTTCTAACCCCAAAGGAGCACTTGGATAACTTTAGTGTCACACCGCCTTGAGCAGAGTGTCAAATATGGCACCTAAGGAATCAAGATGCTCCTCCTCAGTGCCAGTTCCGATGCTTGTATCATCTAGGAAGGCCAATACATCTCTCCCTTTCCGATCCCCCAGGATGTTGTTGACTACCCGTTGGAAAGTTCCTGGAGCGTTTTTCAACCTCATAGGCAGTCGGGTGTATTGATATAGTCCTAGCACTGTTCGCACCGCCGTAAACGGCTTGGAATCAGGATGTAAAGGGACCTGGTAGAAGCCATCCTTAAGGTCGAAGACTGAGAAAATCTTCTTACCGCCCATCCAGTCCAAGATCTCTCGCTTGTTCTCCATTGGGTAAGAGTATGTAGTGGTGAGATGATTTAGGCGTCGGAAATCGGATCCAACCCTAATTTTTGAATCTTTTTTCTTCACAAACACATTATTCGTAGCTCAAAGGGATACTGACGGCTCTAGAACCACAAGGTCAATAAGCCTTTGCATCAAAAAGGGCTCGATGTCTTCCTCTTTGGGCGATCGCCTTCGCATCGGTGCACAGACCGTTTCCACGCTCGGTTTCATGGATATCCTGTGCTGTATGGCTACAATTTTCTCAAGGCCCTTGAAAATATTTCGTCGCTCCTGCAACAGGTTACGAAGCTTCCCTTGCATCTCCTTGCTCGAAGAAAACTCGGAAAGGTCCATTGACGCTATGGCGTTGTCCATTTCATGGCCCTCAGTGACCGCCTGAAGTGTCTCATGCTCGAATCATCTCTGCTCTTCTTGTGTGGTTAGCGGACCATTAACCCTCTTCCCATGATACAATATGGACGTTGAATCCGTTCCCAAGGCTAGTTGAAGCTTTTCCTTTCGCCATAATCGCCGCCCTATCAACAGCTTGTCCGTAATTTGGGTCATTACACGGGCGTTTTCGCAGAAACTCAGTCCCCATATATGGAACTTGACAGAACCTTCCCCTTTGACTTCAATACCGCGACCATCTACCGCACGAGCTCTACCATCCGTCAGATGCAACATCCTCCCATTATCCTGGAACCACTTCAAGTCCACCCAGATGGATGAAGCTGCTGTATCTATTGGTGCCTAAATATCCTCCCCAAATATCTTGACAGGGACTGCCACCTCTTCATCGTCAACCATCCCCTGCCACCAAATCGGCTCCCGACAAGCGCAAACACCCTCACGCATGTTTTTTACCTCCCATGAAGGCCTTACTTCTGGAATGGGGGCTTCGGACCCCCAGGCCTTCCGCCTGTGGGGCTTTACCACGATAGCGCCGCATCACGTCATTCTTCTTCTTCCAACAGTCCCTAATCATATGGCCCTTTTCGTGGTAGTAATAAAAGCTTGTTCCTAGAGACTCGCGTTCAGGCCTGCTTTAAAGCGGTTCACCATGATTTCGTCTGAGATTGGGATCTGGAGGATCATGGAAGCAGACCTTAAGCGTTCTCCAAAAGCGGACACGGTTTTATATCTCTGATTCCATTTCATATTGAAAAACTTATCCTACAATGCACTTAGCTGCGCTTTGTTGCACATTCTAGCCTCCAAGTGGTCCCAGAGATCATCTGCGTTGAGTGCGGCAAAGCGAGTGTCCTTGCCCAGGCGAGCATGGTTGAGGGGCTTGAGTGGGCATTGCGCCAGGGAGGGAAGGCGGGCGGGGGTCAGGGGATGGATAACGGTTAGTTCATAATAGTCTGTGCCCCAGTTCTCTCCAAGCGCGTTAATGTCCGGGCGAAATGCATGGCCGGGTTGTGGGGGCTTGAGGACAGGGCGTCGGGCGGCTTTGGAGAGGTCTGCGACAAACAAAAGTGTTTGCGAGTCGTGCCGCCACCCACGAGTGGATCCATAGGCACAGCACAGCGCGTAATCACCGTACTGATCCATGCGCGCCGTACATCCCCCCATGTGGCATTCTGAATCGGGGGGAAACAGTGGTACCGGCAATAGAACGGTATCCACGTGTTGTAATTGCGGTCCGAGATGTAAGTGCCCAGGCCTGGAGGCGGTTGGCATGAAGGCCAGTCCTTGCATCCATCGACTGACAACGAAGCTCGGAATGCAACAGTCCTCTCATCCCCCTTTGGCATGGTGTCAAAGGCCTCTTCCTCAACAGGGCGAGCGTGTTGCCCTTGCCCAAACCGCTGCCTTGAGTCGTGCTTGAGCTCAGCGTTGGTGTATTATCCGTACGGGGTGATGTGAGTGTAACCAAGCGAACTGCATGTTGGAATTGCGGAAAGCGGTGGCCTCGGTGTGTGGTTTTGCAGTGTTTCTCGAGCGAAAAGCTGTAGGCGATGTGACACCTGTACAGTAGGTCTCAACCGCAGTTAATGCGTTCTTGCGCAAAGATCCTGTATTGAGCAAATACGCGATTTTTTAGGTAACGGCTCGATCTTTCCGCATAAACATCATATTTAATGCGAGCAGTATGTCATTTCGAGACTGACTTTAGAAATGGTATCGTGTACAGTAGTTACAGAAACACATACATATTAAAATTTTATTGATATTTATAACAAAAAAAGATTCGTTTCAAGTCCAGAAATAAAAAATAAAATCCCTTCATTTACTCAAATCACACGTTACAAATCACTAGACAAACAATACTCTTTAAAGAATAGTGACGTTATAAAATAATTATCTATATAACCATCAGCTACATTGCATACAGTAGGCCAGTTTCTGGTGGGGCGGGGCTGATCACCCCTCCCCCCTAGGTAGCCATCCTCATGTCTGAAGCGTTCCCCCTGGCAGCGCATTGGTAGCTGGCGCTATAAAATTAGTTAGTTTGTAAGTCGCAAATCACACATTGCGCAGCGATGGGTATAGCTCCCATTCCATAAAAGTGCTAAAAAAACCCTCGTCCCTTAGGGAAGAAAGATGCTGGTGACCTTACGGGTGGCTCCCTAGAAATTTTTTTCTAAATAGTGCCACGTGTAATAGCTGTAGACAAGCTAGCCTTTGATAACAAAGAGAAGGTTCTTCAATCCGAGGAAGACCCGCATCTACTGGCCGCACAACGGTCCCCATACGAGACGCTACATACGGTAACACTAACGGAACTAGCCTGGGAACAAGCATCTCTCCCCCTGCGCCTTTGTGGCCAAGGTTTCTCGCTGATCCGTCCATTCCTTCATGGTGAGGTTGCTGCGAGCCTTCTATATGCTGCTCTTGCCCGCCACAAAACGGCGTCATGCACCTCAGCTCGCTCCCTCGCGGTTCTTGGAAACCGCTTTCGGGGGGCCCGGGCCTTCTTTGTTGCCAAAGCTCGTTCTCCCTTCGCCAATTTGCTCATTGTGCTCTCGCTAACCCTTTGCTCAGCGACCTAGGCTCCCTGGACCCCACAGCTCTTGATGAAATCCATGTTCACCTGCAAACTCATCTCAATAGGGTACAGCAAGAGGCTGCGGCAAAGGTGCACTGGTAAATCTCTTGAAGGATGTTCCCAGCCACACAAATCACCGCCCCGAAGCCGCCCGTCGTCGGATACGCGGTCTAGCTTCTCTCTACTCCGGGGCCGCTGCGTTTCTACAATCGCATCCGATCATTGGTACCAAGGTCTCTGACGCCCATTGGAGCATCATGCTCCGTCGCCACCTCGGTCTTCCAGTATACACGGACTCGATTCCGCCGAAGTGTCATCATTTCCAGCAGACGTTAGATATGTATGGAGATCATGCGGCTGACCACTGCCTCTCGGGGTTTGGCCGCCTACACCAGCATAACTCCATTCGTAACGCCCTCGCATATCATGTCTTTAGTGCTGCGGGTTTGGACTACAAGTTCGAAGTCCCTCTGTTAATTCCTGGAACCAATTTTAGGCCTGCAGACCTCCTCGTGCAACCCCTGGCCCCTCCCATCGGCCCCAAGGAAAGGATAATTTCCTGTGACGTTACTATTGTTTCGCCGTTCAAACAGGCTTCTGTCACGAAAGCAACGCAAGCCGCCGCAGGCTCCGCCACGCAAGCTTACCGCAACAATGTCCAGGACCTTGAGCGTAAGCTCTCCAGGCGCTTTGTATCACCATCTGGCCTGCCGAATTTCACATTCCAACCGCTCGCTCCCGACTCCATTGGAGCGGCGTCCCCAGCCACTGCACTGTTTCTAGAAACGTTCAATCCGGGGAATGAATGTTCAATCCGGGGAATGTTTCTAGAAACGTTCAATCCGGGGAATGAACGTTTCTAGAAACAGTGCAGTGGCTGGGGACGCCGCTCCAATCGAGTCGAGAGTGAGCGGTTGGAATGTGACGAGGGGAGAATTGCAATGTTCATAGTTGGCTGGACGCCTTCAGGGGGCCCACCGTTTGAAAGCTGGCGAGCAGGGGCTCGAGTTGGAGGTGGTCGGAGAGGAGGGACTGGTCGAGGGATCTGTGCGTTCTGCGGACGGCAGAGGTTAGAAGGCGGCGTCCGTCTTCCGGGAGTAGGTCGAGGATGATGTGTTGGTACTGAGCATGGAGTATAGGTGTGTAGCGGCATAGATTGGGGATGCAAGTGTGAGCTCCAGGCCGCCCATTGCGAATGGACGTGTTCCGCAGTGCCAGAAGCCTGATGAAGGTCGCGATGAATCTTTTGGAAAGCCCCTCACAGTTCTTCATCAATCACGTTTAATAAAGAAAGGGTTAGGTGCGGCGGGGTTGTCCGAAGGGTCTACACGAGCCTGCATGGCTGGAAGGGCTGACCGGATGTTCCGGGCGGACTGTAGGCTGTGTTGGAGGAGAAAAGAGCATCTGCGGTCAGTTCCGGTCGGGGACCTGAGCACTGCAAATTGGAGATGCTGCACATGTTGACTAGATGGAGTACTAAAGGTCCGGCAGGCCGACTTGAGTGTCACGGGGGAATGCATTACTAGAATGTCTGCGGGCCTATAGTTTAACAAAACAAATTAGCTATATCTTTGTTTAAGTAACCAATTATGTAATGTTGAAGGTAATAAAAACTAGAGTACAGGTACAGGTAAAAACAACAGATTTACGAGACATATCGACTCTTGTTTTAGAAACAAAAGCAAGTAAAGTTTAATTCAAGTGTACCTTCAGTAAAGAAACAACAAAATGATGAATTCAGAGAAAGTTCTAATGATCTTCTGTTTCAGAGAGGAATGCCCGGCGAAATTGCATTTCAACCCGGCGACGACGCTTCTCCCTGTACTTCTTTTGAATCTTTCGACGCTTTTCAATTGACTATTGCCGATGTGGTACCACCTGTTCTTCATTTTCTTGAATAGTTTGCTGTCTTCTGCACGGAGCGGGTTGTGATAAATATGAAAGTTCGTCAGAGCAACACAAAGCCTAAATATCTTGTCGTACGAAGATTCTGCCCACCTCCACTTGGACGAAATCACAGTCCACAAGCCGCTCATTCTTCCAAAGGAATTCTCGACGATAATGCAATCGCTTGAAATGTGACGATTGACAACCATTCCCGGGTGTTTTAGGACTCCGTTCACCGGCTTCTTCTTGGGATGAATGACTCGACAGAATTCAAGGGCGCCATAGTACCCCTTGTCTGTTAGCACTGCCCATGAACCGGTAAAATATTCATGCAAAGGTCCTACATCTTCAATAGCCTGCTGCTCTCAATCTTGTTTCTTCAGCTGCTCTTGATGAAACAAATTCATAGATTGGAACAAGGTGAGATCTGAAACGGACCCCGGCTCATGTGCACTGCATCCAATTGCAAAGCCACATGGCAACACGGATATTTCTGTCTTGTAACCATAGAGCTTGTGCTTTCAACTGAAATAAAGTTTGTCTTCTTCCATACTCCCACTCGGACGAAAGCTTGGCTGGAATGTCACATCGGTTGCGTAGCGAGCCATCGGATAATTTTGAAACAATGAATTCTTCCTAACCATTTCAGTCATCGTCCACTTCTTTGCCTGATACTCGACAAAGTGTTCATACATGGCATCAGAAATGATATCAATGAACCGCATGATCATTTGCTCGAAGGAGGGTCCCTTCATGCCAAACATTTTTGCAAGGAAGTCCTATTGCCCACCGTGCTTTAGAACAGCCAGAGTCATGAATAAAACATCTTTGTGGGTTTGAGCACACTTGCGACCCCGACCGCTATTGTACCGTTCCTTGATGAATTTCTCGAAAGTCTGCCAGATATTCGTGTATTGAGCGGGATCGAAGTTGATCATTTGAACAATTGACTGAGAACCACCATTGTTGTAGAACTGGTCAAAGATGGGGGCATCACTATCTGAGTCTTCATCAGAAAAATCGCCATCTTCAGAAGAGGAAGCATGTACCTGAAATTCGGCTTTTCTTTCAACTGCAACATCGGAAAGTAGAAGAGGAGCTCTTGCAGCTTGACTAGAGGTGAGAGATGCGATAATTTGGGATGAATAATGCGGGAAGTGGAATGGAAATGTCTGAGGGGTATTGAGGTATAGGTAGGTATGTTCAAGGCAACTGTATTGGTTTGAAGATCGAGGAATTGCACAATTATCGAGTGGTTTCCAATATGACCGCCATAATTTGAAATTCACCCATAGTTTTCAGAGTTACTGAGATCTCTGCATTTTAATCAATCGTTGAAAAAGCTATTATCAAATTTGACAAAGATGAAATCTATTCCGAATTATTTAGCATTTTTCAATTAATTTATGTAATGGCATTGCAGGGGGCCATTTCTGTAAATGACTGGGTAACTTTGGATGCATATTATGTTTGCGCTAAAGTTCTAGTATAATCTATAATCTATGGAGAAAAGTGGACGTGCGACGTCGGCCAGGTTGCACGTTGAGTGATGATGCTTTACAGTTGATTACAGTAGCACGGACGATACATGTGCAATGTTTGCGTTGCATCCTGGGCTAATCATGTGCTGCCAATGGAAGATTTCCCCCCCCCCATGGAAGAGGTGGGGTGGTCGGAGGGGGAGAAGAGAAAAGAAAATGTACAGTACAGTGGGAGAGGGCGGCGGATGGGGAGGGGAAAACAGTCAAACCCCTAATACGAGAGTAGTAATTACACGAGTCTAAGTTGGATTACTGTAATTCCTGTGTAGAGGCTTACAGCTGTGTGGTGGTTGTAGAGTAGCGCAACACTATCTCTTCGGTGCAATGCATGCCAAATATCGTTGGATTGCCTGTTGACATGAACAGCGTAGCATGGAGCAATCTGAACAGTACAGCACAGTACAACACTATGATGCAGCATGCAGGCGATTGCAACCCCCCCCAAAACCCCCCCACCGCGACAAGTCCACCTCGCCCTCCACAACCGCCCATGCACCAATACCAACACCCCCACCCTACACACGAGACACAAACCATGCCAGCCCGTCCCACCCCCCCCTACACAATCCTCATATCATGTACCGACATGGTGTGTCGCATGCATGTGGAGACGATGGAATGTAGGGTGTGTCGGTGCACACGGCAGGGGTGGGTATGGAGTGCAGGGCGATGTGGTGGTTACGGTAACGGCGGTGTGAGGGGGGACGTGGTGCGTTTGGTTGGTGGGTGGGTGATATTTTTTTGAGGGGGCGGGGTATGAGTGGGTGTGGGCTGGATGGATGCATGGATGCATGGATGCATGGATGCATGGATGCATGGATGCATGGGAGAGGGAAATGGAGTGTCTTGCGAGTGTGTAGTTTGACAAGTTGCGTGCAGTGGGGTGTGGGAACAGAGTGGCGCCTTGTGATGATGGATTGTATGGTGGTGTTGTGTCGGGTGGGGTGGGATGGGGTGAATGGTTGTGTGCATGGGGGATGTGGTTGGAGCATTGGAATGCGTGCTGCATGATGGCGCTGTGGACATGCGGTTGTATCGCAGGCCATGAATGGGGCGGGGTATGCGGTGGTGCGACAAGGGGGGTTGCGGGCGAGGTGTTGGGTGGGGCACTGGAGTGGTGGTGCACACGGGAGTGTAGTAGGCAGTGGAGAGAAGGAATGCAACCCGGATCACGGTGCATGGGCAAGGGCGCTTTTGTGTGTTTTTTGGGTGTTGGTGACGCGGTTGTTTGTTGTGCAAGAGTGCATGGGATTGGGCCAAGGGACGAGGTGAAGATGGTGCTCAACGGCTCGTTTTGGGACGGCAAGCAAAACCCTCGCTCCCTGACCCGCATTGCCGCCTGATGCTGTCAGCAACACGTTATGATTGGCGTGACGGGGTTTGTCAGGTGTTGTGTCAGTGGGCGGTCCTGACGATGCAGTTGGGACCCGTTTGAGTTGGACAACGGTCCAAACTTTTACGCCTCCCATACCGCCTTACATTGGCCGTTTATCTGACAAGGGTAGTGCCGAGACCAGGTGACGATGGTGGATATTATGACAAGTGGCATGTTCCAATCAGGGATGAGGGAGTGAGCATCCCTTTCAGGTCCTCAACTTGGAGAGTCAAGTTGAAGACATACCCTAGCTACGGTAGGTAGCGTTTTTGTTTAAAGTTGTAGTGTGGTAAGGGGATGGACCGACCGTTCCGTTTGTTTTTGCGCAGAAACGCAACACAGGATGGCAGCAAAGCCCCGGGAATTTTTGCTGCGCTTTTGTGCGGATGCAACAAGCGCCTGCGTGGCAACACGACACTCGACCGACCTGGGAGGGAGGGGAATGCGCCTAGTCTACTGTACTGTACTGTACTATACTATACTGTACGTGTTGGCAAGGGGGGTGGGCCGGTAGGACCATTTTGACGATACATTAATTACAGTACAGCACACTACAGTAGGTGTACAGTACAGTAACCCGTTGAATAAGAATAACGAGTGGACAAATGCAAAAACTTGAATGGGTTTGAATCCAAGTAAAGTAATGTTGGTTTGGTTTGCAAAATGGCAGCGACTTTGCTCGACTGGGATTGGACCCAACACATAACCGGCCACAATACAGTCTTTTAGTTTGATATTTTCCAACAGTCGCTCAACCGTCATTCCCCGATCCGCCATTCTACAATACGCTACACTATAGTGCACTAGTTGACCGCCCTACTCGAGCCGTGAATAAAACAATTAAAAACTCACGACAGTCCCTCGCTTTGCATGCATCCGAATGCTGACAGTAGGACCTTTATCCACTCTGGATTCCCAAACATTTCACTAGTCAGTCACTCCGTCGAAAATTGGCAACCACCACCGCCTGCCACCTGCTCCACCTGCTCCACGATTCGCTTCTCGCCTGGCAGCCCCTATCCTTGCATCCTCTCTCCTTCACCTGTGTCCACTAGCGCAATCAAAAGTCCAACAAACTGCTCCAATCGTCCCATCCACCCTGCATCATTCCCGACCCGACCTACCCTACCCATCCCTCAAACCCCCCTCGCCATTCACATACGCTACCTGTCATGCAATCTCCACTTGTTTTATCAAAACCACGCATGCACACAGATACTGTTACCTACCTGCCACCCCTCTTGATTCACACCCCGGTCCTGCTTAGTGCGCACTTGTCATTCTCCTCCCATACCTTTCTGCATCCACACAATACGTCTACCATCAATTCCAACCAACCTCCTCCTATCCCTTTCACCTATCCCCTACCACCTATACCTCCTCTACCCGCTTCAACACCAATCCCAACTACTCTACCAACTTTTTAAAAACTCATACCCAAGTAAACACCTCACCACAGATTCCCACAACCTCGCCAAAACTCCCTCACCCACACCAACCCACCACCTCTACCACCCCGTCTACACAATCCCCACTCAACCTTTCCCACATACTTTCCACCTCCCACCACCCGTCTCTCACCATCCTTTTACAAACACCCCATCAAAACCATACTCCCAAATCCACTCTGCATCCCCCCAACACCCATCTACATTCACCACCATCTCACATCACTCCCCCCCCACCATACCACAAAAATAACCCACCCACCCCACCCCCCCAACTCCCCCGCTTACACGCTACATCCCTCCACACCACCCCTACACCTACACCGACACCCCCCACTCTCACCCTACAATCACATTCCCCCGCTACCGCGCATTCCACCCCCCCGCCGCACTCCCGCAATCCCTACACGCGCTGCTCCCGTCAATCTGCTGGCATCTCTGCCCTACATCTACCACTGTCCCACAACGCTCTCACAAAATGTCATCTCGCGCTTGCTCTTTCCTTTTCTAACAAAAGTCTATTGCATTTAGTACTCGACCTCCAGCCCTATCTCCCCCGCACTTGCCACCTTGGTCAACACCACACACCACCACAATAACCGTTCTTTTCTCAAAATCACCCAACCCCCACCTCTGTTCCACAAGTGCGCGGTTCTCGCATAGCACACGAAAGTCTACACAAAGTCAAAAAGTCCGGTCTGAAGATCAAAAGGGGATGCCTACTCATAGAGAACAAACATAAAACGAACAACTTCCCTAGCCGTAGTTCCCATCGCCTTGTGGCGTTAACATTACAAAACATAACAAAAACATCATCAACACTTGTCTTCTAAACACGCCCGCAGCAATTCTTTCCCCCATCACACACATGCCGTCCCATCCCATCCATTCCTCTCGACACTCCAAACGCCATGCAGCAGAAACAGGGCAACGCTCAAGTTACGACAGCACAAAACAATCTACTACACAACGTTCACATCGCAGAAATCACATCTGGACTATTTAGGCGAAAACGTAGTGTGGAAAAAGTTGTAAGTATACCTTAATCATAGAGTTTCTGCTACAGCCTTCACGACTCGAAACAGTCGCAAAGACGCAATTACACTGAATATGTCGACGACGCGTCATCCGTCGCAGCCCCACGGGACAGCCCAGACGATGACGGCGGTCGCGGGAATTCTTCGCGCATCTCCGCCTCCCGTGCACGCTGCTCTGCCACAGCTTGCGACGGACCACCGTCTGGAAAGTCACCACGGCCGTAAATGTCACGAACGATCGATTGCTCGTACAACAAGTCGAAGGATCTGGCACACCGAGAGGGCCTGACGATGAGTAGTCAGAGTCAGACTGGTCGTTGGATCGGCGATGCACGGCCCACAAACCAAGCAGAATCACCAGGATGAGCGCAAATGCACCAACACCCGCGATGAGCCCAATCGTCCACACGGCGAGCCCACCGGCGGCGCCTCCACCGGCACTGAGCGAACTGACAGTGCTTGAAGTCAGCTTCATGGACTCACAGGTGTATCCGAGGTCCTCTTGGCACACACATTCCGGCTCCGCAAAGCACTCTTCCAAATCGCCACCCGCTTCCGCGGCCCGATCTTCCTCGACGAGACCGACAATGGTCAGGATCGATGAGCCTTGCTCCGTTTTAGTCAGAGTGCAGTTTGTGCCGCCGGTAACCTCGCAGCACTTGTCGGCAACGGGGTCCACATCACTCTGCTTGAGGTCGGCAAGGTCGATCGTTTCAATGGTGACAACGGCCGTAAACGTAGTGAATGGGTCGGATGCCTCTGGAGTAGGTTGGGCAACGGCACCGTCGTTTGGCTGTTGGGCCGGGACAGACACGCCCGAGACAGTGAGCGGAGGGTTCAGCGTGATAGCGTCATTACCATCACAAGTGATGGTGGCGTCACCGCCAGCGGTGGTAGGAAAGGCGATGGTCTGGTTGGGCTGGCTCAAGTCAGACGAGTCACTGTCAAAGGGAGTAGACACACCACCGATCGTGATGACAATTTCTTCGACATCGGTTGCCAACGGCGGGTTCAGAGTGTTGAACATGGTCACCCGTACAAAGCCGTCCTCGGTAGTCACGGGACCACCCACGACGACACACTGCGGATCTGGGCCGTCGGTGCTCTGGGTCACCATCAGCACATTGGTGAGGACTTCTCCGTTGAGTTCAATGGCCGGGGCTTCAAATTCAATGCGGAAACCATCGGTATCAAAGCGGTACGGACTGAGGGCCAAGACAAACTCTGTAGAGGATATCTCAGTACGCTGCTGGTCGACCACGGCCGAGTCCATGACTGTAGTAATGACAGTATCCGAAATGTCGACCGGGGAACCATCGATGCCGACGACCTTGACGTTAAAAGTGATACTAGTAGGGTCCTCAACCGGGTCAACGTCGATACCATTGCCATCGCCGGAAACCATTTCGCCGTCATCGTTCAAGATGGAGAAACCGGCCGAGATAAACGAGCCGGTGACCTCGTCGTCTCCGACCGCGATGGTAAATTCGGCGGTGCCAACGCCCGAAAGGTGAGAGGGAATGTGAAATTAGTATATTCATGACCAATCGAGACCTCGACATCGCCCGCGGTAAGGCGCGGGTTGGCGGAAGAAAAGACGGCGGTATCATCGCCAGACGTGCCCTTGAACAAGACCGAGACGGAAGCATCAGCCTCGCCGTCGTTGGACAGGGCGACGATAGAGCCATCGCCCCCCGCAAACTTGAGGTCTGCGACGGCGGCGACGGCCAGGGCCAAGAGCACCAAGACGGTGGCGAGTCGGAACATGATGTGTGGATTGGAGGTGGGTCGAGTAAGCAAACGTTAGTGTTGCAAAAGAGAAAAGCGGGACGACGAGTCGAGTGTAGGGTGGGGACAGCGAGTGCGAGCGAGTGTAACGGTGAGGAGTGGATGGGGCCGAGTGCGGAGCAGGTGGAGAGATGAGAGAACGGGAGGGAGGGGTGGGGGTAGCAGGACGGGGGTGTTGCGCGGGTGGGTTGTTCCGGTTGCGGGTCGCCCTGTTGCCAAGGGAGGAAGGTTGTGGGGCGAGGGAAGACCGCTGCGGAGCAGGGGAAAGGGGGGAGACAAGGGAGGGAGGGGGAGTCGGGTTCCGTGAGACGGAAGAGTTGGCAAGTAGGGGGGGGGGGTGGAGCAGATAGGAAAGGAGGGAGGGGGGGCCAAGCAACGTTTAAGGCGGAAAAATGGAGGCAGGGGAGTGTAGCGAAAGAGGCGAGGGAGGTATATCCTTGTTTGTTTGTTGACAGGGGTAAGGGTAGGGGTAGGGCGGGGGTGTCGGGAGGAAGCAAAGCGGGGAGAGAGAAAGGTGAGAAAAAGGGTGGGGTATGGGGGCGAGAGAGGGAGGAGGGGATTTTGTGAGGGGTTGTTGTTGGCACTCGGCAAGGACGTTGGGCAGGAATCGTTGATGTGTGCGAAAGTAAATAACAGATTGGGCGATAGGTGGCGTGAGCAAACTCAAAAATAGGGGGGCAATCCGACTGCCTTTTAAAAAATAATGTTTGACCAGAATTGAGGGCCTTTTTTCACAAGACATGTTTGTGTTACAATACGGCTCGCGTTTTTCCACTATTGCTCCGCGTGGAGGGGGGGGGCTACAGACCGATTCAATAAAATAAAATTATTTTTTATGCGGGGTACCAAACCACACCAAAACCAACCCCCCATCGGGCTACAGAAAGGAGGCCAAAACGGAATGACTGTACTGTACTGTACTGTACTGTACACTATAATCTACCAAATACCAATACTCCACCAAACGAAAAAAAAAAAAAAAAAAAATTATTCATATTTGGTGTCATATCTTTTCTCGCTACCATGCATCCATCATATTCATATCCAACAGGGGTAGGTACAGTAGCAAAAGCACTCGATCCCCCCAAATGCAGGGCATCCAAAAAGTCTAGGAATAGACCCCCATCCCCCATTCCCTACCGAGACGTGTGTGGTTTTGGCGCCACGACCGCAGTTGCTTGGGATGTGCATCTAGGCCAACACGTAAGCGATGGGCAAGTTGTGTAATTCCTTGTCTTTTTGCCCGTTGGAGACAAGTCACCACTCGAAAAATCCGCATGAAACATGCCCAAATCATCGTGGTGTTTGGGTTTTCGGGGCAATCGGCCCTCAACGCTACCCTACACAAAACGGGTCCATGGATTCACTTTCTTACAACGGCCTCCTGGTCCTGGTCGTCACGCCGCCTCTCGTCGGTTCTCGTCATGGTCCATGGTTGCCAGGGACCACCCCACGTGGTCCTTGGTCCGTAACCTTTCTGCTACTGTACTGCACTGCACTGTACTGTACTGTACTGTACACTCCATATGTGTCCCAAACAATTCGATTGACCATTTTTTTTTCATTTTATGAATTGATTCTTGATTCTTGATTCTTGACATATTGTCCTCCCAATGTGGTGGATACATCCTGTCAAACCATGACCGATTCGCACCCCCACTCGGTCCAAATACAGCCAGCCCTGACCATGTCCAACCGAGTCATCGAGCCGCGAGTAATTCTCATTCTCCCAAATTCTCACACACCGACCGACCGACCGACCGACCGACCGACCCCATGTCAGCCTGACGTTGTTCCGGTCCCAACTTTTGCCCCACAATGCCTTTCATGCGCCACATATCATCCTTATCCTATCAAAAACTCTCCTGCTACCTGCTCCTCCACCCGTCCAGTCCAGTCCAGTCCAGTCCAGTCCATCCATCGCCGCCCGTCGCTCGTCGCTCGTCGCTCGGTCGGTCTTTCCTCACCTCGATTTTGCCACTGTTTTTACTGTACCCATTTGATGCAATGACTCGTGTGCATGCGTCACAAAACTCCCCATGGTCCATCAAACGACCCCCTTTGTCAAATTTCAAATATTTCTTCCCCACATACACCACAAAAAAAAAATACGCAACGAGAAACACAAATCGCCTCCCCCATCCAACCTCCATATACGCCCTCATCCCCACCCAAATCTCCGTCCCAACCCCCGAAATCCACCGCGTGTCCCCAAAGTGGGCAGCAACACCCACACCCCTCCACCACACCCACCCCCTCGCCTCCGATACGTAGCGCACCGTCCCCTTCACACGCCCCGTTTCCACAATCCAACACACCCGTCCCGCAATCCACAACCACACCCCGCTCACCGTCGACACCCTCTTTGGCAACATCCAGTCCCAAATCCACCGCCCCAACCGCCGTTTCTACAACCAAGGCGCAACAGCTGTACTGTACTGTACTGTACACAACTGTACTGTACTGTACACAACTGTTATCAGGTGGGCATGCATCAGGCGCGATATGCCGCGTTTGGTAGCAGTCGGAATGAGGAGAGGCAGGTGTTTCTCGTTGAAACTATCGTGGCCAAGGGCGTGTGCAATGGAAATGAAACAAGGCAAAGGGTGGGTGCGGCTGCATTGGATTGGATTGCCAATAAAATCGGATTTTGTTTTGTAACATTGGATCACTTTTGCGCATCCTTGCACCCGAGTTGCAATTTTACTGAGAATTTGGCAACCCTCTCTCATTGAATCCACATGCATCCACAACATATGACATGCATCGTACGGTACTGTACAGTATACCTTGTTCCTAGACCCGTACATACGTACATACCAACATGGGGAGCAAGCCCGATCGAATTCCATGCCAAGTTTTTTCAACCCGACTGGTTTCACCACTGGCGATCATTCGTTTACAAATTCTACGTTGACCGAAAGGCAAATCGCATCTGCCATCTGGTGGAGACGTTTGCCCAAACATGGCACTGGAATGGCACTGGAATCGGCATGTACGGTACATAATTCTCATTTATCTTGCTGTGTTCCCATGAGGAAATAATACTGTAAATATCTCCCACAGAAAACAGCCAGTACACTTGATCAGGGGGATCCATAAAAACATTACAGTCCCTCTCTTCCTACTCTCGTCTCTCCATATCCCTCCTAGCGTTGCGACAGCCTTCCTCATTTCGCCACGTACAAAAATCATTCTAGCCCTGTCTACTAGAGCAATAGAAACATCCCCACTTGATCCAATCCTTTTCTTCTCCTCCTCTGTTTTCAAACCTACACAAACAATATCGCCCGAAATGCCTTTCAGCACCTCAACACCCAACTGCGTACAGATCCATCAACAATACACACACAAAAAAGTCTCAACCATCCAATTCGCGCCCCTCGATCTATACCACATCACCCGCAATTCTACTTGCTTCTCGGTAGCATCGCCCAGTTTCTTTCAACAGCCCCAAAACATGCTTCATGTCCCCCGCACATCCGCACATCCGCACATTCACATTTCTTTACTGAAAGCAACACCATTCTCCCTCCCCCCTCTTCCATCGTCAAACCACTCCATATTCCTCCCAATCACCAATTTGGCTACACCCGCTACTCGCCCCCCACACACTACACTATCTACCATGCATGCATCTAGACACCACCTTTCCTACAAAATTCAAACCAAACTTTTACCCCTCATCTCTGACCATATTCAACCATCTTGGTCCACACCCAATATTTCTACCTAATCTCCTTTCTCCTTGCTCACCCGTCGATTCCATTTGACTCTATCACTACGACCACCCATCAATGCACAAATCACACTTTTTCATTCCCGCCCACCCTTTTGACCAAGGCCTTGTTTCTCAAAATCAGAACAAACCTTCATCGCACGATTCAGAAATCATGTTTTCATAGTCCACTTTGATCAATATCGCAAATCGAAAATCCCAACGCTTCCAGCACTGCATATTGCATCATCTCCTCCATTTCATAATTTATTGCATGCCGACAAATTCCCCCACCACTAAAACCCCTGTCCTCCGACGAATATTAGTATGTGTACGAGAAACTGTACACCGAACCTACCTCAGCCCCGCTCCGTCTACTGAATCCCTGCAAGTTTTCTAGTCACAATAAACGCTTTTTTCGCACCTACAGCTTCCGCCCTCGTGTTTTTACAAGGCCATCCATCCAGCACACATACCATCCACTTTCTGGTAGACTGTCAAACCATCGCTGCATGGATTTACTATGACATGCACATTTACAATTCCATACGGATTCCACCTCATCCATTCATCTCAATAAAGAAACCTCCCCTTTTTTTCCACATGAAATATCCGCCATTCTGCATAAAAATGAGCGTCATATCAGTACATCGAATACCCTGTAAAACATGTTCATTGTTCCCGAGTGCTATCCTGCCTTACTCTACGCGGTGACTCTCTCATTTATACCCATCAGTACGTACGCCTCCCATTTCAAAAACAAAGAAAATCCAGAAAAGCTTTATCCCGCCATTCACACTTTCAATACACCCATCAACACACGTCGGTCTGTTAGGGACCGTAGTTCCTCCCCCATTCCTTTGTCGGCACACCTTTTTGAGTTGACTGTGATTATCTGGAAAACTTTAGGATAGATCAAATATATCTTCCAACAGAATAAACACCCAGAAACTCCCATCAACACACTGACTCCGCTCTTCAACATCTTCGCAGAGCTCAATACAACCAGAAACACCCACGAAGATTCCTCGACCTCGGACAAGCGACACACCTACTTTGCTCATCATACACACCTCTTCACTGACACGTCCAACCACTTTCAAGTCCAAAAATTGGACCAGTTTCACGATGAATTTACCCATAAGAAACCAACCGCAGTTTTATGCTTTGAGAATTACTGCTCCCCCGCCCTCGACTCGGTCTCAATCATGACCCATTGCACCAAAAGCAGAAAACAAAACTTTTCATTTCCATCTCACCGATATCAACATCATTGGTGACAGCCCTGCAAAAAGTTCTTCATGACAACAGACGCAAACTATACAGATCATCCTAATTGGAAACCGAATCAGTGCTCATCTATGCCTTTCCATCCGACAAAGTCGAGCGTCTTGGTGAAGAAAAACAAATGGCTCTCACTCATCTCCACCTCGGACATAAATAGACCAATGAAATCCTACGATCCTTCCTTCCCCGCGCATTCAGCGCCTTTGACGCCACGTTCCTACGCGAATTGTCCAGCTGATGTCGACACTGACAAGATTTCTCCCATCTTCCACCTCTTTGTAAGGGTTCACGGGCATCGCGTCCCACTTTATTCAATTGTCTTTTACTACTTGACCTACTTTCCATCCCTGACCAACGACGACCGGCAGTCGACATTAATTCCCTGTCAAGACTCAAACTACGTCCAAGACGTCTTCCTACCTAACAATACCCCCGAACCCGTTTCTGCAGTCCGAAACATCCGGTGGTTTACTGTGATTGGCCTCCGGGAAACTCTCTTAGCTGAATGTGAACAAGAACATTCCAACAATCTACTCTCATCGATATTGGCATTCTCAGGCTTACATTTCTGCCTCGTCTCTACGGAACCCCATGGAGAATCGGAAAGGTTCAACGACACCATGGTCCCATCCGCACTTCAATACTTCGAATCCTCCCCGAGAAACCAACCCTTGCACCCGAACATACACATGCCCATTCATACAAGGCACAGAACGATGCACCGCGTGGTTATGGTATCAGTCCTTGTAACCCGCTTCTGGAGACAGACCTCGGCTTCTCATCCGTGACAATTCCCGCCCTAATCCCCAGACAACCGCCCGTCGCCATTTTGCGGTCCGCCCGTGCTTCAATCGAAGAGTACACAGCGAGGCGCCGAATCCCTTGTACTAGCGCACAACCTCCCCTAAGTATCGTTACGTGGCGACAAGTCAAGACGTCTACTCTTACCGCGTGAAAAGCCCCTCCTGGATTCGCGGAAAGGTCATCTATTGACATGGCCTTATTGTGTACTTTGATTACAATGAGAGCGTTTCTTCTGCTCATGATTCAGCACTCAAGCCACGTAAACCTCACCCTCACTGCAGACCTCAACATTCCCACAAGCCGTCCCGTAGACTAGCCGCCACTGTCCTCCCCTTCATCTCGTAACCAGTCTGTACGCACCTTTTGACTGCCGGCATACAAGTAAAGGAACAAGCTCCGGTACAAATTTGCCGGGTACCAACCCACATATCTACCACAGTAAATTAACACCCCATTTCCCCCAGTAAAGGAAACTAACGCGAGAAACCCTAGATTGGATAAGGCCAAACCTACTGTACATTGATTACCATCCGTCTGGTAGACTGTTGCTGGTGCTAGCATTCGACAGCAACGATTTCTACATTGCTTCGACCATCGGTACATGTATTTAACATGACATGCAGATTTGCAACTCCAAATGGGTTCCAGCCATTCCATGCATCTCAATAAAGACACCCTCCGTTTTTCCCCATTCCCATCCTAAAAAAAATTAAAAGCCATAGAAACTGTAAAATTATTGAAGGCCTACAGACCGCCTTTATCTACCACTTATAAAGGCATTTCGCAGTGCGTCAGTCATTGTAACCTGTCACCCCTCTGGTCTTTGGAATACAGCCATCCTGCTTCCCTAATCAGTAAAGCACCCCAATTTCTCCCCCCAGTCGTTGCAATGACAAGCCCTCTCCTAATACGAAACCGGTCCTTTCCGCAAATTCATGTTCCCTTCATTCCGAGATCCATCCTTGATCTCTCCGTTTTCAAAAAATTCGCCCTACTTTTCCCCTCAAAAAAAGAATCCTAAAGTCCTTTTCCTTTATGAATTCAAATTCAAGGAAAGACTCGACTTGCTGTTTTATGTTTGAAGATTTGGTCTTCTTTTTCCGAAGGAAAATTTTCAACTTGTGATCCGCTTTGCCCTCCAAATTAGGTCCTGATATTCTATCAAACAGATTTTTATTGTTGCACTGAGTGCATGCAACTTCAAAGCCGCAACCTTGCCTCTAATTTTTTATTTCACCCGACTACATGAAAGATTTCGAAGACATTAACCCATTTAAAGTTCTATAGCAACGTCGTTGAAGCAAAAAAACTGACCTCAACCACTGTAACGCCTCATCAATCTTGTCCTCAACGTGGCCAACTTATGCTCGACCCTCATCATCGCCAAGTCAACTAGAGCCCGCCGCACCTTCAATGCCCTGGATTTGATGGCCAATCGGCCGACTTACTAAGGTGGCTACTGCGGAAGGCTGGACCTTGAACGCGTTCGGAAGTGTTTTCGCCGCCATGGTTTGGAGGAGAGCAGAAGAAGCAGAAGAATTAGAATAAACAAGGGAGGTTGAGACGGATGTGGAGGGATCTGAACATGAGAAGGACTGGGTAGAAACATGGGCATCACTTTGTTACAAACGTGGAAGAGTTCCGGAGGAGAAGTCCCGGAGGAGAATAGAGGGAGATTGGTGGTATTGTATTAATCTCTGACTCTTCTGTAAGGAAAGGAGTGAATGTCAAGGGCTTTTAAGGGAATGGGGGCAGATATATGTACGAGGAGCCTATTTATCATTTTGGGGTGTTTGAAAGAATATTTCGGTATTAGTTTGGGAGTATGGATATTTTAGAGGATTTTTTTGGCTTTGATCTTGATAGCGAAGATTATAGGGACTGGATATATATATTCATTCTAATAGTATCTACTACTATCTTTTATCGTGCACAAGATTCCCTTTAATGCATTTTGTGGTATTAGATATATTTTTGTTTGAGAATTTAGGGTCAGCCAAAAAGTCTGTATAAGCTGAACAAACTGCTTCGCAGAGTAGGGGGTAAGAAAGTTGGGAGAAAAATTTACGTACGAAACAAAGAAATCCAGAAGTTGAACGTCAAATTCTGCCCGAGAATCATTTATTTCAGGTTAGCACCAGAGTATAATTCGTATAACCTACCCTTTCTATACTAATTTGTAGCCCTTTGACCCTGAGTCCTCATTCACGTCTTCTCTTTCCCATTAGAATACTTCGTTACCACCTTTGTGGCTTACAACACCTCTGTCTTGGGATAATTGCTTCTGATAATATCATTCTTCGGCAATTTATCCTTGTACCCTCCCCAAAAGCCAGATTATGTCTCAAAGGCAACAAACAATTTAATAAACTCTCTTTCACAATCATTTCACTGCAATATATCTGCTGCACACTCATGCTCACTGCCATCCTGCATTGAAGCATATGGACGCAGGATTTGAAAAACGCATATGCACATGCGTCTACCAGGAAAATCAGACTCATCAGCCTGCAGATCCTTTGGCAATACCCAATACATGAGTCTGACCGATCCCACACACGCCTCTCGATATCTTTAGCAGACAAGGTAAAATGATACAATATTCACAAATAATCCACAATTTCTGAACTATTAGTGCTTCCAATAATGTTTCACGTGAACTTTAATTGGATTGAGTCAGAGCACCTTTTATCAGCCTGTAATTCTACATACACGGAACTAATACCTTTATTTTAGTAACAATGTATATAGACCCGACTGGAAGGGTACATTAGAGAGACGAAAATATTTTATTGCCTGTTAGTGGATTCCAAATACTCACCATCTGAACTTTTTGTAGAGGTTGAAGCATTTAAACCAATAGAAAATTACCGCAGAACATTATCAACTACGTATGTCTTTTCTTCTTTATTTTTGTGCTATGGCGCCCCACCGTCGCTTTTGCAGCCCCCAGCCGAGCCCATGTGACACCCATGCGCCCCCGACTTCGCGTTTGCCTTTGGAAAATACTTTTATCAAACCATCTTAACTTTATTTCACTGCCGAGGCTAGCCTACTCTCATATATATATTTTCTTGAATTTGGTGCTAATTAGTGCAAAGTAGTTAGTTTCTATGACCTTAGAATGGTATTAAATGTTAATTTGAAGAACATGTATACAAATTACAGAAAAAAAGTATATAGACGTCTTTTTCAGCGATTTTTGCAGAAATACAATACAATTTCTTATTTTGTCTGATATAAAAGTAATGGGTACCACTTAATGTCTAAAACGTTCAAACTAATAGTATTCACTTAGGTACGATGCTGTGAAAATTATCAATATCAGGATAGCTATATATATCCTATTTATCATGCTATGCATCGAACTGATACGAGATTTTATTCCTTTTAAGTTTAATTTATGCAACCAAGATTGCTGAAATACCCTCAAGCAATTGCACTAATTTTGAAACTGATTTCACATCAAAGTAATTATTAAATCAAATCTTTGTACTAAGTCGTGCTACTGATACAATATTTCCTTACCTTCCTGCTTTATAGCCACTTTTTCCAGAATAAAGAAGCTCTGATGTGTGCATTTTTGCACTTTTGAATGCTTCGAAACAAATTTTGTATTGTGACCACTATACACTTGGTCATGGCTTGTCCCCCTTTGATTTTATCATCAATATGTTTAACCCCCAAATCATATTTGCTCTCCCTTATGTGAAAATATTTACTTAGTTAGTTAGTATCGGGAATGCATCTGAACTTAGTGAACTAAAAGAGATCGACGTTTCATCTATTCAGGGCGTCAAATTAAATTAGAATCATTTTCTCTTAGAGTGAAAAGGTTTGATATCTGCTATGAGAACTGGTACACCAATTAGAATGCTGTAAGATGAGTACTTGAATAAATGTCTGCTCGAAATATGAATAGGTTCTTGAGATAGAAATGTTTTTACTTCTTCTCATGTGTTTTTACGTTTCCTACTCGTGGGAGCAAATGAATGTAGTATAATTTGGATCTGACGCAGATGAGTTTGGACTATGAAAGCAGTAGCATCAGGAAGTGATGTTAAAAGATGAACGTAATGAAGTTACTGCCATCTCACAATAATTTATATGATTTTTATGAAGCATAATGCCAAAAACTTCCACAATGTTTCCTTAATTTAGCGCATGTGTGCAAGTGGATAGGATATGATCCCGAATTGAAAGAAAATGTCAAATCTTGTGACAAGGGTTTTCAAAAAGCGCATCCATATTGAAAAGTGTACAAATCTCATGTAATCCGCTAAAAAAGCTAATAATGGGCGGAAAATTACGACTTCAATAATTTTTTTCAGCAGTTCTTCATAAATTCGACAGCTTCCAGATGTTCTAATGTCTTCTAATTATTCGCATTGATTAGAAACAGTTTGAGATCAAAGTATATCTTGGGTCAATAAACTCATGTCATCGCATAGCTTTTATACTTATAATCATATTATTTCGAGGAGTTCCAACAAAATATCACCCGAGAATATGAAGATCTGCAATAAAATTCATAGTTATCGTGCAAAATAATGAAAAACGCGATCCTCAACACTGATGTAAATCATATAACTTTTAAATACTATCCCATTTTAAGCTCTGCAAAGAACTGATATGTCATTATGTAAACCAAATTATCGCACCGTGAGAAAAATTTAAAAATAAACGAGGAAAAGTTTCACACTTAAGCAGTTTTCATGTTCTTCATCTCTGTGTAAAGCTATTAATGGGCTTTAGGATGGCTTTGGCTTCATTATTCATTTTTCCTTTATTCCCAAAGTTTTCCCTGTTCTCACTCCCAAGAGCTGCAGAAGTACCACATTGCAACTTTTCTCCCAAGAATGGTCGTAGATACCACTTGCAGGGGTCTCTACAAGAATAGACCCGTTTTTCCCGTTTCGATCGGTTTTAGTTGTGCTTAGATTATTGCATATTAATTGAAAGCAGGGGTTTATCCTGATTTAGTTGAAGCTGGACACATTTCATATAACGCCTGGGTGTTTTACTTTAATTTTTCTATTCTTAAAAGTAAACTTCTTGGAGAGTATTTGTACAATTATATTTGCAGAAAATGTGCTTTCAAATAATATCTTTGATACAATATGATATTTCTGTATTATTTCCAATATATTATCCATAAAGTAATCCCATTTTGGGAGCAATGAATACGCGAATTCAGCCGCTTTGCACAAAATTATGGTCTTCTTGAATTTAATTTCAGATTTTCTCCCTGCTTCTGTGGTGAGAGCTTTTTTTCGGAGTAAACTACTTTGTTGATTACTTGTATCCACTCTTTCTCCCTTACAATGCTAGTAGATACTCTTCGGTACCCGAAATGTCTCAACTGTTGTCTTAATCATAATTATACTATGTTAGATCGCACTTTTATAGTACCTGAACCTTTATATCTCCCAGATAAGATGCCAATATTTTCAATCTCCTCAAATTTGATGAGCGTCCTGCACAAATTTTACCTGTATCATGGCTGCAAATTCTAATTTGTCATCTTTCTGGAAGGATTTGAGGTTTTTCTGAGTCCATACACTCCATATATAAAATTTATTGCAATGCTCAAACGAGCAGGATTGAAACTGGAATTTTTACGGTGCTCACTTGGTCAAATTCAGTGTTGTTTAGAGACAATAATATTCTATCATGTTTTTACATCCCCTAAGGCACCATTTTACCCCGACATGCATAATTTCGGTCATTTTGCATCATTTTTACATCCTGATGCAAATTCCGTTTATACTCAATCTTAATACTTCGTTTGACAAAGAAAGTTCCTTGCTTCTCTTATTTCCATATCTCTGTTTCCCTTGCTTTTGAAACGTATTTTTGTATCTAAATGCTAAGATGAAAGTTTTCCATGGCGTGTCATGAAATGACACAGAACTAAATTCCATGTTAAGCACCCATTTATTATCTAACCGATGCTTTGAAGATTTTTCAAAGATTGCGCTATCACAACAATATTTACACCTTTTTGTCCTTACATAAATAATTCGGAAGACCTCATCAATCTGGGAACTCACTTCCTGACCCTTTCAAATTCCAAATTAAGCATTGACACTACTTTTAAATCAAAACTCTAATTTATCCTATCTTTTCAAAGGTATTTCGTTGAAACCTATTTTGCAGCCGACAAACTCACTTAATATGAGTATCACACACGTTTTTTGAGCAAAAACTGTCAGGGAGTAACTTTGTTCCAATTCTTGTGATCCAAGCCGAGAAATGAGTGAGATCTTCGGGTGTTGAAGGCAAACTGGTTACCAAGGGGGCCATTTGTGGTGTTGTATATGGAATCTTTAGTCCCTTAAGGGATAGGGTGCCTGCCGTCTAAGATCAAAGTTGAGGAGGGTAAGAACATCTTAGAAGTCCCAGAGTCCTAGTATGTGGATAAATCAGTGCTTAAGGATCGAAAATTGAAGGATATTTGGATGTTTTGAGGTCGCAATCGATACTTTTCGGGAATTTGCAGGGACTTTTACCGGTGACCTAGACGTTTTTGGGGCCCTATTCAGCCCTGGCCTAGAGCGTGAGGGTATTTATAGAAAGGTCCCATGGGGTTTTTAAGTAAATATGGCCCAAAGAGTTTGCTTGAATAGATTTTTGTGCCTTGAGTTGAGTTCGTTGAGACTGCGAAAATAGGAAAAGTATGTATAATATTTGAAAAAGAGCTTATTCGAAATTATTTCAAGACCACTTGGAGCGTAAACTCGAGTAATAGAAAATTTGGTCACCACCCTTTACGGATTGATTATTCCGTCTGTCATTCCCATATTTACAGGCTTCCAGTCCACCGTCCTTATCTTCTTGTTCTTGTACCCAAGGCCAAAATGCGACGAGAGCGTTAATCCCGTGTAACGACTCTATTTTGAATCTTTGGTGATATTTTATTCGATCAAGGTGATTTACTCTCATCACGTTCCTATCTTCATGCTTAGAGGGTGAATCGATGGCCAGCGGGGCCTTAGACCAGTATTACAGAGTGAGAGCGATTCTTCCTCAACAACAAGCTGATTTGAATGTCACCTGCAACGCGATCTGCTTGTTGACTGGGCTATTAGCTACTCTCTAGTTGATGGAAAGGCTCCATTATTTGCATTGTAGATCCTGCCAAATGGTTGAATAGAAATTCATAAGGCTCATGTACTTTTGCACCATTCGCAGTAAAACGACTCCATTAACCCTCTCTAACCACATCGCTATGAGGTCGGATGTTAAATTTCCACCTTAAAGCTTTTTTGGTTCTGTCTTACTGTTTAGAAGCAAGTCAGTCATGAAGATTTCCAGAAACAGGTAAACATTCGAGACCAGTGTGTTCTCCAATATCGAGTGTCTTATGCAGTTGTGCAAAAGTTGGGCGGTGCAATGTTGACCTAGCAGGTCATTGCATTGGAAATTTTGGAAATGAAAGTTTAATATGACTGCAAGTTGCATCATTACTGCAACTTTGCTTACTTAATTGATCCCATGGTCTGGAAAACCATGGGATAGATCGGATGTATCTTCTAAGAGTAAAACACCCAAACGTTTCCCCGCTTTGCTTACTGCAATTTTGCTTCCTTCAATAATACCAATACTGCAACTTGCAATCATGGTAAACTTTAATATTGGTTGCGGTACGGAACCAACGCAACAATGGTTTAAACGAGCAAGTCAGGCGTGAAGATATCGCGTGTATAATTTGTCGATCTGGATGCGTAATTGCCTATTTTATTTTACCTTATTCATTAAAAAGAATCCTCAGCTTTTTCAGAGCAGGAGTTGCGTCTGCGCCCGTTCAACTATTCCAAATCAATGAAAATCTGCACGTGTTTTATGTAGCACGCGGTTATTATTGCAAAATGGGGGGATTGGGTTGCTTTACTGATTAGGGATATAGGGCGGCTCTTTTCCGAAGACTACGGGGGCAGCTATATGTTATTGCAAAGTGGAAAAGTTTAGTGTGTTTTAATATTTGAAAGACATTGTCAGCTAAATTGATTTTGGATTTGAATGATTATTACTGAGACAATAAAGTTGCACTTCGGGGATTTAGGTAGCATCTGACTAGACTCGAGAATTCTGAAGTTTGCATTGCTCCTTTCTGTGTCTTTAGAAGGCCATGCCTTGGAATACGTGGCAAAATATGCAGACAACAGGGTGCTCCCTTCCTGCAAAAGCAGGAGCTTAGCTAACAGACACAGCGCATGATGCCAATGAAGACAGTTTGAATTCAAATTTTGAAGGCATTGCCTCACGGCTGGCCTCACACCAGCCTTGTGAGGTCGCCCCGCCTGACTCTGCCTGCTTTTCAGACTTGCTAATACACAGACCTCTCCCACCTAGTCTCGGAAATTAGCCTTCCTACATCTCTAATCAGTAAAGCACCCCAAGTTCCCCCCCATGTAGAAAATTGATTTCATAGTTTCCCCTTGTAAATAGAGACGGTTAACGGAATCCCATGAGTTTACATGGGCATTGCATGAAGATTGTAGATCCTTTTTTGGAGAAAAGACTTGAACCTCTTGACTTCTTTTTAGACTATCTATATTACATGTCAGGATACGATTGTGTCGCATCCAAACCAGTGTCGAATATATCTTCCAAGAGTAAAACATCCAAACTTTTCCAACCCCCTTCCAAAACAGTAGCTCTTGATCACTGGTATGGTGCGGTCTGGGGTTGCAGTTATACCTCAACAGAATCAAAACTACATATGCCATGTGCATATGCAGTGTATCAATAACAGCAAAAAGCCAAAAACGATATCACTGTCACATCCGACCCAAGCAACGGGCAAAAAAGTTTTCGAAGTGATTACCCCAGCAGGGCTCGAACCTGCGACCCTGGCGTTATTAGCACCATGCTCTAACCAACTGAGCTATGGAGGCGATTGCCCTCCGTTCGCGCTGAGGATGGAGTCATGGCAAAATATTTATTGTCAAAACAAGATAGGAAGGAAATCACGGACCCCGGAAGGCACAAAGTTGCGCCCCATTGCCTGTGACATCACCGTCGTTTCACCGTTCAAGGCCGCAGTTCGCACCAAGGCGACCCAGGTTGCCGGAGGCGCTGCTGAACTGGCGGCCCGCGACAAGGTTACAACCCTGGAACGCAACATCGCCCGACGACTCCCCGCTCCATCGACTGGCCCATCTTCTGCGCCTTACACGCCGAACTTCACGTTTCGACCTCTGGCGTTTGATTCCCTAGGTGCCCCTTCCCCTGGAACTATTGCATTTATCGAGGAGTTAGTTCCGCGGATCGCGTCCAAGTGTCACTCGACAGTTGGCATTGTCCGCCGCCGTATCTACCAGCGACTGAGTTGCACCCTGTGGTCCTCCATCGCTGAAGCTATCCTGTCTCGAGCACCGATGCGTACGGACGACGAAGTACATCCGGTTCGATCTTAACCGTATAGTTAGGACGTGCGCAGTCCACAGTAGATACTGAACGCATTAAACTTCCTCCACGGATCCTGCAGCGGACACCCGTTCTACTGATGCCATAAAGTTACCACGCCGCGCATCGCGGAGAAGTTTGTGGACACCCGTTTTACTGATGCCATAAAGTTACTACGCCGCGCATCGCGGAGAAGTTTGTGGGCACCCGTTTTACTGATGCCATATAGTTACGACGAGTTTAACGCAACCACAAGAGTGATCCGCAGAAGTTTTCATCAGTGCATAAGTGGCACACTGCGGTCTTCTGTTGCAATGGCGATTCTATTGCCTGGAACATTAGGTTAGCTCTTAGCCGTATGGTCAGACCTGCAGTGCACACGATAGATACTCATTCAAGTAAAGTTTCTCACTCGCTAGTCATCCATCGGTCAAGCTATCCTGTCACGAGCCTCGATGCGCGTGGTCGACGAGGTACATCCGGTTAGGTCTTAGCCTTTTAGTTAGGATGTGCGCAGTCCCCAGTAGATACTGAATGCATCAAGCTTCTTCCTCCCAGCGGCCCGCGACAAGGTTACAACTCTGGAGCACAACATTGCCCGACGCCTACCCGCTCCCTCATCTCACCCATCTGCCCTTGCCAAACACGCCTAACTTCACGTTTCGACCCCTGGCGTTTGATTCCCCGGGCGGTCCTTCCCCCGGTACGATAGCATTTATTGAGTAGCTAGTTCCGCCGATCGCGTCCGAGTGTCACTCAAAACTAGGTGTGAACCCCCACCGAATCTACCGGCGACTGAGTTGCAACCTATGGTCATCCATTGCTCAAGCTAACCTCTCACGAGCCCCGATGCGCATGGCGATGAGGTACATCCTTTTAGGTCTTAGCCGTATAGTTAGACCTTGCGCAGTTTCCGGTAGATACTGAATGCATTAATCTTCTTTCTTCCTCTCGTGGTACATCCGGTTAAATCTTAGCTGTACAGCTTATTGAAATGAAGTTCTATTCTTGCAGGTGGCCGACGTGGAAACGGTTCAGTCATGCTATCTGGTCCAGTGGCGCCGCTTCCCTTCTAGCTCGTCGAAGTTCTTCTAACATGAGCAACCCGTAATTCCTCGAACTATATCGCAGTACGACCACCTCCTATTCAATGAAACAAAAGAAGGCTTACGATATACATTGCATGAAACACAATGTGAAAAAGCTATCATCATTCAGTGAGTCCGTTATATGGACGAATTTAAGTTTCTTCCCTCTGGCACGCCGTTAACGGACATTACAATAAATAAAATCATTGGCGTGAAGTTATCACGTATTTAGAATGACCTCTCCCAACCCAAGTAACTTACATATATTGCCCCCGCCTTTGTTGACGAGTTTAAGTGCCTTCCCCTCGCAGTATTGCCTCGAATGAAATATGTCGCTTTCAAGACCACCCACTACTTTCAGTATTAAATAATTGCACGAACATCCGCGATTCACTCTACTGAATATCTTCCAAGAGAAAAACACCCAAACCTCTCCCCCTCTACTGAATATGAATAAAGACACTCAAAATGTATACAGCTCCCGACTTGGGTAGAATACCGCCCAATGAAAGCTTTACCAGGAGTTTCGTTCAGTTACTTACCTTCAGTAACGAATTTAAGTGATTCCTTCTTTTCTCGCGAACGTGGCAGCCTCTATCCTAGTGCTTGGAAGTGGGGTATCCCATACACCCGTCCCTGACCCTGTTACTTAGTTTCCATTTTCTCCGGGGCTTGAGAGGATTCTTGCCTTCCTGTCAGTAGGAACGACTGAATACTTGCTACGAAATAAAGTGATCCCCCTTTCCGAACAGCAGTGCAGAACATTTCTAAACAATTGCAGCAATAATCGTCAAACATGCATCTTTGGGGTCCATACCCAACAGCGGGTTGAGTCACCTCTAACATTCCAATGTAGCCACTGGCCTAGTTATTCACTGCCATCTCACGGCGGGGGCTCTTGATAATCAATTCAAGTGTATATTTGTAAACAGTGCATGAACAAAGTCTTGGAGACTTTGAAGACAAGATTTAATACACAGACACCTATATACTGATCAATAAAAGGCTGGAAATGGGTCCCTTTAATGCTTGATGTCACCTTCGTGAATACCCTCGCTCCCTCCAAAAGGAGAGTGAGGGCATTTAACCCAATGTACTCTCTGAATGCGTCGCGAAATGCGAGGCAGAGAAGACATCAATATTTTATCGCGACCTCCACCCTAGGTAGGCTCTTGCCTGTGGTAATTTCCACTATTGGAGGTTTGCACCCGGATGCATGCGCAGTGCTAAATGACATGGCAAAGAACATGGCCGTTAGGGCAATGGAGACCTACGGAAAGGTTCGGGGCGTTTGATGCAAGGGAACGCTGTCGCAGCCGTCATGCCCAATGCCGCCTGCTTGATGGCTGGCCTTCAGGTGGCCTTTTAGGGGGCGCACTTCCCCCTATTACTGTGTCGATATATCTTTTTGAGTCGATCGTAGTTGTCTTGAAATCTTTAGGATAGATCAAATATATCTTCCAAGAGGGGGAAAGGTTTTTAGAGTTTTACTCTTGGAAGATATATATCTGATCTATCAACAGTACATTCATTCTATCTAGAGCAAGATTTGTAGAGGCCAAAAATTGCACGAAGAGCAATACTCTCTAATAAATCAATAATTTCACTACACTCAATGTCCAATGCTGCATACTTGATGGCTGGCCTGTAGCCCTCCCTTTAGGGATATCTGGGCACATTGCTGATCTCTTAGTGTGTAAGTTTAAATCCACTATTTTAATCTCCTAGGGAACAAATGGCCTCACTTCGGGAAAGGAGAGGGGAAGGTCTGGGTGTTTTACTCTTGAAAGATACATCCGATCTATCCCATGGCTTTCCAGACAACCACAATCGACTGAAAAAGGCATGCCGACACATTAACAGGGAAGGAACTGCGCTCCCTAAAAGGCTACCTTCAGGCTAGCCATAAGCAGGCCGCATTGGACATGACGGCAGCTGCAGCGTGCCTTTGCATCACCCCCCCCCGAGAAATGACCCTACTTTCCAAATGATTAACTACAGAAATTATTCCTCCTCATTGAAAAGCAACCCAAATTACATCCTCAGTTTTGAGCGCAATCTGATTATCGTCAATGTAACCCTATTGGACCACCCCAACCTCTCGCCGCAAACCCCCTGCCATCCACGTTTCATACTTTACCTACACTCTGCTTCCTACAAAGAATGAAGTTATCGCATCTCCAGTTCATATCAGGTCCTTGCTCAGAGTCTTGTCTCTTTTTTCATAATAAGCAACAATTCAATGCTTTTTATTAGCAGGGGGGTGGAAATTTGGAATGCTTTACTGATTAGAGATGTAGGATGGCCATTTTCCGAGGCTAAGGTGGGGCAGGTCTGTGTATTAGAGGTTCTGAAGAGGAAGCAGAGTCAGGCGGGACGACTCCACGAGGCTGGTGTGAGGCCAGCCTTGTGAGGGCGGATGCGATCTGTCCTTACGCAAAGATACGCTGCGGCTACGGTTTCGTCCAACGCAGCATGCCTTACGGCTGGCCTCACCCCCGCCTCGTGAGGTGGTCTTTTTATTAGCTAAAAAAGCCGTTTTAAGGCTGCCTCAAAACACTTGTTGACAAATTAGAAACCACTCATGACTCATAGTGTCCTCGTAAAAGCCCCTTTTTACCCTGTTATTGTGGCCGCCATCAATTTCAGCAGAGTTCAAGTATCAAATGACAAGAAAGGAGAATTTCTTGCCTTTCGTGGAAAATGGGTAGCTGAAATCCACTTGTCGACGCTTGCGATGGAAGGAAGCTATCGGTGAAATTCAAGCCCATCTTGCGCAAGTGCGGATTTCCTGACCTGAGAGGAGAATGGCCCCAGTCGAGCACGAGCATGATGAGACTTTTTCTGAAAACAAAATGCCCCTCTTTTTGATAACATTGGCAATAGATACCGAAGGTGACGGAGGCTTCTTTTAATGCTAAAAAACATGTTGTCATGTAATTTTATTTCTTGTCTCCAAATCCCGAAGAAAATGTTCTCCATGGGGGGCAATCTCCAAAGTCTCGCCCCCGTTAGGATAACTCTGTTCACAATTAAATCTAAAAGGACAAACATTGGACCTAAACGTTATTGTTCTTGCAAATATGAAATTCGTCAATTGCTACTAGACAAAAAGTATATGTCGCGAATCGATGAACTGTTAACGAAATCTATATTTGTCTATGTAGTAACTTGTTCAAGCTAGGTCGAAGGATGATGCAGTAATACCGTACTATGCTGTACCGTGCAGCACTGCTTGTCTGCAGGTTACATTTTCAACATGTTGGAAAACAGGCCGGCTTTCTCTGTAACGTGGGCAAGCGGTGAATCGCTTCTGGGTGGTTCCCCATACAGGATATATTTGTACCACGTACGTGCCGTTGGGACAAGATGGAATAAATACTGTTATGGCCCGTGTTTATAATTTATGAATTGCGTGTGGTCGGGTAAAAGTTTGGCATATGGCAAGTTGATGCCTGAAGATTTCATCAATCAGCTTGCCAAGAAAACAAGTTGGTGCTATATTGAATTTGCAGTATCTTTCAGGGCGAAATTTCTCAGTCCCACTCTCCCGAAATGGATCTTGCTCAGCAGATCCGAGGTGGGGCCATAGGACAAAGAGTAGCTTTCCGCGTGTCGATGTGGGAAAAAAAGGCATATTATATCGCGTCGTGCACAAGGGCCATGGTTCCTGTGTTTGATTTCGTGTATCATCTTTGGGGTTGCATAGAACACTTATCAACAAGGACGAATTGAAGATTCGAGTGCAAAGATGGAGCAAAGTATGAATGCACTGGTTTGGCGCTCATTGGATACAGTACTTGGTCCGTCACAAGTTGTGAAATGCAGAGAATGGAAGATGCGCTTTTTCCAGTTTGTGATCAAGTGAGGGCTATATGAGAATGGAATTGTGTTCAATGTGAAAATAACGTTGATGCGGCAGATGTAACCGACAGGATAGAAGGCGGCGGAGTTGGCAGGCATAGGGCCAAAGTATGGCGAGTTGTAGCGGAATTGGCGCGCTGGTTCGAGGTTGGAATGGGTTGAGGTTGTGATGTTTAAAAGCGGGGGTCAGTGCCCCCTTGTTTTGAACGTGTGAAGCGGATCAAAACAAGGGCACGTGGCATGGTGTGTGAATGAGAGGGGATGGTGGGGGAGCAAGAGGGGATGGGAAATCGTGAGTAAATTCATGGGCGTGTGTGGTGCGATAGGACAGGGTGGCTGTTATTATGAGCGGTGCAGGAAAAATATGCACATGTAATCCTGGTTGAGCTAGAGGTAGGGTGGAGGGTGTTGCTTGTAGTAGGAATGTTGTGCGAGTAGGACGTGAATATAGTGTAGGAGGCAGGGACAAGGAGGAGGTGTGAATTGCGGTATGTGAGGGTACAGTATTGGAGGAGGAGAGGAGCATTGCGAGATTCAAGAGTTGGTGTGTGAGAGGGTGATGTAAAAGGTTGGGAATGAAGATATTTTGCGGTGAAGGGATAATGAGGAGATGAGAGGGGTGAGGTGCGGAAGGAAGATACGGAGAATTATGAATGGACCGGTGGGGCAATGAGATAGACACGTACGTAGGAAGGTAGAAATTACGGCGGGGTGTAGACCTTTTGGGTTGTGCTCGAATAAAAGTCTACTGTACAGTGAAGTACATTATACATCTGTATGCAAGGCAATGCAATGCAATGCAATGCAATGCAATGCCCATTGTGCATGCTTTTGTACACTAGTGTAATACATAACGTTGCAAGGTAAAGAGGCGTGTAGGGACGGATTGCGTGCGAATGGTGTATTGCAGAAGTGCTGTTGAGCGGATTGTCGATGACGGCCGCGAATAATACAGTTGAATGCGTTTTATGAATGGAGGTGTATGCAAATGTCGTTTCGACTCTCTCCCCATCGCCCGTACATGCACATATGTATACCGTTGAAGGATAGTAAATGGTACTGTTCATCTGTCCTACCTTGGCAATGTCGTTTCATGGCTCAGAAATTCCGTAAAGTAGCCCAGCCATATTGGTCTTCTAGAGAGGGAAGAGTGTGGCAGAGTTTCTCGCGACAACACGTGAAATACTGTACATTAGAGAGTCATTGAAATGCCCGACATTGTACAGTACAGCAGGGAAAGGCAGACGGAGCACCTTTGTCAACTGCTGCGCATGCACTGCAGTACTGTAAATAAATAAACTCGAGTCTGTTAGGAACAATTTTTACAGTCTAGTCCAGTAGAATACTCAAAGGCGGCATTCATTTATTTTTAGTCTGGCGAAAAAATGGCCTGAACTATGGTGTAAAATGCAACAGAGGAGGCGAGGTCAAAATTTTAGAAAGTTTTGACAAAAATAAAGGGAAAAAATATGGAATTTACGTAGAAATCAATTGAATAGCCTACTCCCATTGAACAATTTGACTACTATACTGTATTACAGTTCAGTACAGTACAGTACACTGTATTGTCTCTAATCGCCAAGACAAGACAAGTAGTTTTGATCATGCACAAGAGTGAATGGTTGAGACTGGAAAGGGGACTGTTGAGGATGCGCTGCAGTTGCAGAGAAATTGGAGGAGGCACGGTCAGTAGACACAACATGATTGTGTCGCGCTCATTTGAAAAGGAAATAGGGGCGTTCACTTGAGCAAACACTTGTCGAGTGGTCCGACTGGACCGTGACAAATGTGACCACGTGACTCCAATAGGGCCAAAGGTTTGTCAGGTTACAGTTTGAAAGAAAGGGTCAAGGAAGAGAACGGAATGAAATTTTTTGGCATAATATAGAGTCGAGAGGCACGATTCAAGTTTTGGAAAAGGGCCATTTTGTGTATGTGTATTTTTGGTTGACTATGATTGGTGGGATTTTGTCAGTGGGGGAAATCAGAAATAAGGGGCTTTTTTACCAACGGGTCGAACGGTGCAGACGTTGTGTACTGTAGATGTCCACAGGTTTGGGAATATATGATTTTTTTATAAAGTCTATTACCGTTGTTGAGCAGTGACCCGGGAATAAACCAGTGATTTTAATTAATTTTTGGCACTTGACCATCCCTGCAGTATGCAGGTGCGGTAATGCCGTGCTGGTTGGTTATTCGCACAACAAGAATGTACAGTACAATACAGTACTGTACAGTACAATAGCATCGGAGGACAGGGCAGTCCGACAGGAAGAGGTTTGCTTAAAACTTGACCGTTTGCAAGTACAGCACAGCACCATCCAACCTGCTGCGAATGTGTCTCGTTTCCATTTCTGTTGTAAGAAAAACCTTTGATGTTTTTCATTGGCTGGTGAAAAGGATTTGTGCTACAGCACAATCATTCTAGTCAGAGCAACTGTAAAGTGTAATATTTGTTATATTTATTGAAAAAAATTGGGAATATGGCCGTTGTGGTTGAAATGAAATTGGCATTGGCTCGTTGACGGCAAAAGAGAATGGACAAACTTGAAATGGGAGATAATGCCCTACCTATGGCTGCGTCCAATCAACAACAGCACGTGATGCCATGGACACAGACCGTCAATCCAACTCTGTCCAACTGTACTGTACCACCATTCATCAATGTTGATCAGCTGCTGCAAATAAATTGTACAATTTCCCTGTAAGACGTCACCTTTGTCTTTCATTACTTGTCAGCGCCTGTCTTGGACCCTAAGAAACAAACGTTCAAAATGAGGGTCAGAAATGACGCTCGTTGCTAAATGTCAGTGCACCACACGAAACAACTGCAAATCATCTTCGTCCTCTTCATTAATTATTTTTCCTAGTCAACGCAAATAATTCATTCAAAATTTCGTTTGGAAGGACGAATGTTGAATAAACTCTCCTGTAGAGACTGTACAACTGTACAGTTTAGCCCAAAATAGCCCCCTACAATTTAAAATAAAATAAGAAAATAAGGGAATATTTGGCAATTCGGTTCCCTGGCGGACCTCTCGCAACCTTTTTTTCATTGTATACTGCACATTCCTGCGCAATCCTGAATAGCAATTTATATAGTTTACAGTATTCTTGGTATCTGCGGTAAAATTAAAGCTAGAGCCCACGCAAAGGCCCCCCAAAGCTTGATTCAGTAAGGTAATGTACTGTACTGTACTGTGGTGTGCAGCGTGTTACGTCAAAGATACTGTTGAGCCAAACTGCTCCCTTTCCATTCAATGCGCCTATCAGATCATAGAATGTGCCCGTGGCACCCTCTCGTATCGCACAAGTAAAAGCATTGCAGATACCGCCGCAATCCCTCCGCCCCCTCCAACAACCTCCAATCCACCACAACACATACTCTAGTTGTGCATCACTACAACGCGCCAACCGACGGCGACAATCAACCGACTCCCGTTCCCTCCGTTCCCACCCAACGTCGCTGACAGCTTGATGTTTGTTCAAAAACTATCCACGTCGACACGTCGCCAATGCTTACAGTACATTCAATATAACAACTGCATCCCACGCAGAGTCCAACCACCCCTCACGCAATCGACCGCATCCCACCACCACCATCCCTTCCAACCTCCATAACCTTCCCGCACCGCATCTGCATCACCCCCCTTCCTCATCCCCCATCCCTTCCACAAAAAACAACCACACTTCACCCTCCACGTCATCCCCACACCCTCCAAAAACACATATCCCACCTCGACAAATTCCCCAACATTCCCCACCCACCTGTCCACACTTCAAAACACATGCATCCACATTCCCCAAACGCCCCGCAACAACCATCCCAACACCCCCTCATCCCCTTTCACACTCGCGACCAACAACACACACACACCCTTACTCGCCCTCCCACGCTACCTTGCCATGCCTCAAATACTACCCCATACGACGTGCCACACCACACCACTGTCGCAACGGTAAGCCATCGCGATACCTACCCCGCCTACGACGGTTCATACTCCCCCTACAACGCCCAGTTTCAACGGTTCGTATCTGCCCAGTCGCTCGCCTGGACACGTGGGTAGGGGCGCCGTTTTTTTTGGATGTGGGGAGTGGTAGGGTCGGCTGTACCGTAGGTGGCGTCGCGCTTGGGATTCGTTTCGGTGGTTGGCATGGTTGCGGTGCTTGTTTTGCGCTTGATATTTGGACAGGGCTCCCGTCACTCGGGACTGCGTTGCCAGCAGAGTAGTGCTCCTGGTCAAAGGAGCTACTGAAACAGAAAGGCATTGGCATCGCCTTTGTCCATGCCTGTGTCTGATTCGTCATTCGTGACCGACTGGGACTTGGGGAATATTGTACTGTACACTACAGTACAGTACTACGGTATACCTGTGTCCAGTAGTGGTACTGCATACGTCTACTGTACAGTAGAATGTGTCGCGATGCAGTGTACAGTACAGTACAGTGCACGGCATATTTGACATGCCTCACTGTCCATGACGACAAAGCAAATCCCCTCATTCATGTTGAGAGCATGTACAGTACATTGTGCTTGAAGAGGGGGGGGGGAATCTTTTAATGTGTTCAAAAACCTGAACCGTACACAGGTATAGTGGTTACACTAGAAGACCGAACATCTCCAGGCGACGGCTGAACCATCACCTACTCCAACAAGGACAAAAGGGGGGACTAGAAGAAAATTCCATCGTCTAAATACGGGATCCAGACAGCTTGAAAACTTCTAGTGTAAGCATGACAACTTACAGACGACGACAACCAAGACAAGGAAAACTCCGGACCAACCAACTTGCCGACGGACTGACAGGGCTGCGCAGACCACGTTCCTTCGGAGACTGTAACAAAGACAGTAGGTTGAAAAGCGATAGGAAACAGCGAACTTTGAAAACCCTATTCGAGTGCCTGAAGAAGAGGGATCTTCACTCATTACATATCTTTGCAATAGGGTAGTCAAGACTATGCATGTTGCACCTGCATATGTCTGTGGTAAAGTAATTCTTTGCAATACCGTACAGTAATGCGAGTCGTGGCCTATTCTCCTTTGTGCACACGCGAGACTCGAACTGTACAATCAGTTCATCGGGTAGTTTCGCGCCAGTTGTGGTAAAAGTAGGGAGTGCGCGCACGGGAACGGTAGAGTAAAGGATAGGGGTAGGTGGGGCCGAGCTGAACGAACGGCAGAGAGTTCCAGCTACTTTAATCGTAGAACTAAAACAATAAACATCTATGCCCAGTCGGCCGGGTAGTGCCGAAGGCGACACCCGGCGGAGCAGTATTTATACTCTACGTTCAAACGACCGGAGCAGCCCCAACGGCGGCGACAGTTTTGACGAGTAATTACAATAAGTAGTACTGTACCCTAGCTACTGTAATGACACTTTCGCACCTCTTTTTGAGGGCTGCTCATTTTATTTATTTATTTTCTTCCTTTTTCTTTTTTCTTTTTTTTTTGTTTTTTTTCTTTTTGTTCTTAGCAATTGAAACTCAATAGAATATTTTAAATACGTCCCCTCTTGGTGAGAAAGGAAAGGATTTTACCATGCTTGTTACTGCGCCGGTGGGTCTCTGGGTCGATCTCCTGGGCGAAAGTAATATCGCACTGCGTACGCTGTGGGGGATCATCGCTCTTTCTTAACCTCTGTTCTGCCCTCTGGTGCCTTCCACCAGCATTGCGTACAATCTATTGCCCGGAACTGACAAACTCAATGTCGCAGACGCGACAATGGAATTTAGGCTTCTTTACTTTCTTTTTTCTCTCCCTCCTCTCCAAATCTGTTGCAAACTTGAAGGAGCCAGCACAGACGAGGTCCATCAGGGCCTAGGTCCGGGAAGGAGTAGACGCGGAAGGGGACTCAAGGGCGGTTGTGAGATGAGAAGGACGAGAGGAAGGATGTGGAGAACGGGGGCCTTTTTTGAGTGAATAGAGGCCTGCGAAGGAGACCAGGCGCGGATAGAAGCCTTTTCGGATTTTTAAGACCCTTTCTCGGCCCTTTTTGTCAATAAGGGGGTGCCTCGGGTAGGCCATGATGATAGAGCTCTCCTCTTCGGTGGAGTTGTTGACAAGTCATCCTCTTTCATCCCGCTAACAGAGATCCCTATACCTTCGATGATCTTTCAAAGTCCATAGTGGCCTCGTTATACCTTCAAATATTCCCTTCCGGTACCAGAAAGTTTTAAATGTTAGCAGTCACTGAGGGTATTGTTCCCTTGAAACTTTGAGTCAAGCACCGAAAGTCCAAAGAGACAAGAGACACCTACAGTATAATAGGTATTGCTACCTTGAACTTCTGTATGCACACCGTAATTGAAAGAAGACAAGGAAAACCACTGTGTTGAAGACAATAGACAAGAAAAGGCAACGTTTTGGTGGTGGTACTTTTCGGTTTTTGGGGTGTCTTTTGGGTTGCTGTGGTGTGGGTGTTGTGGTTTTGGTGTTGTGGTGTTCGGGGATGTTTCTTCTTGTCCTTCGTCTGGCCCGAATCCCTCCTAACCCCTTTTTATACAGAAAACTCAGAAATATCAAAATGCGCTAGATAGTACTAAAAACCTAAAATACAAATACAAAGCAGCCTCTACAGTACTTTTTCGCCCAGTTGCTATGCTTATCACACTGTGTTGTAGTGCGATATTCACAATGTGTGGCTCAGAGCCAGATAAAGTACTGCACATTCTTTGGTATGAACAGTGTGGCCACCCTCTATTTTGGTTATTTTCGTGGGGGTTGTTCTAGGCTTCCTTATCGATGTTTGCAGGCCTTTTTGCATGGCCAAGCACATAGAAGCACTTGGAATCTCACTTGGCACGTGCCAAAAATGACACTGGGCCCCATGGAACCCTGTCAGCTATGTTTACACCCTTGGTCAATTTTACAGTACATCACTGCTGTCAGCTACACTAACAACTAACACTATTTACTGCAAACTATGGACGCATCCGATATTTATCTCTACTCGGCCGAAATCTGTGCTCGACCAAGGAGAAGACTCCACGACATCATCTCGCACAGTGTGTGCAGAGACTTACTGCTAACCTTCAAATATGGCCACGTTGGGCCCTTTTTCTGCATCTTGGCCAAACTGCCCTAGTTTTGAGCAGAGTAAGATAGTGCAGTACTAATAGTTGGCCAAATTTCTTACCCTGGAAAGCCTTTGGGAAGGCGAGTTGTTCCCGGAGCTTGGGTCTTTGGTGGTAAACTCCAGCTTTGCAGGTTCGTCTAAGCCCGCTCGCCGACACCACTATCACCCCCATAGTTGCTTCCTATTCCCTTCTTTTTCTATCTTCCAAGTACTTTAGAAATACTCTGGCCACTTTAGTATCCTTTCTGCTGTGTTTCATCTCTGGCCAAGAATCCCCATTTATCCTTCCTGGGTTTACTTTTAGGTGCGTGCGCTCCTCACATGTAACGTAGTCCGTGACCAAAACCACACTACTACATTGCTCTCACGACTTTGAAGGTTTTGGTTTGTTTGTTTGATCAAGTCTGTTTCTGGTGATAAGAGTTTCGTTTGCCCGAATTCATCCTCGGCCAACTCTCGTTTGTACCCGACCGAGTTTTCGCAAGAGAAGGATTCGTCAAGTATTTGGCTGCTTCAGTAGTTTAGCATGCATGCAGTAGTACAAGTCCCATCTACTGTCGTTTCGTTTTCTGAAGAGGTTCCAGAAGATCAGTTGAGGTCCAGTACCAGTAGTTTGGATTGTGACTAGGCCCGGTAGTTTGGACTTAACGAATTTTCCGATGGCCGACCCTAAGGCACCATCTGAGTTTCCACCGGCCATGTTTTCCGTCCCTGAAGCGTCCGATCAACCCCCGCAGGTGACGAGACCTATACCAGTCGTACAAGCACAGACGGGTAATCACCCGTTGAGTACACCTGAGGGCCCCCATTCGTCTGCTGAGACTCGGGCTGGGCAGCCCGCGGATCGCCTTTATCGGCTGAGGTTTGAGTCGGCCAATCCCAAGGTGATACTCCAAGTGTGAGTGGGTATGGACCTTAAGGCCCTGACGAGGAGTTCGTAACGACCAATTATTTTCGTGAAGTGATGGACTCGCAAGCAAGAGACAGGATTGTCGCGCAAGCGGCATTGCAGGAGACTTTGCGCAGATACCTCAGGACCGAAATAGCTCAGGCAATGCAAATGTAGTTGTATGACCGATTGTTCGTGGCTCTCAGTGAAATATTTGATCCACAGTTAGAAGAACTTAAGACCAAAGTAGAGGAGATTGGAAAAAGAGTAGGAGCTGGTGTTGGCCAACCTACTCAGACCTCACCTGTAACTATGAGTGCAGAACGACACAGTGGCCAGCCGCTAATCTCCGAGTGACCCATTATTCGTACTAGTATGCCTGATACATCTCAACGCGACATGTCTCGGCCATCTATTCTGCATCCGCAAGGATCGCCCTTGGCTGAAGGGAATGGTCAAGGGGAGGCGTCTAGGAAGATTGGAGCTTCCTATTCTGCCGTGGATGATGGTGTACCGGTATCAACGACAACAGATTTGGGACTTACAGTCCTGGGTCTGGAACCAATGACAACTTTGCGGGAACCATTTTCGCAAGTTATGTGTTACAGAGCCTACCGACTAGTCGACATGCGACAGATCCTGAAGTGTGAAGAAATATTTCAATTGGTCAAGGTCGGACAGAGTATCAGAGCTTCTTTTTCCCACCTGGATAACTTTGATGGGAAGCAGGCCATACAGCTGTTGTCCTCCCTTCGTAATTATAAGGGTGCATGTGACACCTTAGGCATCCACGAAGGGGCGGCTGTACGTGTTCTCGAGGTGTAAAAACGCAAGGGTTCACTCTTTTTACTTTCCAGACGTATCCGGTCGGTGACAAGAGTATCTCAATAGCTCGGTAGAACGTTGTAGGTAGAGGTCTTCTACCTGCGAGAGGCCACCGAACGGACGAATAAGGGAAACAAAAGGAATAGATTGGCTCACCCTCGGGAAGAGTTTGCCGGACCGCGGTCAAGGGAGATAAGCGGTGTCGACGACGGCGCGATAGAGGCCAAAAAGGATAAACCCTACGAAGTATACCCTGAAGGGAAAAGGGTAGTAGTAAAAGTTGACGGGTACTCCGAGAGGTAAGGGGTGCTTGCATTTTACTTGACTGGCACCGAGACGGAGATTGCATCTAAATATCTGCTAAGTCTGCCCGGAGTCCGATTGGTCCCGGCCCCAGACCCTAATTGTCCGTGGCACAGGGCACCAATTTCTTATTAAAATAATACGCATTACACTAAAACCCTTACTGCACGCTAACAAAAGGAATATAAAGACCGTTTGGATCTCTCACCCAGGTCACCTGGCCGTCTGAGGTGCATACTTGCGTACAGGACCGCGGTCCCGAGGGTTGGCATACAGTACTGTAATAAGTTCTGTAATAGGACCAACCGCTTAGTTGGCTGCACTGTTCTAAGACGTCTAGTGGTGTGGTACGTACTGTCACTATGATTGCGAGTAATTGCGAAGATGCTGCTTCAGCCAACTTAGCAGACCACATCCCAATACAGGCAGGCGGCTCCAAATGGACCTCCTACCGCCCCATGGCTGGCCCGGCGTCGAGAAGGCCGCTACCCATCCCCGGGCGCTGTCCCCTCTGCCCGCGGCGAAAACCAAAGATCTAAACAGTGGCGCAGCTTCTGCCTCATCTACGCACCGCACACGCCGAGAACTCAAATCTTGGGAAGCCCAAGCGCCACGAATACGCGACCCTAAATAGTGAACTAGCGAAAATCTGCTACTGGTACTGCGGCTGCCACAACCAATACGTCCGCTCCAAGGTCTCGGGTCCGAGCGATACTGGGCTCTACACGTTTCCCTACTCCTAGTGCCCCAAATGCTCAGTGCGCACAGCGCCAGAACTCTACAAACCTCTCCACGAGACCCAATTACGGCAAGAAGTCCCACAACAGCACACCACACCCCTCGTGTCGCGCCCGGATCTTCCCCCCTATGGACTACCAGAGGAACATACAGCCGCAGCTGTCCAACTGCAAGACGTCCCCGCCCCATCGGCGCCAAACCACGAATTCCCGCATGGCCCCGTAACTCCGCCAGACAACCCCAACCCCGCGGAACTCCCCGTGCAGTCTGTTAAGCGCGTGCTGATAGGAACGGATTTTTTGTCGCCGTCATCTACAGACCTTTAGTCTACTGTACTATCCCTCCTTGTCCAAATTTGCTTATAGTTCCGGTCATTCCTCGTCCTCCCTGAGCCTCGCTTATCATTACCGCGGTCCTCTCCAAATTTACTTCCATTTTATCTAGATATTTTTATACTGTATTTACCCCTCTGAATCGATCCCGAATCAAGTTCTGTTTCCCTTTTTGCCTACCTCCTCCTCCAAATTCGTTTTTTGAGAAAAAGGGCGCAAATGCACTACTACAAAATCCTTTACAGATTTATTTTACCTATTCCTTATCTATAGAACCTGCCCCCGGAGCCTATTTAAACCCCGTCATTCAAAGTTTTAAACGTCCCCGATCAGTTTGCTCATCACCCCTCTCCCCCCACCCACCCAAAATACCCTCCATTACCCCCAATTCCCCAAAACCTACCAAAATAACCAATCTACGCCCCTCGAAAGTCATTTCCAAAAATCGCCATCCCCGCCTCCTAAACTATATTCCCCTACTCCCTTTCGAACCTACTAACCGCGAGGACTACCTGCGCCGGCAAACCAAGAAAAAGGGAATCGAATTCGTGCGTCGCCTCTTTTTTGAGGATGAGGCGGAGGAGGTAGGTAAGGGGCGGGAGTGGGACATCGAAGAGGGAGTTGGGGAGACCTTCGAGGAGTTGGTGGCCCCTGGATGGGTCTACGAGGTTAATAAAGAGGAGGACGGGGAGGACGAGAAGGAGGAAGAGGAGGAAGAGGAGGAAGAATAGGAGGAAGAGGAGGATGATGAGGACGAGGACGAGGTCGAGGTGGATGAGGGAACAGGGGGCATGGAAAGTGTTGGACTGGTGGGGCCTGGACTGAAGAGTATGAAACAAGTAACGCAGACGCTGGAACCGGATGGAGATATATTTAGTAGTTCAGATATCTCCTAGGAGGGAATAGAGAGCTATGAGCCGTTCGCAGATATTTGTGGGGACTGCTTGGACAGCATGGATATTTTAGAGGAGTTGTTCGGATCTGATTTAGAGAATGGAAAATAAGAGGACCTCATTGATTGTTAGTTTCTTAAGTATCTTTGTTTAGAGTATATAATCCACCCAAATTGTTTCTATGCATTTCCTGGTACCTTCTGTAGTTTTGTTCGGACTTTAGGGGTAGCCAAAAGTCTGTATAAGCTGAGTAAACTGCTTCCTCGTGGAGAGGTCAAGCAAGTTGGCAGACAACTTCAAGCCCAGTCCCAAGTTAGGAAGTTGAGAGTCAACCTTAGACCTAAGAAGCATTTATTTTACGCTAGTCACTGAGCATAGGTGGTAGAGCCTGCCCCTTCCACACTTGCTTGTAGCCCATTCAACTGTCTTCCCTATCCACTCCTTTTTGTTCGTTCAACTATACCACGGTAGCACGTTTGTCTCTCGCAACACCTCCTTCTTGGGGTAATTGGTTCTGAGGATCTCTTCCCCTGCCGATTTATCCCTATCACAGGCGTTACCCTCCATGGCACAAATTTGCATCACCTTCACCCCCGTCATGGCGCATATACCCTTGAAGTTCCGCGGCTGCTTGGCCGAAACATACGCACAGGTCATGAACGACGCCGTCCATGCTTGCCAGTCTGGAGGCCCGGGCGCTTCCCATGCTTTCACAAAATTATTCCTGTCCCCCGCCGCCATGCTCGCCACAATGTCCCACCCCGACTCCGACCTACCCGGGTACCAGCATCAGTCTCTTGCGGACAAAATGAGTGAGCGGGTAGCACTGTGGAACCAAGGACAATTTCAAGAATTGTGGGAAGCAGCTACCCAACGGCCCGCTGATTCACTGAAAGCCCCAACGGCCAACGAACAGAATCAGTTGAATGTTAGATGGGCCACAAGACTGGCCAAGGAGGGGGCATTTGGTAAGGCAGCCCAAGCCCTAGGCTCGCTAGGTGTCCTCCCACCAACCCCCGGCGTCATTCAGGCCCGCTCGACAAGCATCCCCAGACACCTCCCCCAAACGGGGCGAGAGATTCTTCTCCAGGAGAAACAAATAGGCCGTTCCGCAACTTCACCGAAGAGGACGTCCTGAAAGCTGTCAGAGGTTTCAAACCCGATTCTTCCGCCGGAAGTTCCGGCCTCAGGCCAACCCATTTTGTTGAACTGCTGCGAGCCCCATCCTCATCTGGGCGGTGTGGATTCCTACCTGCACTCACAATGGTGGTGAACATACTTGCCGCAGGTAAAGCTCCGGCAGATCTGGCTCCGTGGATAGCCGGCGCGCCCCTTACGCCGTTGGCTAAAAAGGACAACACACCCCGACCAATCGCTGTAGGCGAGACGCTACGTAGACTGGTAGGTAGCTGCCTCATGAAGCGGGCTACTCCGAAGGCAGCCGAGTACCTTCAGCCCCTCCAAATGGGAATAGCCACCCGAGCTGGAACGGACACAGTTATGCGCGGCGTTCGACGGGTTGTCCAAAAGTTCGGAACGGACCCCGCATACGGCATGCTGACTGTGGACCAGAAAAACGCGTTTAATCTATGCATGACTGCTTTCTTGGATGCTGTCGGACCCTACTTCCAGAATTACTACCGTGGATCTCGTACTGCTATGCTCTCGAGCCTGCTTCTCGGTGGACCGGTCCAAACCTTTAATCCCCTCACCTCGCTCAATGCGGCCGCCTCCGCGAAGCATAGAAGATATGATTCTTTTATTGCAACCTCCGGGAGAAGTAAGCTCGTGCCTATTCCTATATCTACTCTCGGAGGGTGGCACCCGGACGCCTATAGGGTGCTAACCGACGTCGCGCGGAACGTAGCCGTTTGAGCGATGGAGACATATGGTAAGGTCCGTACGGTACTTACTCAGAGGCACGCTTCCGCGGCCGTAATGTCCAACGCAGCCTGTCTGCTGAGGGGCCTTGAGCTGGCTTTCTAGTGTCTATTGGACCGTTGTCCTCATATGAGGACATTTGTCATCATATGAGGACAAATTTTAGCCCTTTTTTTTCAATACAATTCTTTTTTACCTCAACGCATTTCTTGTCCCTCCGCATTAGTTCATGAGTGTAGATGGCCGATCAAAACAAACTTTTCAAGATTATTGACCTCGGTTAAGCCTAGAGCAATTTTCCCTCACCAGCTTCCGCTCTTCGCAAGAAGTTGTGAAAACGACTACGTTTTGGAAGGAAAAATAGTTCGTATTATCGTGGGGGTTTCAGAAACGAGGGCGCACGTACAGTAAAAATTACTGTACTGTTACTTAACATGACAAACCTGTTTTCCAGTAAAAATTTCGGCCTTCCAAAACATTTACCTTTCCAAAATGTAACGGAAACTGTCCTCATATGAGGACAAAGTGTGCCTCATATGAGGACAGAGCATGGTCGTATAGACACTAGGGTAATTTTAGAGGTATTACTGCGCACCCTGTAGGATTTTTCGGGCCACAACCGACCATATTTTTCAAATATTAAATCACCCCACATTCCCCCCCGTAAGATAAATACTAAATAAACAGTGAAGCTTGGATATCTGATTTTTATTCCAGCGGTGGTATCAGTCACGTCACACCTTGCGCTTGAGAGCGAAAAATTTTCACGTCAAAAAAAACATAATCCCTCTTTCTATATGGAGTCACGCTATCATACGGGGTAATATTTGGGTAATTTATAATTCGGAAAGTTCGTTGGTTTTAGGTTAAAGTGGGTTTACTTGAATGGGTCGGTATACTTAATTTTCCTGCTAAGAGCAATCGCAGACTAGAACTACTGTAAATAGGGTAACCACTTACTGTACACACCCTCAGAACGAAGGTTCTCTGGAATACACTGTATACACAATTTCATGTTGCAGCCTAAGTGTAGCTCAAAACTCCTTCCAACAAACAACTGGCGATATTCTTAACTGGTTGTTAGGCGCGTCCTGATAGGAACGGATTTTTTGCCACCGTCATCTACAGACCTTTGGTTGAATGTACTAACTCCCCTTGTCCAAAATTGCTTATACTTCCGGTCCTTCCTCGTCCTCCCTGAGCCTTGCTTATCATTACCGCGGTGCTCTCCAAATTTATTTCCATTTTATCTAGATATTTTTGTACTGTATCTACCCCTCTGAATCGATCCCGAATCAAGTTCTTTTTCACTTTTAGCTTACCTCTTCCAAATTCGCTGTTTTGAGAAAAAGGGCGCAAAAATACTACCGCCAAATCCCTTGCAGATTTATTTTACCTATTCCTAATATAAAGAGGCTGCCCTGGGAGCCTATTAAACACCTTTGTTCCAAGTACCAAACGTCCGCGATCATTTTACTCATCACACCTCTCCCACCCACACAACAAAAAAACCCCTCCATTGCCCCCCATTCCCCAAAGTCTACCAAAATAAACAACCTTCGACCCTCCGCCCCCATCACCAAAAAAACGACACTCTCGCCCCTTAAACGGCCTTGCGCTTGCTGCATATAGCCTGACGGACGCAGGCGACTACCTGCGACGCCAGACTAAGAAGAAGATAATCGAGCTCGTCCGGAAATCTCCGTCGACTATGAGGCCGAGGAGGTCCCTAAGGGGCAGCAGTGGTAAGTCGAGGGGTGGGCTGGGGAGACCGTCGAGGAATGGGAGGCCCCTGAGTTGGTCTTAGAGGTTTAGGACGAGGAAAAGGACGAGGAGGATGAGGGGCAGGGAGGCATGGGAAATGTTGGAAGGGTGGAATGTATGGAACAAGTGATACCGACGATGGAAACGGATGGGGATATCTTTAGTAGTTTACATATCTCCAAGGAGGAAATAGATAGTTATGAGCCGTTCGCAGATATTTGTGGGACTGCTTGGACAGAATGGATATTTTAGAGGACTTTTTTTGGTCTGATTTAGAGAATGGGAAATAAAACGACCTTATTGATTGTTAGTTTCTTAAATATCTTTTTTTAGAGTATATTGTCCACAAAAATTGTTTTATGTATTTCCTGGTACATTCTGTAGTTTGATTTGGACTTTAGGGGTAGCCAAAAGTCTATATAGGCTGAGTAAACTGCTTTTTCAGGGAGAGGCCAAGCAAGTTGGCAGACAAATTCAAGTCAATCCCCGAGTAGTAGGAAGTTGAGGGTCAACTTCAGATCCAAGAAACATTTTTCCTAAGCTGGTCCCAGATCATCAGTGGTAGACCCTACCCCTTTCATATTGCTTGTAGTCCTCTCGACTCTTTTCCTTATACACTCCTTTTTTTCGGCCAACTATACCACGGTAGCACTTTTGTCGCTTGCAACACCTCCTTCTTGGGGTAGTTGGTTCTGAGTATCTCTTCTCCCAACGATTTACTCCTATCAAGAGTCTCGCCCCGTGACGAGCGAACAATGTTCGCTGCGCATCAACAATCAGAATGGCTGCCCGTGCGGCAATGCCAGTCGCAACCCGGTTGGCGAAGTCCCGAGCCGAAGGGTGCCCCCAACGTGGAGAGTAGAAGGGCAATGAAGCGATGCCCAGGACCCTTGGAACGTATCCAATCGGCAAAGCGAGTGTTCTTGCCCAAGCGAGCATGGTTAAGGGGCTTGAGTGGGCGTCGCGCCAGGAAGGGAAGGCGGGTAGGTGTCAGGGGATTTTGGTTGGTTTACTGCGAGTAATGGAAAGGTTGGGAGTCCTCTGTACTTGTAATCAAACCATTGGCAGGACTTATATTGCAGGTGCTTGAGCGTGTGTACCATCTATTCAGAAAGTAATGTCACTTTTCGAATTGAGGCCACATGTTCCACTAGGGATTGAGGTGAGTTGCATTTTCTAGCGGCCATACGCAGAAAGTTGCTAAATGCCCCTTAGGAGAAGAGCCGCGAGATTAGCTTCTGTACTGTACTGTACAGTTTGCAATGCATGAAAACAAAGACGCGGTACGCGCAGCCTTGGTCACTTGCTGCGCTCCGAGGAAAAGGAAAATGGTATATTGCAAGCAGCTTGAGGGAAGGATGAGCCGGGGCTTCAATCCAAATGTACCGTCTCTCCCAAGTTTGGTCTTTGCACAAGGTTTGCAGTTTCACCATCTCTGACGGCCACGCCATAAAGCGGGGGGGGGATGTCGGGTGCTCCAATATTTAAAAGATATGGTCGGTTGTGGCCCAGAATATCCTCGAGGGTGACCTGTAGCTGTAGTATCTCTGACTTTTCCGTAAAAAGCCGGCTGAAGGCCGGCTTTTATTTAAAAAAATGCATCGAAAATAATGTTTTTAAATCATCGCCAAATTGTAGAGTAATCAAGTAATCTATAGATGCTGCTACTGTACTGCTGCAGTATCGATCTAGTTCACCCGAGAGTTAAATGATGTCACATTTGCTTTATCAACTCGTACAAACTGTTTTCTACTTTCTGCTGACTCCCATCGCCCAATTCTTGACAATTCTGCAATTCCACACCCCTCACGTGCAACATCTACCTATCAAAACTCGCCAATCTCCCCAAACCACTGCCTTTGGCAAAATTAGGCTTGAAGGATAAAGAATCGCTTGCCCACAGTGACACTTGACCAATTTTCTTTCCTACTGTCTCTTCCGCAAGACAAAGTCAAAATGACCTACATCCCACTTCTCTTTGCTCTATTTAATACCCAAAACCTCATCACATTTAGTATATTTTCAGTATCTACTTTTATTTCAACAGTCGCCATATTCTATAAGCCTTTATAGTTTACACAAAAAACAATGCTCCGTTTCCTTCAGAACCAAGCTTACTCAGAGAATTGGACCAGCTACATACGCATCAAAATGCAATAAGATCCATTCATTATCAACGGCCTCCCAGTCAAACTGAAAGCCTCCGTCATTCTTGCGGATTTCTAATTGAAATGATTGATCCGCAGCTATACCTCTCTCTCTCACCCTATTCCAAATGAATCTGTTCTCCAAAAACCTCCCCATTGCTACAGTCCTCTTCATTCTAATCTCCCTTCTTCAACCCATACGCCCACAATCCATCTGTAACTTCAACTAGAACAAATCATACACACCACAGACATTTCTGTTCCGCTGCTTTCCCCACATTAATCCCAAAATACTCAATAATCGTATCAGTTACACTTTTCTTCAAATTCAATACCTATTAGGTTGCTATCGCAAGACAGCCGCACGATTTTCCTATCACCAAGACAGTATAAATTGACCTCTGAGACCGATGGCGCACTTGTTCCCAACCTTTCAGCCTACCACATCAGCACCATTATAAATAAGACCGCTTACCTCATTTGAATGTTTGTATGTTTGAATGCTTGTTCTTGATTTACCATGATGAAGTTGTAATCAATATTTAGTGGCACACTCTGAAAATGGAAATGTAATGCCTGAATCTGGATACTTATACTTGTTATTGTCTATGATTGTAAAGCAACCCGACCGGGACATCTTGGGCCCAACGTGTATATCGTTCTACACTTACACCGCGCATTTGCAACTGCTGCAAAACCTCGCCTCGCTCGATATTGGACTTCGAACGTTCCCCGTTCATCGCTAGTTATGGGCCCAGTACCCCAAATAAACTTCTCGACCCGGCCAAAATTCTTCTGGGATGCGAAGTCTCCTCCGTGGACTGATGGAAAGGGAGACCAGCAAGAATATCGTGATGCTGTCAAGCTCTGGCAGACTTTTCATAACGCGTTGCCTGACTCAAATAGTAACAAGATTCCTTTCGCACTTCAAGCCGTTTGTCTTAAAACTCAGTTGTACGGCCGTGCGAAGGACCTTTGCTCATGCATTACGGATGATGAATTAGTCGGCGAAGGTGCTGTCGACCTAATTGTAGGTCAAATTTACTACAAGGACGCACTGTGAAACAGAGAGGGAGGCAGCCGGGGCGCTGCCAAAGAAACTATAGAGGCGATGTTAATGGGTTTCAGAAAGTTCGGGGCAAAGGGTGTATGGAGTGTACCTGGATTCCCACAAGAATCCAGATGAGCCAACCCTTTTATAAACAGTACGGTAACTCTACTCTAGAAATTATATACTCTGTTAGCACAGTAGAATTTAGTAGAAAGTAGAGGTGTAACTATAGAATTGTACTATCCAGAATACAACTACGTAAATAAAAACGATGACGTGGGGCTCCACGTCAAATAAAAACATTGAGGGAAAATCTAATTTCTAAAATCATTCAAGACGATACAGTTTCCCTGTTACACCACTGTGTAATAGGGAACTGGAATAGCAAAAGCGAACAAGTCTCTATTACACAGTTGTGTAACAGAGACATTGTGACACTATTCCCTCACCCTGAGTATTGACGTCCTCGTCAATGATACAGCGGGAGTATATTGCGTTTCCGAATATACTCTTGAAAAACTACCGTTACTACACCAGATCTATCTTCAGTAACATCAACGAAGTCCTTTGTTGGTTGCAACTCCGCCTCATGACGTGGCACAACACGCATCATCACCAAGAACTTGAAACCGCGTCCAACCTTTTCGTGATCCAAGATAACCTCAAATTCCTGTTCTGGTCCATCAGGCAGCTCAAGCGGTGCAGGTGCAGGAGGAATTCGCAAAGCAATGTCATCGGGCTTCTCCGAATGTGGCGTGGTGTGAATGATATGAATGACTGGATGGACTTTAAAATGATCAGGGAGATCCAGTCGAACAGCATTCTTACCAATTAGCTCCTTAACCACGAATGGTCCATATCTACGCACACCAAGCTTTTTAGAATTCTGGAACCTAGAATAAACATCTGTAAAAAACGAGCGATTGATCCAAAGCTTTGAACCGACTTTGTAATCTGGAACCTTGTATCGCCTTGAAGCATATGCAGCTTGCCGAGCTTTTGCCACTTTGTAGGCAAATTGCGCATCCTCAAGAGAAACCTTGAGCTTGGCACGAAAGTCGTCCAAAATTTGAAGAGGTATGCTGCTGCTAGCCAAGAAGTCCAATGGCGATTTAGGTGCCCATTTCAAGTCCAGCTCAAATGGCGACATACCCATATCATCGCTCAGAGCCGAGTTGTATGCAAATTCTGCAGAAGGAAGCAGTTCATCCCAGTCATCCTGATGATACGAGCAATAGCAACGGAGATAGTTCTCGATCATCCTATTCATAATCTCAGAAGCGCCATCTGTTTGTGGTTGTCTACTTGTAGACATTCTTAATTTCACCCCACAAAGATTCATCAGTGTCATCCAAAACTTTGAAATGAACTTGCTGTTCCTATCTGAGGTCACATCATCAGGCAACCCGTGGTTCTTGAATATATTCGCAAAGAAGTCTCGAGCCGTGTCCTCAGCAGTATCTGATGTTTTAGATTTAAGAAAATGGACTCGTCGAGTAAGTCGATCAACCCAAGTAGTGATTGCATCATGACCGCTCCTTGTCAGGGGTAGCTGCACAATGAAATCTGTAGCTAATAAACCCCATCTGCGGTCAGGCAATTCCAGTGACATTGGAACAGTCAACCTTTTTTGATTAGAGTACTTATACTGCTGACACTTGAGACATCCTTCACAATACTTTCGAACATCCCGGCTCTTATGTTTCCAATGGAAGTTATCAAATCTGGTCAGTGTCTTCCCAAATTTAAAATGTCCACCAACTTTCGAGTCGTGAGAAATTTGCAAAATATCCGAAACTGAACTTCTTGGTACGCACAACTTTCCATTGTAAAACAGCCTCGAACCATCTTTTCGGAACATTGGCAGAATTCTTTCAAGTTTCTGGTTCTGAACCATATCCTATGGCCACTCTCCTTCCATGGATTTTAACACTGGACCAAAGAACTGGTCGCCATTATAACGAGGAATGATCTAATCAATGTCAAGGTAGGGAACTCCAACGTCATTCACTGAGATATCACGGTCTCCTCTAGTCACGTGCGGAGCTCTGGATAATGCGTCTCCCAAGACGTGAATTCTTCAAGGCTTCAGTGTGATGGGAAAGATTCCGAAGTTACCGAGAGTTTCCAACCAACGCGCTTCTTTCCGACTCAGTTTCGGTTTTGTGAAGAACCTCTTAAGCACTTGGTTGTCTGTGAAAATCTCAAATTCAGAACCTTCAAGATAGCTCCTGAATCTTCCCAGAAAATTAATCAAAGCCAGAAGCTCTCTGTCATTTGCAGTGTAGTCCGACTCAGCTGGTGAAAGTTTCTGTGAATAGAAAGAAGCTACACGATCCCTTCCAATCTCATCCAACTGGGTCATAGTTACACTTACACCAAGCTGTGAAGCATCTACATGACCACGAAATGGCTTGTTCCAATTAGGAGCCACTAAAATTGGAGCAAATTTCATGGCTTCCTTTAGCTTGTGAAAAGCTTTATCACACAGTTGGTCCCATTTCCCAATACCTTCGACCTTTCTTTGTCAGATCTGTGAGAAGTGCAGCAATTGCCGAAAACTTCTGAATGAACCTACGCAAAAACTGTATTAGACCTAAGAAACTTCTCAACTCCGTTAGAGATTCTGGTTTCGGCAAAGTTTGTAGGACTTCGAACTTCTCAGGATTGACACAAATGCCATCCTTACTGACTATTAAACCCAAAAACGCCAGCTCAGTCTGAAAGAAAGAGCATTTCTTCGGAGTGATGTACAGCTTGTGGTCCTTAAGTCCCTTTAATACAATTTCCAGATGTTCGTAATGTTCTTCCTCATTCTTAATGAATATAAGAAGATCATCCATATAGACAACCAAGAAGACATCGATGAAATCATAGAAGATCTGGTTCATCAAAGTTTGGAACGTAGCAGGAGCGTTGCAAAGTCCCATTGTTATAACAAGATATTCAAATTGCCCATATTTTATATTGAACGCAGTCTTTTCGAAATCCTCCGGTTTCACCCTTATCTGAAGGAATCCAGTTTTTAAATCAAGCTTGGAGAAAAATCTCGCATCGCCAAGTCGATCGAACATTTCATCAGAACGAGGGAGTGGAGTATTATTTTTTTGGTGATGCGATTTGAAGCGCGATAATCGACAACACCTCTAAGTTTTCCATCCTTTTCTTTCACAAAGAAAAGTGGTGCTCCATATCGTGATTTACTGGATCTGATCTTCCCTTTCCTCAGAAGAGACTCGACGTACTATTTTGCTGCCCTAACCTCGGATGGAGACAACTGGAATAAAGATCGATGAGGTGCCTTTGCTCCTTCCTCCACTTTGACCTCATGATCAACTGATCGAATCGGATGAAGCCCTATTGGCAATTCATCCTGAAAGAGCTCTTTGAAATTATCCAGTAATCTGCTCAGTCTTCCATCAAATTTTGAATCTGTCACTCCTGTCATACTGTGAACTTCAAGTAACTGAAATACTTCGAAGTCGCACCATGCCTCAGCATTCGTTTACATTTCTTCAATCCCAAATTGGTCACACCAATACGGTTTTCTTCATCTGAATCAATCACTGGAATGGAAGCATCTTTCACCATCAAACTTAGTTTCCGATAGTCGACACGTGGATTGTGGGCAACATACCATGGCATTCTCAACAGAACATCATACCTGGTTTGAGACACAGCCCAACTAAAAGTATATGTATGTTCGCCTAACTTAATGGTTCCGTTGGAAATGATCTCAGATACTTCCTCAGTGACTCCCCTCTGTGAATGGCAAACAATGAATCGTTCACGCCGAATCTCAAACAAGTTCCTATTTCGCTTCAGGAACTCGGCTGAAACCACGTTTGTATTGTATCCATCGTCCTTTTGTACTTTGAATGCTATTCCATTCATTCTACCTTCAAGTACTAACAAAGGCTCGACTGGTATAGTTACATCAGTGGGGATGCTGTCATCATGACTAAACGTGATTCCATTAGACTCGGCTTCGGAGATTCTCGACTTTTCCCTGTCCTCTGAGAATTTAGCTCCGGTGATGTCCACAACAGTTTCACTCTGCTCATTGGGACATCTTTTCACACTAACTACTGGTATCACCTGAGTGTTCATCAAGTCTGGTAGACCAACTAGTTTCCCGAGTGAAAGCCATTCAAATTATTACTGTGTCCTGCCTGTGTATTGTTCGCCGCTATGCGAGTACCACCCCTGTTATCTTTATTCCAGTTTCCTTTTCTGTGTTTCCAATGTCTACATCCCACCTTATGGCACGTAAAGCATCGGTTCTCCATCGAGTCTTTCTGACGCTGCCCATCGTTTCTACGTTCAAGGTTTCCGATCTCCATCGGCATAGGACCTGAGGCATTTCGATTGGCGTGAAATGAACCTCTGCCATTGAAAAAACCTGCACTATAAAATGCTCCGTCAACGTTGAGAGCAATGGTAGTCGCAGCTTCAAACTTGGATGGGTTTCCTTTACGAACCTCCAACAGAATGTGGGGTTTGAGACCTTCACAGAACCGCGCCAATTTTTCCTACTCACTGATACCGGGAATATTGATAACCAAATACCTTAACTCTGAGAGGTACGCAGCCACACTCGTTTTCTGGCGGATCTTGGTAAGTTTGTCGCAAACTCGAATGACACTGTCCTGGGGGACAAACTCTGCCTCACCCTGGAGTTTGAAAGCTTCCCATGTAGGAGGAACAGCATTCTCGGACACAAATGTATACCACCAGTTTGCGGCAGTTACGGTCATGAATGTCGAAGCAAATTCGGTAGCATTCTAGGCACTGATGACTTCTTCATGGCCCACCTGAATAATTCTCAGGTATTTTTCGACTGAATGCAACCATGACCGAACCGTTAACGCATCTCGAGTCCCATCGACCAACAAAGGATTATTTGGTTTGAAGAAAGACATGTTCAACAAACCTCTCACTTAAAGCCTTATAATAACACCTAAACTTGAATACAATCACTTGAAGTTGAAATCTGCAAGGGATTCGTCCCTGGACGACGGGTTGGCTCCCTACGCGCGAAGAGGGTGACTCACCAGCAGCTTTAATAACACCTATACTTCGATGTAGGTGTGATTAAAGCTGCTGGGACTCCGCAATCCGTTCGGGATATCCCCACCAGTTCACTATTTATACCGCGATCGGTGTCCTTACCCTATAGGAAAGCCTCTCAAGCCGACTCTAAGCTAGCGAATAACCAAAGAATACCCTTTCTGAGCACGTACTCTTTAGTCCAATTCCAGTCCAAGTCAAGCCTATGAAGCGTTACATGAACCCGTGACCCAGTCGGTGCACCTAGATAACAGCCAACGAGTGCAATAGGATTGTATAGGAATACTGTGAGGGGACCCTCAAATGGGGCCTTGGTCAGAGGTACGGCTTTACTAAGGCAACTTAGTTAAGCCTAACTGTCCAGTCTAAGTATTCTGAAAAGAATCACGCAGCTTCGTGAGGCCTGCACGCTACCTGAACGGAATAACCTAGAGAACGCAGACTAGGCTGCACCCCCAAGTTCCCGGTTACCTAGTTCTCCAATTAGTAACAGCGACCTGCGTAGAACAATGGGGTTTAGGGTACCTGGCACTCCAGCCCACAGATACTCTCCTGTACTAGGCACTCTAGCCCACAAGTACAGTATACGATATTGCTTACAGTAAACCTGTCAGCAAAATTTTTCCAAAAATTATACAACCCAAAAAATACACGTGTAAGAAAACCTAGAACTAGAGCAAGACGAAAGCGAAAAAGCAGCGGAACCGGCGAAAGCGATGCTACCAGTGAAACAGAGAGGGAGGCAGCCGGGGCGCTACCAAAGAAACTATAGAGGCGATGTTAATGGGTTTCAGAAAGTTCGGGGCAAAGGGTGTATGGAGTGTACCTGGATTCCCACAAGAATCCAGATGAGCCAACCCTTTTATAAACAGTACGGTAACTCTACTCTAGAAATTATATACTCTGTTAGCACAGTAGAATTTAGTAGAAAGTAGAGGTGTAACTATAGAATTGTACTATCCAGAATACAACTACGTAAATAAAAACGATGACGTGGGGCTCCACGTCAAATAAAAACATTGAGGGAAAATCTAATTTCTAAAATCATTCAAGACGATACAGTTTCCCTGTTACACCACTGTGTAATAAGGAACTGGAATAGCAACAACGAACAAGTCTCTACTACACAGTTGTGTAACAGAGACATTGTTACACACTGTTGATGGAAAGGGATAACGGAAAAATGGAACGTTACGGACGGTTGGAACCGTCCCTAACAAATTGGAACGTTACCGGAGGTAGAACCGTCCGTAACCAGCAAAAGACCAAACTCACCTTCCAGCAAAATCACACTTCGTCCAAGTCACCGGAAAAAGACAAAATAGGGGATTTTATTACTGTAGTAGTTGATTTTTAAAGCAATTTTATGATTTTAGTGCTGTCTATCGAAGAATTGGAAAATTTTCGCTGTCTATATAGACCCTGGTTCTGGCGGTCGGGCAGACCCTTGACACAAACAAGCACCAAAAAAATCCTGCACCCAAGAAAGCAACCAACTCAACCTGCCTCCCTTCCTCTCCCTCTGTGCACTACTAACCGGCCCTCAAACCCCGCTCAGTGTCCCTCGTCGGGCGACGTCGCTTGTGTGTATGCAAGGGCGTCGTTCGGCGATACCTGAGAGTTTAGTCTACCTAAACTTCCTCGCTACAGAGGGCGGAGCACTTCGTGTGCACAGGTAAGAAAGGAACTGTTGGGGAAACTTCGCCCTAGTGGCATAAAGAGGTGATGAGGTAAAGAGGTGGGAAAGAGGTAAAGAAGTAGGAAGTAGAGGATTAATGCAGGAAGGCAACTTCGCTGGTTTCGCCCTTCGTCACAACTGAAACAAAGAAAAACTCGCACTTCTCCCACGGAACTCCACAAGTACGGAAACCATTCTGTTACCTTTCAAGGAAGAAAACTGAAAAAAATCTTTTACTGTACAACTAAACTTATCCCTTCAGCACCGTGAAAAATTTGGTGCCATTAACTGTCGGTTGTTAGTGAGGTCTAACACGAGTAAACTACCGGAGTGTATCAAGGCTTTGATGTTGCTTTCGAACTACGCATGTGAAGACTCTCAACGAGTATCTGTGTCATCTGCAGCCTCGCCGTTGGATGAGAATCTCACCCCGCAGTTTTCTAATGATGAGTTTCTTGGTGCAATTACGTATCAATCAGTTGCATCTGTCATCAAGCAATGCGACAAGTCTTCGCATCAGGGCAATGACTCTGGCCTTCTCACTGCTAATTCAGCTGGAACCAGTCGCTTCCACGAGCAGTACCGTAGACATAAAGGTCGTTGTAACGTAAAAGCTCCGAACATGAGATTTCCGTGTGACACTTGTGCGAAGTGCGGACATTGGAAGCGCAACCACAATCCTGACGGTTCTCTTCCACCTCATCTGAAATCATATGACGCTCTTCTTGGCTCGAAGGCGTCTCATCCTCGCTCCAGCTCTCACGGACAGTCGTCCAAAGATGTACAAAGTAGGAGCGACAACGGCAAAAGGAAGACGGTATCTTTTAACATGGCTACCCTAAATAACTTTTCGTCTAACACTTCAAGACCTGAAGTTGAACTCGTTCCCTTGGTGGACTCCGGCGCGCCGTACTATGCTATTGGTTTGGTTGAGTTAAACTTTCTAGCCGACCACATTGGAATCTCTCCTAACCCGGAGCTTGATGCTATCCCTAAAGTACTGAACGAACATACGCATATGCAGTATGGAGACGGTGAACATGCCAGTTTACCTCGTTGCATTCTTGGATCCATTGCTCAACCGAGAACGTCTGATCATGGCAGTCCAGTTCAAATCACCCACCTTGTCCTAGAAGAATCGTCACAGTGGATAATCGGCAGAAATGTTTCTCGGAAGGCCAATATCGAGAGCATTGACCAAAATGCACTGGTATTTCTTGCAGGTAATCAACGAGACCAGATCTCGCTTATTAATCATAACTTTCTAAGGTATATAACGCTGGATCGTTTCACATCTCAATGTAACAACGGATCGACTCTTTCCTGTCTTTCTGCAGTCACGCTCGCAACTGCACCATGGAATGAAGTCAGGAAAATAGTGGACAAGATCCACAAACACGTTTGTGGTCATGCCAGCTACTCTGATTATAAGCTACTACTCGAGAGGAACAACTTATGGAATGAAGTTGTTGCTTCTTACCCAAGAGAACTTATCAATGGCTGCACTGACTGTCGGTCTACAATGGTTCCGCAACCTAGTCGCAAGGTTTCTATCAGCTCTATTTCACACGGGTTTTGTGTGCATCGATCATCCCTATCTGGATACAATCCGCCTGATGCACTGCTTGTGTCCAGATACTCAGCTGCTCATGTTGTCACGTCCACCACTCTAAAGGATGCCATTGTTGCTTTCAAGGTGTGGTGGGTTTCTCAATTTTGGTAACCTGACGCCATTTGTGCAGATATAGCTTTTCACCAGGGTGACTTCAAGATCTACGCTGAGAACCTTGGAATCTCTATGCAACCTGTCCCGCCAAGACGACACTCCAAGAATACTATAGAGTCTAAGCACAAAGTTATCCGTAGCATATTAATTCGTCTGAAGGAGGATACCGGACCGGACTTCGATCCTGTTCTGGCTGCGTACAAGGCTTTGTCTATTTCTAACGACCTGTATGGCAATGGCACTATGTCTGCATTTGACCTGGCTAAACAATTTACGCATCCTATTGCTTCCAAGCCTGTAGACACAACTGCGCCCGAAGATGTACTTGAAGCCCGTGAACGGCTTCAAGCTCGGCGCGATTTAGCGCTGATACTAAAGTCTAAAAATGTGACGGAAGTACCTCTCTCTGTCGGTGACCTCATTGAGGTGTACCGAAAACGTGACCATGAGAAGAGAGGTGAGTGGTCAGAGCCCAACCAATCATCTCTGTCAATAAGCCAGCACGCTCTGTGACAGTCCTGGCAAGAACGGTCGTGTAATTACCGTCGCCCTTGAAGACACTCGGGCCTTGCTGTCGCAACAGAGCTTTGCGCAACTTGTACAGGATGAAATTGATTCTTTGGACGAGGTGGTTCATGAAATCTGGAAAACTCGTCCGCAGCTCATTAACATGTAGCTGTAGTGTCATCTCATGAAGCACCCGATACTACTGAAACGGATCACGGTGTTAACTCCGAGAGTAATCAATCTATTGATGCTGACTTTGGATCAGACTTCAACAACATACCACGCGTTGTTGATAACGTAGATGTTTACTGGCCATTGGATAACCAGTTCTACAGTGGCACTGTACAATCTGAAGAAGATGATGGTCGTCTTAACATTCACTACAACGATGGTGACACGGATTGTCTTGATATGGCAAATGAGACATGGAAGTTCTCTACTGCACTACCAGCTAGTGTAAGTGCATTTTCAAAGAAGAATCTTGAAGTGTCATCTCCTGAGAACTCGGTCCTATCCGCAATGATCAACCGCTTTGGGAACAAGCCATTCCTTAGGCATCATGCAAAAGGGTTTGATCAATATCCACTTGTGAATGCCTACATCGCAGAGGAGGAGACCTTCTTGAAGACTGCACGCCCAGTCGTACATGAATAGGTTCCCGATAGCTCCAACATTATCAACAGCCATACGATTTACAAGGAAAAGCAGAATGAAGACGGTTCGTTGAAACTGAAAGCACGTATTGCCCACATGGAAATGAGGATGACATGCGTCATGTTCTCAGCAAAGACTGCACAACTTGCCCTCCGACAGGACTTAGAATTCTAGAGTCAATTGCGTCCCTTTTTGGTTGGACTATCTTCAAGGCTGACGTGAAGGCAGCGTTTCTTCAAACTGGTGAAGCTCAACGTAATGTTTATGTGCGTCCACCAAAAGAAAGTCAGGTGAAGTCCACTCATGTATGGCTTTTATTGACAGCAGCTTATGGCCTGGTGGACGCAAATGCCAAGTGGCAGAACCAGTCCGATAATCTAATGATTTAAATTGGCTTCACGCAGTCGGCACATGTACCTCAGCTCTTCTTTAAGAAAGAAGATGGAAGGTTGGTGCCATTGGTGGCCAAAATTGTTGACGATTTAAATATTACTGGAGAAGAGGATCGTGCCCAAGAGTTCATAAAGGAATTTGACAAGCGCTTCAAGTTCCCGAACCACGTGCCTGGAAAGCTTCGGTATTTTGGAATCAACACCGTCCAGAACGATGATTTTACCATCGAAAATGATGCCTATGATAAGCTAGAAGGAGTTACGAAATATCCCTTCTCAAGGCAGCGTCGCAAGCAATTTCGACAGCCTTTAAACCAGGTCTAGAAATCTATGTTTGCGTCCACCAACAGTTCATTAGGTTGGATTGGGACAGCAGCCTTTCCTTTCTGCTCGTTTTACGCAAGTAACTTACAAAAAAAGGGCGCCGGAACTCAAAGTCTGTCACCTCGTTGACCAGATCAATATTGTTCGAAAACTCAATAAGCTCGGTTCTACAATTGCGTATCAGAGACCGACTGATAAGTGTGACTATCAGTTGAGTGTCCTTGTGTTTGAAGACGCGTCACGTGCTGACGATTGCGGACAGCTCGGTGTGCTAACTTGACTCTTGGTTGGTGAGATGAAGAACAATTCAATCTACCATTCGATATCTTGGATATCGCACAAACCTAAGCGTCCTGTTAAAATGTGCCTGCAGCTGAGATAATTGCTGCAGCTAAAGGGAAAAATGAAGGAAAGACAGTAGCAAAAGCCTACTCAGAGATTCTCGACGCTCATATCAAGATACGTCTTTCCATAGACTCTAAGGATCTATTTACTTCACTTTCGACTCAAAAGAACTCCATCGACAAGTCTATTCTAGGTGACGTAGGATGTATTTGCTACGAGCTCCAGACTGGTGCTTTGGATAAGATAACCTGGATTCGTGGTCATACGAACCTTGCTGATCCTTTGAAAAAGAAAGACAACAGTCTAACTGACACTCTTCAACTGAAACTTGTTACTGGCCGACGTTGTACTGACTTTGAGCAAGTTGGTGAGACCAAGTGCTCAGAGAAAATCTTCGGCTGAAGAAGAAGGAGTATAAATACGACCGCTTACCTCATTTAAATATTTGTATGTTTGAACTCTTGTTCGTGATTTACCATGATGAAATTGTAATCAATATTTAGTGGCACCCATTGAAGATGTAAATGTAATGCCTGATTCTGGATACTTATACCTGTTATTTTCTATGATTTTAAAGCAACTCGACGTGGAAATCTTGGGCTCACCGTGTACATCGTTCTACACTGACACTGCGCATTTGCACCTGCTGCAAAACATCGACTCGCTCGGCATTGGACTTCGAACGTTCCCCGTTCATTGCTAACCATCATCCGCAAGCATCTCTGATAAATTCGATAGGAGCCAGCTGTCGGAAATTTCATACACAGCTCACGTTCTTATCTGCCTCTATCCTCTTATTCTATACCGAGGGGATATCCGTATCACTGCACTGAACCTACCCGGCGCTCTTTCGGAACCCCTTGCTTCAGAACTGCAATCCTGTTTTTGTTCTCCTATTTCATTCCGTTCCGCCTATTTGACATTCCTTGATCGTTTCGGAAGCTCTCGGGAACACAGTCTGGCAAAAAGACGCCGGATCGTTCTGTGAGAAGAGACACACCCCCATACCTCAGAAAGAAGGGAAACTTTCCTCGTTACCCACGTCATGCCCTTTTTAAGCACTTTCCCGCTGCCGTTCCGTCCATTCGTAATGCTTTGCTGATAGGGCTTCCACCGTGGTCACCCGCCAATTACCAACAGGACCCCAGGAACAACTTTACTTGGGCATTCTACTCAAGGGACCACGGCTGGAATATTGGCCATCCGGAAGGCCTTGCATCAGGTATCATCCTGCAACCAGTTACGAGTGCTTCCGTGACTCATTCGTCGCCGATGGACCTCAATGACAACTATCTACCCTGCTCCGACTCGCCTATGCACTTCAAAACTGACCCACTTCTGCTATCTTTCCAGACAGGATTTGAGAATCAGAGCTTTACTTCGCTCCTCGGACTTCGTTCTTCGGATGCTGATGGAGAAGGCAAGGGTTGCCCTCTGGTCCTTTCCGGGCAGCAGCCCAACCAAGTCAGCCCGTCAGATTATCTTGCTGGAACAGTGTAGCCTGGGGGTGACCAGGCTATCTGTTCAGTCGTTGGAAACATTATTCATTGTAATCAGTATAATTCTACTCTTACACAGACTGAGCCACATGAGCAAATTGGCAAACACCGGAGTAATGATAGGGCGCTGATCATAGAAAACACAAGCGCACCTTTAAGAAATCCTGTTCACTCTGTTAACGTGCCTGAAGTTACATTTCTATTGACTCCTTTTGAATCTATGACGGCTCCAGCTACAACTGACGATATCGTGGATTCTTAGCTGACTCAGAGTCAGATCTAGCCTCAAGAGCTTTTCGGAAGTTTATGCACCCAATTCTTGTCAGTTTTGGTGCTGTGGTATCCTCCTCGGGTCCATCGTTATATCCGGTGAACAATTTGACCAAGTTGAAGATTGTACTCCTGGTGTATGTTGATGACGTCCTCATTGTGGAAAGACCCAACAGAGACCTGCTCAAGTTTGTGGAAGCGTGGTCAAAGCATGTTGAGCTACGCGTAGAAGCTCATGAGAGTAAGCTCTTGGGCTTGGTAATTGAGAAGCATGGCGAACAGACTATTAAGATACACAACGCTCCACTTATTGAGGATGCTCTTCTGCGGTTTGGTATGGAGAATTGTTCACCGGTCGCAACACCCATTCTTCAGAACGCAAGGTTCATGGCGGCAAAGGGTGAAGAACAGTTGAGCATTGTACCTTACCGTGAGCTGGTAGGCGTTCTCCTACATTTGGCTAACATATGTCACCCTGAAATTTCATTTGCGATAGGATACCTCTCTAAGTTCCTGGACAAGGATGGCAATGAAAATTGGAAGGCTGCAAAGAGGGTGCTGCATTACCTCAAGGTGACGAAGTATGTCGGACTTGTGTACCGAAAAACTAATGGCCTCCTAGTTGGCTACAGTGATGCAGACTTTGCTGGTGATGCAATAGACTGCAAATTGACTAGCGGATTTGGTTTTCTTTTTTCTGGTGCTGCAGTCTCTTGGAGATCTAAGAAACAATCTATTGTCGCGCAGTCTACAGTCAAAGCCGAGTAAGTCGCGATGGCACATTCTGTTCGTGAATCTCTCTGGTTGCAACAACTAATGAGAGAATTAGGACTTCGCATCAGAGAAGCGGTCGTCATCCATGGAGATAGCCAAGGAATGTTGGCGCTTTCCAAGGATAACCTGTGCAGTGAGAGCACGAAATATATTGAAGCTCGTTTTCACTTTGTTCTTGATCATGTCCAGAAGAAAACTGTTCATACGGCGTATATCCCAACCTCATTAATGGTGGCCGATGTTCTGACAAAAGGCTGCAGGCTGAGTTGCACAATCGTCATTGCAAGAGCCTGGGACTGGCAATTGATTCAATGGCTTAGAACGAGAGGGTGTGTTGCCAGAATTACTATACGTGATATTGATGACAGTTTATATGCGTTCTAACCAGAATGAATTGTGAGTTATATCATAATATCATTACTTACTTTAGGTAGGTTTACAGTTCTTTGAATTGTACATGTGGTTCAATCGAAGAGTAAGACTCCGGACGTCTACTTAAGTTCCAAGTTGAGCCCAAGTCCTAGTAAAGTAAAGATATACAAATTGTGATCAAGCTACACCTCGGGCCGCGATCTCTTTATTCGTACCGGATACTCAGATCTTTCGGCTTCCCTTTCGCCAAATTCTCTGTTTCAGCGATGTCAAACGCTGGTCCGGCGAACGGCCCCAGTCTTCTATCTCGTCCGAGCTTCACAGTTCGACGTTTGATCGGATCTTCCGTTCATCCTCTGACCGCGAGAGATCTCGGCTCCTATCCGTCCGTGAGTCGTCCTCCTGTTCCGCTTTCTCCACTTTACTGAGCCGTCACCACGGCACCTATCTGTCTTCGCAAGCATGGATAGTTGCTGTTTCTTTACGCCTCAGACGTGCGCTTTTCTCTGGTAATGATGGATGTCCGGTATGTGCTCGCCGTTACAACGACATCGCGCTGTTGCCCAATCCTCTGGTCAACCATGCCTTCACCTGTAAGTACGACGATGGGCAGACTAGTCGCCATAGTTTCTTGCGCAACGCTCTCCATTTTTACTGTAATCAGCTCGGAATTTCTGCCCTTCTTGAAGGTCTGTTTCCTCCGCTTCGTCCTTCGTTCTCTACCTCGTCCACCCTTCGCATAGATCTTAATATCCCTGGCGCATACGGCCTCGACCCGAAGGATATCCTTTGAATGTCACCGTTGCCCACCCATAGATCACTTCTAGCGTTTCCCAGTGTGTTCTATCTGGCGGCGCAGCTGCCTCAATTGCTGAACGTGCGAAACACACGCACTACGGTCTAGTCTGCCACACGAACGATATACGGCTTCCTCCTGTTGGTATTGATGAGTTCGGTGCCCTTGGGGCCGATAGTGCGACTTTCTTCCGGCGCCTTTCTACGTTCGCTACTGCCCATAGAGGCACCACTCCCTAATGGGAGATGCAACTCCCAATCACGCTCTTTGTTTTCTGCTTGCATGGGTTGCAAGCGCGTCAGGTTCTTACCAGACGCATTTCCGATTAGTTTCTCTCTTATCCCTCTTCGCATGCTATTTTCTCTGTCATCCCCCTCAGCATGTTCTCCCAGATGCTTTTTTCACACCCCGTAAAGACTCCACACACAAAATGCAAGTGGGGTCAAGATATAGTGCGTAGTTGAATAGTACCACCTGCTGTATAGTACTACTCAGAATCGTTGGCACGAAATTAGGGGATTAGGGGTTATACCCACTGTATAAACATTGATGGTGAACTCTTTAGTGCTTCACATCCGAATAGTGCCAGATAAAAGTAGCTATATGGGGTAGCACTATATGGTGGTACCCAATGTACTGTGCTGTTGTGAGATGTGTCATTGATGGACAGATATAACCCGTGGCGAGACCGTAGTCAATGGACAATTAGTAGGTGTTGAGTATGCATACTGAGAATGCTGGGGGCGCTATTCTAGGATAGGAAAGGGTACGACCGAATGTAGAGTCGCATTTAGTAGAACCATCGTCGCGCAGCTGGAACGGAGCTCACAAAGCGTCAGCAAGGTAGAGTGCGCGTGATTATTAAAGTGTAGGATAGAGGACCTTCCCTCAGGAGTAGAGGAGGCAGCTGGCAGTGTTTATGCCGATTGAACTTCGCCCAAGTTATCCATCACGCCGATCTGTGAGTATCCTCAATCCCTCTCGCCAACTAGACCAACGTGTATGTTATCCGGTACACTCAATCAACTCTAAACGTATGGGCCCAGAGGCCAGGAGACCTCCAAACATGAATTAATTGACGCACCTCGACTAACGGCAAATTCTGACAAATTTCAGGTTCGAAACGATGTGCCAATGTGGATGCAAAGAGTTCGCGTGTTCGCCAATGGAGGAGAATCTACGGCGAAACGCATATGAAATGGTTGTGGTCACAATTTGTACGGCAATATGGAAAGTGCATATTAGAAGGTAATAGGAGCCGAATTGATGGTAGAGAAGCTGATCCATGGGCCTACCGATAAAGAAAAAGTTCTAACTTTTCGCGAAAATAAAGATGCCGTTGAGAAGATTATTCAGACTGTCGCTAAAGAGTCTACCCCAGATGCTGATAAATGATTTATCCTCACCGATAGAAGAGTATTCAACTGTAAATGGAGGCCAAATTAGGGATACTCTGACTTCGCGGAGCACTTCAGAGGAACAGCTCAAGAGCACATGAGTTGTTTTGCTCATGCATCGAAGATGCAAGAAAAAATAGCATCTTGCGCTTGTCTCAATAGATAATGCGTCCCTACCCAACTTTACTTAGAAGAATCTTTTGACTATTATGTTTCACAAAGCAGAGAACGGTACTACGCCTAAAAATGATACCGGATTGAAATCAGAAACAGGTTTGAAGCAGATGATTCGGTCAATCGAAAAATCGACCATGCTGGTCGAAGAATGAGCGAGTGATATCTCTCCTGACACAATCAAATTGGCCAAAAACAACACAGGCATAGAATTGAGGAAAGCAAAGGCAATGATTAGTGATGTTCTCAGTCGTATTTCATGTAAAAACTCAAATGATTCATCAGGGTTGAATTTCGGCCTGGAGGATGCCATTGACGCTTTGATGAATAACTGATCAGACAAGATCGGGGCGAAGGTAATTCCTGATGATACACACCCAGCTGTAGTCGATAATCTTGTTGCGTTCGAGAAGTTAGGGGTTAAAAAGTAACTCGTAAGGTCACAAGACGAGAAGGAATTAGAGGTGTCTGGCATGTGGCGAAATCGGGCATTGGGCCAGGGATGAAGAATGCCCTCTATTCTCCAAGTCTGCAAACGGTCGCAAGAAGAAGGGCCGCGCTGTGAATCTGAAACAGAAACATTACCATAAACGGATGAAATTCCAGTCTAACGAAGATCCAGCCGGTACCTCGGGTGGCTGTGATCCCAACTTCATGAACCTGGAAAGTGAAGATCGGTTCTTTAAAAATTAGTCAAGACTTTAATGAGAAATCCCAATCTAATCTTCGACATTGGGTCCCTACGGTCAACGTCTGGCAATAATAGCGCATCTTTATGTGTTACATGCTTGAATTAGATCTTACCATCGCTCCAACCGAGAAAGAGCGCATCCGCAGATGGAGATAATGCGGGCATGACCCGCAACCTATCTTAGATGTGAGGAAGATTACGTTGTTCGACTCGAAAGGTAATCCATGCACACTATTATTTGATCTACTGCCAGGTGATTCATCCGTCATTGTGGTGTTAGGCGTTGGTAAATACTCAATTACAGATTGCTTCTCTTCACCCTCTTTCGTTTCCTTTCGCAGACCACCAGATGTCTCACCGCACCCGTTCGAGGTATATATTTCCGCGTCAGAACTCGAGCCGCTGATTCCTCGTTTGAGACTTCTTGTTACAGCACTGCTTCAGAGATACATCCAATCCCTCACCTCGGCAATCCTAGCAGCTAGATCAAAATGTAGCCATAAGGTCTTCGGTAAACATATTCATCGACACAAGCATGCACCCCCAGACCAGATCGAAGATATATGCTACCAGTCCGGCATCCTTGACAAAACTTTAGATGAGATGATCGAAAGATTTCGCGATGCTTGCAGTATCTGCACAGATTCTTTACGGCCCGCTCGCAGCCACAAAATCTCTCTCATCCACGTAAACAAGGCTTTCAATATGAAGATACAGATGGACTTTGCCTTAGAAAACATCAGAGGAGAAAAAAGAATCATATTGGTTATCATTGACGCCGGGAAGGGCTTTACAGAAGGTATGCTTATTCATCGAAAAGACATGAATCACATCATAAAATGAATGCAAGTATTGTGGATGTTTACCCACGGGGTGCCAGTAAATTTATCGGCCGATGATGAGTACGACCAAAAGTCGCTTCGTAACACTCTGGAATCATATTACATTTTGTTCAAATCACGAACAGCGCGTCGCCATACTAAGGCTAAGATCGTAGAACGTAGAATACACACCATCAAGGCTATCGTGCAACGACTTGATTAGGACATCTCATCTGCTACACCTTCACATCTATTCTAACGCGCGGTATTCCTGTCAAAATTGTTGTCAGGGTCACGTATTCTTGGTTCACTCCAGGTGTCACGTGGCTGTCAATCTTCCATACTAGGGATACCCGCCCCGGTGGTTATGCTAGAGCTCCTCAACGCCCATGTGGAGCAGATGTCTAAAAGGGCCCTTCAAAGGGCCATGACATCAAACGCTGCAGACTACCCATCCCGGGACTCGTAGAAGAAGGGCGACAAGGTGTGGATATGGTGTAAATCCACAAAGGGGACAGAATTGAACGAATAGATTGTCACCGTTGTCGAGAAGACATTCGACCACTACTTCGAAGCCAGACGCTTCAAAGATAGAGTCTTAGCGGAAGGCCCGCCGATGAAAACGGAATATGGGGACACGCGTCTTGCGCCCAGTTCTGAATTGACCAGGGATCTCCTGAGCTGTCCCCTAGAAGATGTATTGGATACTTTGGCTGACGGGAGAGATAATGGCTGTCAAGCAGATCACTAAGCACATCCGATAACGAACAATTTAAAGGCGCTCATATCACATACAATTTAATATGGAGTGTCGAGAATTACGATGGACTTTGATATGGATACTCAATCAGCCCGAGACCCAGAGGTGGAAGTAGTCATATGTAAGCGAGGAATTATATGGTGGTCGACGGGATTCAAACCTCACAAATGGATATAGACCGAAAAACGTCAAATGTTGTTGGGCCACTAGACAAAATGAGTAAATTGGGATCTATGAACCAACGTATCCTGGATCAGATCTATGTGCAAGTCTGATCACAGCAAGTGTCACCAAAAAAGACGAAATTCGCGCCCGCTTGGAAACTTGACGAAGCGTTTGAGTAAGAGCGTTCCTCGAATTGTATACAGGCATGTAAACAAGGTAATGAAAAGATGTATACGACAACGCCAACATCCTCTCTGCCCATGTCGTATATAAAGTGAAAACTGAAGAGGAAGGACCTAGAAAACTCACGGCGAGAGTTGTGCCGTATGGTATCGAGGGTCAAGAGAAAGATACTCTTAGCAAAGACTCTGCCAATTCTCAACTACTTATCATACGTATTTTGCTCATATTGGTAACTTTCTTACGGTTCAACATCAAAACTGCCGATATAAAGGGCACATACTTGCCGAGTGGACCTATCGACCGCGAGATATTTGTAAGAACTCCCAGTGAGTGATGGCTTCGATACGGTGAGAGAAAGTGAATACCTTGGATGCTTACGAAACTGCCCCATGGGATCGTGGAGGCCGGGGAACAGTGGGTGATAACAAGTGAGAGCTGTATGTTCACAGCCGAAGGAATAAAATGGGTGTTTAGAGTAAGTCAGCTATTTGCAAGGCGTGGCGAGAATGCAAAGATATTTTTACCTGTCGCAAAGCTGAGCGATGATTTACTTGCAGTCGGAAAACGCGTTTCCATACAGTAGATTGTTTCATGTCTAGTTAGAGGGAAACGTTTGAGGTAGGTAAGATCGTAGACTGTCCAAAAAGTACATTGGAGGGTTTATATCCAACATAGAGTAGATGTTAGCATACGATTGTCCAAGAACACATATTGAAAACGGATTAAGAAGATATTCATGACAAGAACACGTAAGAAGATGGGCACCGCCCATGCTTATTCGTCTGAGATCATTCAATATAGAATAATTGCGGGGACTTTGTCTTTATCTTGTAAATGGAGTCCTTTCTCAAGCCTCATATGTTGTGTCGTTGATGCACCAGATACCATGGAGGCTAATGGTGAGACATTTGTTTGAAGCGAACCAGATGATAAGAGACCTCAAGAAGCTTATACCGCAGGTAACCTTTCCCTTTGTAAGTTGCCCAAAAGACTTGGTTCTATGCGTTTTCTCTGATGCTTCACACCCACGTAAACGTGGTTACGGTCACTGAGGGCTGATTACGAGGATCCTATCTTGCAACGGACTTAAACGAACTGATATCATTCATGTAATCGATTGGAGTCCGCACATACAGCATCAGATAAGCCACTCATTTTATAGGGCTGACATTTTGGGAGCACCGAATGGAGATGACAGCGGCTACTACACTAAGATTGCCATCGACGCTTTATTCCCTGCGACACCATTGAAGGTATATTTGAACTTAGAACCCAGAGCCATGTGTGATATGATCACCTCCTTGCATGAGGAAAAAGTATACCGCCTACGGCAAACTGATCAGCCTATCAGAAACTTTTTTAAGGGTAAGAAAACCAACATCATCTGTTGGATACCTGGGCGTGACAACTTGGCCAATGCACTAACGAAGAGAAACACAATGATGTGTTTGAGACTTAATAGGACGTGCGCATCGTCTGTATCAGATAAAAAATTAACTGAGAGTAAAGTGGTCGAACCGGACTTGTGGTAAACATTGGTGGATCAATTGACTGAGTCTCCATGGGTGAGGAATTCGATCTGTCGCAAAAAGGAATTGTTGCGACTGGGGGATGTGAGATGTGTCATCGATGGACAGATATAACCCGTGGCGGGACCGGAGGCAAGGCACAATTAGTAGGTGTCGAGGATGCGTACTGAGAATGCTGGGGACGCTATTCCATGATAGAAAAGAGTACGACCGAATGCAGAGTCGCATTTAGTCGAACCATCGTGGCGCGGCTCGAGTGGAGCACAAAGCGTCAGGGAGGTAGAGTGAGCGTGATTGTTAAACGGTAGGATAGCGGGCCTTCCCTCAGGAGCAGGGGATCTAGGGAGTAGGGGAGGCAGCTGGCAGTTTAGAGTTGATTTCGATCTTGAGTCTAAAGAGGTAGATGGGTACTGAGATTCTGGATATCCAGTTTAATAATTACGAAAATTTCGGGGTACTTTGACCCTGGTGGAGGGTGCTTGTACTGATACTTGGCACTGAGTCTCCTCTATTCTGGAAAGGTTGCCTTTTATGCGGTCTCACATTGGACAAACCCATTGCGAAGGTTTTTACGCTCTGTTTGGTTATCCATTAGATCCATCAATGACAGCCGCACCTTTTGGTTACCATAGAGGTGATCTATCGAGAATTTCCCAAGCGATTATCAGAAACAAGGGCAAAATTAATAAAAGTCTACTAATTTCCTAGCAATGAAATAACGCAATCCTTGAAGAGACCAGAAAAACTCACAATAATGATAGGTGTTCTTCTGCAGTTCCTACACCGCATCGGTCGTAAGTTCAATTCCTCGCTGGGCTATCTATGGGAAGTCAAAAAACTTCGATTGTGTTGAGGGCTCGGTAGATCTCCGTGTGTTTGGATTTCAAGATGCCACGAAGCTCCTTTGCACAGAAGAAAGGTCAAGTTGTCATCCCATGATGGGTCATTTTGCCATGAAATAAAGTAAATATAGCATTTCGAATGATAAAATAATAATCATAGGTAGAAATAGGAGGGAAACTTTTATTGTTTTGGTCCAATTTTTGTAAGACGCCTACTTTGACACATTGCAAATGAAAAGTTTTCAATGTATTAAAAACCTAGCATAGAATCGAAATAGCTATAAAAACAGAAGTTAGCTCATCTAATCATTTTTATTATTATGCATGAGACGATACTGCTTCCGAAAGATGTAGCGATCCTATCCCCATGAAAGAAAAAGAAACTTCATCTGAAATGTGCGAAAACACACAGTAAACTTATGGTTATTTGTAATCTAAAAAAATATTCCAACGTTGCCGGAGAGCAAAATTTGTATTCCAACCATTCGGAATGAGATACTTTTTGCTTCAAATAGATGAATTCCAATACTAATAATACTTTCACCAGCTAGTTCTTCATCCACAAAGGTCTTTAGATAGCTGATTCTCAGCGCATCCAAATTTTTCAATCATTTCCTCTGCTAATGTTCAGTAGAATTCATTTGAGTAAATTGATTGAAGACATTCACTGCCTAAATTTTATCTCTTCTAGGCATCCACACAGCATTTTAGCAGCAATTTTGTGTTGCTATGGGGTGACAAATCCTTAATTTCTATTTTTTTCCAAATTTAATATCTTCTCACGGCAACTAGTGTGGCGGACAACCTGAGCACAGGTAAGGTAGCAATTCTCAAAAATATCCGGCAGGCCTATTTCTGAACCGAAAAGCTGTGCTCATATAGCACTCTATCTCCATCGCTGGCGATAAATCGGACTACCAGCATTTTTTGTTCAAAACGTACTGATGAATTGTCTTCTCTCTAGATCAACTCATATGACAGCTGCAATTATGTTATTCGCACATTCAGTAGTTATCATTTTTTGTGGTCATCCCGGTTCATAACATCTTGAAATGAAATTCACGCCAGCAGTAGCTCATTACTTAATTCTTGAAACCCTCAATGAATCTTTAGTTCTTCTCCCTCAAAGCTTCTCTAGCCTGAACGGAAAAATATAGAAACTACATACATTCCTATCTGATCAGAGCCATGGTTTCAAAAGCTCCATAATCACTCTTGCCCCTGCAAACATACGTCTCCTGAACTTCCGCTTTCTTCGGACCACTCATAAATCTTAATTCACTTTCCTTACACGCTAAAGCCCTATGTTCACTCCTATTTTCAGGTTTTTCTGTCAAGGGTGACGAATTGTGGAATTCCTTCTTGAATCCATTCACCGCCATTTCACCCCATATTGACATGCTCACATACAAACAAATTAATTCAGATGTCTTGAAATGGAGGTGCTTCGAAAGAATCCCTAATCATGCCCCGGACCTTGGCCGAACTGGACTCTTCTTCATCTGTAATAGGTTGGGAGTCCGAAAAGGATTTTTAACGATTAAAACTCTCAAAATCTCTATGTAGCATGTTATTTCCAAAATTTAGATTCTATATACATTTGGAAGCGGAATAACTTGCCAGAGGGACCTGCTATTACCAAACGCTAAACCTTCATGAGAATAATGACCAAAAACATTCAAATTTCCACCTACCGTACAGAGATTGAAATCCTACCTTTACAAAGCAATTTTGAATAGAAATTTGTAGATGTGAAGGTTATTGGAAGCATTGAAATAAATTACTGATAATTATTTTTTTAATTATCACTTGGCGAGCAATACCTGCAATAATAAGCTCAACTACCGGGCAATGCACTATCCAATGTCTTGGTGCTATAGATACATTCAATTTTAGAATTAACCTTTTATTGGTCCACTCTTTGTCACGTGATACTGTTTCCGGTCGATTATATTCCATCGCTTATGATCTTACGCCTTCAGAATGACCTCTTGCGATCTGCAGTGGGCTTGCATTTGACCATGTTCTTGGGCTTCTGCTCCCATAAGACTCTGCAGGAGCGTCAGTATCTATTTCGATACCACCTTGTACTGACCTTACATCCAATTTTCTGCCAGAGTTCATTACATTGAGCATCAACCAGCAATTTCCATAACAAGGAGCTTCTATTTCTTGGACAGTCGACAAGTGACTGTGCAACTCTTTACTACCATCCAGAAATTCTCAGTTACTGAAAATGTTTCTCTGAAACCGTCCCCTCTTAGCCACCTTCTCGATCCCCACAACTGTTTTTGACATATTTCCTGTCACACCCAGGTCCATACGACCTTCTACATTTGACGTTAGATATGAATAAGCGCGCTTTTGTGTAATGTCTACTTCCATGGTGAAAATTCCCGTCGTTTGATTTAACTATCCCACAGGGAATTTGAATGGTGGTTTGAGGGGAATTGATGCTGTGAGCCATTGAAGGTGCGAAAGCTTTGAATGATAAACATGAAATTTAGCAGAGAACTAAACGAACATTTAAAGTTAAGAAAAGCCGTAAATATGTTTTGAATTTATTTTCTATGTTCTTACAAAATTTCCATTAATTGATAATATTAGTAACCAGTTGGTGACCTTTGTCGAGGAGACAATATACTTAAGAAAGACTTTACATGCATTACGTATCTATTGGTGACTGCACACGGTCCAACTACGCGGCTAAGACGTAACAAGGTATAAATTTAGATAAAAAGAGATATATTTTAGAGAGACATATTTACTGATTACTTATATATATAGTGCTACAAGTTAACTAATACTCAATTGAAACCAATTAAATGAACCAAACCGTCAAGTGCAATATGAATCGCGACATAGTAGCTGTAGAAACCGAAGACCATGTCACCATGAAATTATTGAAGGAAAAAGAGAAATCATTTACTGGTTTAAATTGTTATCCTATGTTGCACTCAATCATCGGAACACTTAAGTTGGGCCTAAACTCAATCATAGCTAGTCATTGAGAATCAAAAAGTATTTTTTCCTCCGGTAGATTACAGTATTACAGAGTAGTTTCATACGATTTCCATACTATATAAAGGGCACTCGATTCCCCTCTGAGGGCCCCGAGAGAACGATAACTTTCCCTCCACCAAAATTTCTTAATAGTAGCAACGCACTAAGTCAGCCTCCCCGTCGTCCTCCATCACTTAACAGAAACCATCTACCTCAATTTTCCCCAACTCTCAGCAAAATTATCGAAAAAATTGTCACATTTTCCTTTACAGTTGACAAACTTCAAAAAAGGATTCCTGTGGGTAGAGGCTTTATTGAGTACCTTAGAGTCTCGATCATAGGAGGGTGATAAATGGCAGGAGAACCGATCGTAAGTAGACGGAATGCAAATAATAATCCACTGGATTTTGAACCTTTCTAAGCAACTGAGTCAAATTTAAGCAATTTGAACTCTTTGACGTGCTCCCCTCACTGATAGAGATTGCTTGGGGGTAAAGGTGTTGATTTTAGGATTCAGTGGAAGAAGAAAGGGTGATCTGGGTTGTTTCGGTACGTATCACAAGTTTAGAAGCACTGAGCATCCTCTTATGGGATAGAAAATAATAATGGATGCAGATTATCATTTGATAAACGAATCAATTCTGAAGCGTAGAGTTACTGAACGGGAAGAAAACTGTGTGAATAATTCGCAAATTTAATTTCACAGCGCAAAAGTTATGACATATGTAGCACGCAGCAAGATTGCGAGAGGAAGTACAATGTAACATTTGATATTACAGCTTTCAAATGACTTATATAACTACTCTACGTTGTGCTTGATAGTTTGGGTCCTTTTAGTTACGGCAAGGACAATGTTTTTACTTCTTGTCTGTTAGGTGATGTCTCTTGTCCTAGTCTTGCTCTGCTACTCGATACGCAAGCACTTGTAAAGACTTTATACAGAATTTATCGGATCACATTGCACTGAGTATGTATGTCGCACTGTGCATACTATACGAAAGATGGCGGCCAATCTTGTCATAAGACTAAAATTAATTGACGCGTGCAATGATTCTGCCCCGCCTTCCAGGTGGCAGTACTTATGTATAGTACTACCAGTAGTACAGTGATTTAGAATACAAAAAATTCTATTTCTTTAGTGCCAAGCGAATGGTTGCATATGGCACATTATTTTGCGTATTAGATGCGAGGATGGGAGAAAAGAGAAAAACGATCAAAAGGTCTACATATCTACCTATCTCTGTATTGGCTGTTTACTGCAATCTGTCCAGTTAATAACCACAAATGCGAGGTTTGCTTCCTCCAGTCTTCGTTGTACCTTATGACTTGATAACATGTTCTTGCCCGCCATTCCAAGGGGTTGGGATCGTCGCCCTAGTCGAGCATCCGCTTCTCTACCATGTTTTCAACTCGTCTGGGCATTCAGTGTAAAATGTAAATGATATGCGTAGATCCAAAATAGATAATTCCAAAGAAATGAATAATAAATTACCTGAATAGGATTGAGATTAATAATAAAAAGGAAACCAATATTTATTGATCGGCAGAGATAATTCGATGGACAGAGGCTTGCTAAATAGTTCTAACCGCTTAAGACTATTTATGCAACATGTCAGAGTAGAAAGCTACAAAGATGATTCCACCAGTACAAAAATAATGGTCGACCAAATTCATGCTCCATAATAATTGCAAAATAATTATCCAGGTGAGCATTAATCCAAATAATAATTGCTGGCAACATTAGAGGATTTGCGCAACCAGAAACCTCGTCTACATTTTGTAGCCACGCCTGCAACGTGTATGCAAAATGTATTTTTTGAGAAAACTCAACGTCGCAGTATTTAAAGTCCAAAATCGACGTCGTTGAGGTATCCCATCCGTCTTCAGCTACCCTATCGGCTCAACCCTTTTCTTGCCCTTAACATGAACAAAATTCTCCCTTTCTCCACCATCAACAAGTCATTCCGAGGCCTTCGTCTACTCAATGCTCTGGCCCTGATGGCAAATGGTCCATCGACTACTGCGGTGATTACTGTATAAGATTGGACCGGGAACGCGTACGGGAGTGGGTCCGCGTAACCGCTTCGATCAGGCAGAAGAGGCAGAGAAGGAAGAGGAAGAAGAGGAGAAAGAGGATCAAGAGGAGGACTGCGTGGTCCCGTGGGAGCCACTAGTGTACAACGGTGGAGGGGCTCCCATGGAGAACGACGGGGAGAATGAAGAAATAATTGAGATCTCTGCGTCTTCTGACGAAGATGAAGAGAGGAGTGAAGGGGAGAATGAGGATGATGAGGGGGAGGAAGACATGGAAAGTGGTGGTTTAGTGGGGAAGGGGCCGGAAAATATGGACCAGATGGTCCCGACTCTGGAACCGGATGAGGACATTCTCAGTGGTCTATATATTTGACAGAAGGCAATGGAGAATTCTAAGCCGTTCGCAGATATTTGTGTGGACTGTTTGGGTGAAATAAATATTTTGGGGGAACTTTTTGGCTCTCATATAGAGGACCAAGATAGTTAGAAAAGAATCTAGATATTTATACTGATAGTATCTGCTGTTAGATATTCTCGTTCACACGATTCCATTTGATGCATTTTACGGTTCTTAGTATGTTTCTTTGAGACTTTAAGGTTGGCAAAAGGTATATGTAAGCTGAGTCAACTGCTTCCTCTTGTGGATGTCAAGCAAGTTTGCAGACAACTTCAAGTCAAGTTCCGAGTAGTAGGAAGTTGGGAGTCAACTTCAGATCAAAGGAAAATGTTTCCTACGTTGCTCACAGAGTATAAATGGTAGACCTTGCCACTTCTATACTTGCTTGTAGCCCTCTTAATTGTCTGTATTATCCAATCCTTTTTGTTCGTTCACCTATACCACGGTAACACTTTTGTCGCTTGCAACACCTTCTTTTTGGAGTAATTGGTTCTCAGTATCTCTTCTCCCGACAATTTAACCCTATCAGTACGTTTCATAAATATGATTACTAGCAGTGCTACGCCGCTGGACAGTATTACCAACCGAATAACCGACATGACCCGAAAGGAAGATTGTCGTGTAAAAAGGATCTTTAGAAAGCGTCAAACAAGAATCAAGCTCCTTCTTTATGCTGTTCAGCCGGACGCTCCAGAAAAAATCTTGCTACAAGCACGGAAACGCGTGAAACTGAGAACAGCTGACTTTCAGAACATCAACTGTAAGTTATAAGATCGATTCATATCAAATCTACATCTTTTAACTTGAACCTGTATTCAGAGCAAAGTCATTATGACTTTCAATTCAATAAATCGGATGTCAGACAGGTATGCAGTGTGATGGGTTGGACTGAAGGTAGGAAAAAACGAAATCGATACATCTGCGATGATATTCCGGCATGCTGTATTGTTCTACGCCGTTTGAGTTCATTAAGTACCCTTTATGACTCAGAACCTATCTTCGGGATGCATTATTCAGCATTGAGCGAAGTATTCTGAGAGGCTGTGGAAAGATTCGTGGAAGCAAGGGGATATCAGGCGACTACTCTACAAGTCGAATTTTGGCAGTCACGTGCAGAAAAATACGGTGACCACATCGCAAGCTGTATTACTCCTCCCGACAGTCTTGTTAGTTTTATCGATGGCACCAAAATCCGTATTCGAGACCAAAAGGGCATGGAAGCAACCAAAGATCATGTTGTTAAGGCCACAAACGCATGCACTGTCAAATGGACCAAACTACAAAGATTCTCGATAGTCTTATATTTTCGTTGTATGGGCCTGAAGTTGTTCGAAGGCATGATTTTACCATTCAAAGGAACAGTGGTATGGCCTACTCTTTGGTTTCATGCCTTTTAATGGGAGAGATGCAATTTTACATCTATGGTCACCCGTCATACGTGCTTCGTCAAAACAGCTTTTGAGCAAGTGAGTAAAAAACACAGCACAAAAACTGTACAAAACAGCTAGTAGTGGAGTATTAATCGCTGTAGAATTGAGTAACAAGGATTTGAAATAGAACTGGAAACAGAATAGTGTTCCACGACTACTACACGTCCGAAGAATTCCTGTTTCCCCGTCTTACGTTGCTGCTGCTCTACTTTTCGATTTAAAGACATTTATCTAGAATTGCGGCATTTTTCCACTTATTTCAAATGCAAAGCTAATTCTTTCGAAAAGTAGTTCAACCTGTAGGATATAGCGGTTTCCAGCTGCTCCTGGTGATTTTGGTAGACAAAAAGTCCGGAAAGAGACCCTCGAGGCGTCAAAATCGCTCCAGACCTCGTATTCCTCCCCCCCGGCATGATCTTTTCCCAGACCTCATTTGATTCCGCCCTAAAACCAGCTCTATTGTTCGAGCTCTACCCGAGCCATTATCAGCCGCTCCACAGCCCTACACCAACTTCTGGCAGAGTAACTCCATCACTTCGATCATTTTCAATCTTTCAATGAGCGACTGCTTGCGCTCCTCTTCTTCAACCACGAAACGTTTGTCGTCCAAATCAAACCGCCCTTGTGTAAGTTTTTGAATCTCTTTAAACCTTTCTTCCTCATTCTCAAACTTTCTGTCTTCCAACGCCATCTGAGATTTCATCAACCCAAGTTTACTTCTATCCCTCTTTTGTTTTAATTACCATTAATTAATCAACGCATCAGCTAATTCCTCGTCTGAATGCACGACCTCGTTTCGACTCGCACGAATTTTCTTGGTGGAGCCACAGGCGCTACTTCCATCTTCTTCAACGTCTTCGGTATCCTTTTTTCTCACCTTCACTCCTTTTTTCGAATTTTTTCACCAGCAGCCACCATTTTCTTCTCTTTGTCACTCTTCAGTTCCTTTTAACCCTCGTCGCCTCCTTCTTCTCATCCATTTCCAGAATAAGATCGTCAAGAAGCAACTCTTTTTCCCAACGACATCCCGAGATACCAGACGCAGCGAATTTTTTTCACATCCTCCTTTCGTCGCGTAATCAATTGTTTAAACCTGTCAGAAAGGTTCTTTCCAGATGATTTCTTGGAATGCACAAATACCGCGTCGAGAGCATCTCGAAGATATATTTCGAGTACCTCTTTGTACTAAGGTTCTGCCTTTCCCCACTCTGGGATATGTGCGTTGTCGCACCGCACAGCTTTGAGAAGGGTGAGATCATAGGCATCGATAAAGTTAGACCGTTGAAGTTTTGTGTTGCCATTTTGCCCGCTTGAGGTCTGATGTTCTTGCTCTGTGTCTAGTTAAGTGTCTACAGATGCCATCGGCCGGGTGCGAGAGATGTGGAGATGTTAAAAAGTATCAGTAGAGATGAAGATTGCGAGATGGCGAGACGGTGAGGTCTGAAGATGGAGATCGTGTAAGGTGAGAAGATGGGGAGAACGATAGGGGTGAAAACTGAAGATAAGGTTCTGTTATGGCGGGAACGCGTACGAAAATCACTTCTTGTAGATGTGGATTTGCATGTAATTTTGTGACTGCTCGTAAAATTATTATTCGGTATTATGATTGGAAAATTATGGGTGAATTTATCGAGAGGCTTCATCGTGTCTGCCTTCCACCACTACACGCAAGTCACGCGTGACAGGCTGCTTCCTACTCTAGCAGTCTGTCATAAGTACACCAACGCTGAGGCAACGTGTCTGTCTGATAAGGTCCTCGTGTTCAAGTACTTGCGCAAGGGCGAAGGCAACCCGTTGAACAGGGCTATATAACCTTCGACATTGGTCGCCACCGCTGCTATCTCTGCTCTCCAAGTCGTCGCTTGTTCTCACCATTCGAACCAGCTGCGGACGAATCAACCGTCTAGGCCGACCTTCACACTTTACACACCACCATGTCTAATGAGTCCTCCTCATCCTCTTCTGCACCAACCGCCAACTGTCGTCTTGACACCCTTGAGAACAAGGATGTTGGCATCGAAGGCCAATTCTCCGAGATCATCAACCTTCTCCAGCCGAAGTCCGGATCTGCTAACCCTGCAACTCCCGCGGTGGCCCAAGCAAGTGCCGCAGAAAATCCGACGGACCCTGCCGCCGTCAACCCTACATCGGATACCGAAGTCGTTCGCCCGCTACTGAGGCGTTCCAGGTTAGTAACCTGCAGCTCTCGCTACTTCCGCCCTCTGCAGAAGCCATGGCCGAAACGTTTGGTACCCATAGAGCCTACGCCACCACCGGAAAGCTCAACAAGTTTCAGAAACCGTCTACCGTTGCCCCCTTCCCCGCAAATCGGTTCATCCCGGAACCGGAAGGATTATTCGGTCGTATCAAGTCAGCTGACCAACGTGACGGTTGGGAAGCAGAAGTCCTGTGGAACATTGGGGAAAACTGCGAGAACGCTCTTGCAACAGCCCACAAGGTTACCGAAGCCCTCGTGGCTAAGGACGTCGCAGCCGCTACCGAGGCATTTGCCGTTCTTCATCACTTTCTTCAAGCATCCTATTCTCGCGTTTTGGAACGCGTCGACTTCTTCACCGACGCTTTGGAATCTGGCAAGTACGAGGCCATTCTCTTGCAGAAGTACATCCGCGAAGACGATTTCAGTTACTCCTCCGAACTCTACCGCTCCACCAAGCACAAGTTCGCCGAGCTCCTTTCCCAAGCCTACGCTAAGGAGTTCAATAAGCAGCAGGCTTCCTCTAGTGCCCGGCGTCAAAATCGGCCTCAAGGAAGGGGTAGCTCCCAGGACCGCAAGCCTGCTCGCAAGTAAACCGGTCGCAGCCGCGATCTTTTCTTTCTGCTATGTCACACGTTCTATGGCACAACACTCAGAAAGCCGCTTCGTATTGGCCCGAACACCTCCACGCCTCGGAATTCCTCGTACGTGCAATTCGGTTCGGAGTATTCGAAGCACCCATTCAAACTTCCCATTCCCTTACCCAATTCAAACTCCCTCAAATCTGTCACCTGTCACCCACAAGACCGGGAGTTCTTCGACTCGGCTATCGCGGACGCCCTACATCGGAAGACCTACGAGGAAATCTCACCCGCCACGGCTCTCAAGTTACACAGCCAAGCATACCCAATATCCAATGCTTTCGTAGCAGTATCTGGAGGCAAGCAACGATTGGTTGTCAGCCTCTTTCGCCAATCTACACTGTTCAGGGACATGCCAGTCAAGATGGAAACGTTAGAAGGATTCGCTCTGGAACTCAAACAAGCAGATTTCATGTTTTCTTCGACATCGCGAAGGGGTACCACCACTCCCGCTTACACCCCGATATCCGGAACTGGTTCCTGTTCAAAGTGGACAACCGGTATTTTCGATGTATTGCTCTACCGTTCGGCTGCAAGCTTTCCCCCGCATATTTCATCAAGATTGTGCGCCCGTTCGTCCGTTACATTCGCCAGCACTACCGTCTGCGAATTCACCCTTACATGGACGACTTTCTAATCGCTGTAAGAAGCCGCTCTCGCCTACGAAAGGCTCGTCAACAAATCGATCATCTCCTGGAATCTTGCGGACTATTGCCAAGGAGGACAAAGGGAACTGGGCTGGTACTCGCCGTATCGAGCATTTGGGTTTCATCCTGGACACTTCGCGTATGGTTTTTGGTATTTCGGCTCGTCGAATGGCAAACCTTCGTGGAATTTCCCAGCAATTGTTACGCCGAAGTCGCCGGAACCGCCGCCTGGTCTACGTCCAGCTGTTACGCCACTTCACAGGATAGCAGTGTCTTGTTCTCTCGCAATGCCTCTCGCTCGATTCTACACCCGCTCGATGTACGACTCCCTGAAACTCAAGACCAAGTCAGAGAAAAGAGTTCGGCTGCTACACGCAGCTATTCGGGACCTCAAGTTTTGGCGGGAACTTCCTGTAAGCCCGCCAGAACGGCCAATATCAGCCCCATACCCTACTCTGGCGACGCACTCAGACGCATCGACCTCCATCGGTCAGGGAGGGACTTTAGGATCGGATCTTCGGCCGGGAGCCCAAGGTACGTGGAAAGCTCGAGGACTTTGGAATCCAGTACTTCGCGTGAAACCAATCACCTTCCTGGAATTACGCGCAGTTACGGACAACATCAGATCGTTTGCAAGGATGTTACGCTCTGGAACCCACCTCAAGATCTGGGAGGACAATCAAGCCGTCGTATCGATTTTGAACGCTATGAAAACGAAATCCAAACCGCTCATGAGAGAGCTCCGAGTGTTACACCGATTGCTTACTCGTCTCGGCATATCCATCGAATCTCATTACCTCCCGTCTGCTGTGAACCGATTCGCCGACAGGCTATCTCGCCTGCATACAATAGACGATTAGAGAATCAATCTGGAACTGCTGCAACCCCTCTTGCGCAAGCTATCTCCCACAGTGGACCGCTCCGCAGACAGTTTGAACAAGATTTGCCCAAGCTTCAACAGCGAGCATGCGTGTCCCGGATCCCTTGCAATAGACACCCTCACGCAAGATTGGAGTCAAGAAATCAACTTCGGGAATCGGCCGCTCAAATTGATCCCTCTAGTCTTTATCAAGATCTGTCAGGAAAAAGCCACCGGGATCTTGGTCTCGCCATATTGGCCCGCGCAGCAGTGGTTCACTCGCTTGCTGCATTTGACAAGCCCGCATCTTTTCGACGCCGAAAATCTCTATCTTCCACCAGTCTGGGCACCCAAAACAATGCCCGCTCCGCCGTGGAAACTCGCCATTCGGAAAATCTCTAGCAAGAAGCTTCGACACTCCCGCTAGCTGTCACGCTCCAGCAATCTGTTTTGACTGTCGCTGGCCATGGAAATTCGCGGAGTTTTGTAACTATTGCGCAACTCATGCCGAAGGCTCGTGCCCCAACACTTGGCGCTCCAATGAGATTCTCTGGAAAAAATGGCTACAGTTTTGTATGGCAGATGGTATTGACCCGTTTGCTACATCAGAAGGGGCGTTTCTCCGCTATTTGGGGGTGCTGTTTACACAAGACAAGGTTAGCAGCTCGTCAGTTGGCAACTACCTCTCGGCTGTCACTACCGCCCATTCTCGAATTGTTAAGTCCGTTACTCTTACCCGTCTCCTACAGCTAGCTGTCGTCGCCTATCAACAAAGCGATAGGGAAAGGAAACTCCTCAGCGATCCGGACTCGGTGAAAGAAAGGCGTGCATTGCCCAGTTCTGTGGCACGTACAATATTCGAGGCTGCGCTCGCTTCACAGTCTACAGAAATCGAGTTTCTGCGTGACGCAACAGCTGTCGTCGTTAATTATGTTTTCTTTGAAAAGGGAGAAGCCGGAGTCTCTCTTCTACTTTCAAACATTTTGGTCACGGCTGATTCAATCAACATCGCTATAGCCTTGCGCAAGAATCAGCAGCGAGTGGCTCACACTCTCTCCTATCGGAGGAACAGGAATTTTCAAACAAGTCTTCTGGATCTGGTCGCTCGTTATGACTCACTTCGCCGCAACAACCGTTCCCAAAGCAAGTACTATTGGGCTATCCCGGGCGTTAGACTGTCGACCGGTGCTCTCACCATTACAGTATGGTTACGGAATTGCCTGGATAGGGTCAAGGTATCTCCATCTCCGCAAGTCTCGTGGTCCTCGCACTCTCTCCGTATAGGTGCAGCATCCGAGTGTGCTGCAATTGGGGTGCAGTAATATCGCATCCTAATCTGGGGCGACTTGTCTAACAGTCGAACATTCCGCTAATCCCATCTGGATGGGCGTGTGTTGCAGTGTGATGATTCTCTGTTTTTTTCGGTCATATGTTGTGACCTCACCCTCGTATCATCCCTCCGGTCCTTTAGTTTTCTCAAATTATTATTCGGTATTATGATTGTAAAATTATAGGTGAATTTATCGAGAGGCTTCATCGTGTCTGCCTTCCACCACTACACGCAAGTCACGCGTGACAGGCTGCTTCCTACTCTAGCAGTCTGTCATAAGTACACCAACGCTGAGGCAACGTGTCTGTCTGATAAGGTCCTCGTGTTCAAGTACTTGCGCAAGGGCGAAGGCAACCCATCGAACAGGGCTAGATAACCTTCGACTTTGGTCGCCACCGCTTCTGTCTCTGCTCTCCAAGTCGTCGCTTGTTCTCCACCTCCCACCATCCATTCATCCTTCATGGCCTGTTCACAAGCCGTCTTCTGTTCTTGATTTTATGTTATGATTGTTTTTGGTTTTATCATGAGTATGTTATGATCAAGTGTCACCCAAATTCAGCAACCAAGGGAAGTGTTGATTTGTTTCTGGTCAGAGTATCAACGCGCATATTAGTCACGGGCGTATGACCGCGCTACTCTCCTTACAACTCTTGCGACGCGAACACACCAAATCAAAAGAGTTTACCCAAGCGTACGCATGATGGAACGAATGGAACCGGACAAGGGTCTCAGCGTCTGGGGAGACACGCCAATCACCTCATCCAATTCCACCATTCCATTACTCCCGGTCATTTATCTCGGTCCCGGCAACTCACCTGCCTTTTCGCTGGAACATCCTCTCCCTTTCGTGTGCCTCCCCAGGTCGGCCATTGCTGGCAGCGTACGTCCACTCAAGACAAGTAAGGTTGGCACCAAACGGAAGCTGTCACACTCCACCCCTTTGAGGTACCATCCCCGGAAGAAGCGCCCCGCGCCCATAGCCGCTGTACAGCAGCATCCGGAGATTCGAGTGATCAAGAATTTTTAACCCTGCCTTCACCGGTTCTGTCTCGAGCAAACGTCCAACACAAAAGTTCAAATCAGTCCCAACTACTGGAGCAAGTCAGCTGCATAAGTTATCCCTGATTGCTGGAATGCGTACTTATTTCTTTATCCCTGTTGCTGTTAGCTATTTGCTTTGATAAAGTGTTAGTGTGTTTCTCAATTATTATTCACGTTGCAAACTTGTACGCCATTTACTACGTTTAAGCGAAAATCACAAGAAATATGGCGACCGCTCCGTCCCCCACCCCGTACCTCCGTTCCGCCACCACCCCAGCACTTGCTCCGAAACCGCTTCAACGCCTTCCATTTCTCGGCCGCCACGGCCTCATACACCACTCTGACCTCTCCGACAAGCGCCTCTCGGCAAAATTCACGGGCAGAGTCCACCACGCCACCTGCAGCCTGTTCGGGGGCAACTGAAAACGCGTTTTTGTCGTCATGGTCCCGCCTGACGCCCCTGTCCACGACCTCTCCGCCTTCCGCCGGGCGATATCTAATGGCGATTTCCCTGGTTCTTGCTCCATCCTGCGCTCTTCTTCTCCGAACTTCTTCCTTGTATGCGCCGCCGAACGTGACCTGCTCTCCTTAGAGACAACCTACTCCGCCTTTCGCACCTCGGCAAAGACTTCTGACAGCTTCGATGCTCCTACCCCGGATTTCTCCGCAATCCTCGACCTTCCTACAGACCATCCGTCCCCAACTTCTCTCCTTTTTCCCTGGCCTTCGCTCCGAAATCGCTCGCCTGGAATCCTCCTCCTGCCACTGGCACCCCGCATCTGACTTTACTCACGCTCTCCGCGAAATGGAATCGGTGGTTTACAATTCTCTCTGTCAAGACGCCTCCTTTGCCACTTTTCATCCCCCCTTTTCTCCCCTCCCCCTCCCCTGTCGCCTCTACTAAGCACTGACGTGTCCCTCCCACTCCGATTGATGCTGACGGGTTTGCACTAGTGACGCGGGCTGGGGCTTCATCTCTAGATGCCTCTACCGTACCTTCGCCTAACCCGGCCCCTGTTGCCCTGCCTGCGGGTGCCGGATACTTCGTACTGGAACACGTTCCAATTCCAGAGTCTATGGATGATGACCAGTAGACCTCGCGTGGAACCTTCATACCGGCCGATCGCCAGATACCACTCCGAATCTTGTCCCTCCTTTTCTCCATTTTTCGAGTTCCGATCCCGTCCATCTCCTGCTTACCCAACTATCTGCGTTCCGATTTCCACAATCCCTTTTATTGCATTCTGCATGCCTACATCCAGGCACACTCTCTTGCATATCGCATGGAATGCCTCACCTGTCTCTTCACAGTTGGTAAGTTAGTCCATCGTAAAAACGGCCGACGCGAACCCCTTAATCGCAACCACGCCTCCGTCCACCGGCTTTTCCGATCCCTCATCTCCATGGTCCTGGAAGGACGCTGGCAAACGCTCTACTCAGATACACTTGACGCCTTCGGTTCCCCATTGCCATCCACCTCCTATTCCCATCTCTCTCCGTCCACCCGCTGCCACCGCTTTATCCAGTAGGGGGCCTGTTAGGCGCGTGCTGATAGTGATAGAGGTCAAAGCTGAAAGGGAAGGTTGGATAAGGAAGGTGGGGGGAATGAAAGGAAGTTCGCCAGCTCTGGCCAGATTTTACTTGGAGGTGCTCAAGTCGCAACTTATGTAGAACTATTTCGCCACACTCGCACTCAACTCTTACTCTAAACCCTAGCCATCTGAGCGGGACACTCAATACTACCAATCATCACAAGACATGACATAGTAACACTGGCACAGACTCATGCCAGCTTACAACTAACAGTGCACAACAGTGCTCAACACTACATCACGTTATCATGTGTATGCACTAACTCACCAACTGCACGTAACCACACAATCACTACACGTCCCCAAATTCACAACACAACTCTTACACATGCAACGACATGTATACACGCAACTACTGTAACCGCCACCACTGTACTTGACTCATCACCATAGTGCATCAACACCCATCAACCTGTACTGTATGTACACGTACATACCTGTCCACTCTGTACTGCACAGCCGTACTGTACAGCATAGCCATATGTACTAGCTACACACGTGTACGCCAGAACAACCCACTAGAGCCACAACACTTGTACGCACCACGTTGCATATGAGCATTTGAAGTAGCCAACCAGAAACCCGTTTCACGATGAGTTTGAGATGAGGCGCAGATGCGCTTTCCAAACGGCACCCTCCGAAACAGCCCATGCTACCCTGCACTTTTGGTTTTCAGTGACAGCACAGGGTTCACAGCCAACACCCCCCTCTGTCATTGACTTCAAAGGTCTAGGTGTCAGACGCCACTCTCCTCACGAAACCTTTCGTGCTTCACACGGCAAAGTGGTTTGTTCAACATATCGGCAGTCATATTATTGGTTGGGCAGTAGAACAACACAATCGACTTGTCGCGTAAAGCTTCTCGAGTAAAGTGGAAACGAATGTCGATGTTCTTAGTACGCTTGTTCACAACTCCATTTCGAGCAAGGTCAATGCACCCTTGGTTGTCAACATATATAGGCGTTGGTTCAACTAGCAACTTTACCGACTCGTCTACTTCAACTCCAATAACAATGCCGATGCCATTCCACAGTCGCCTAAGCCAGATTGCCTCCTTTGTACCACAGCACAAATTCACATATTCAGCTTCAGCACTGGACAGTGCAACCACTTGTTGCTGACGTGAACACCATGAAACAGGTCTTCCTGTCATCATGAACAGGTATCCACTGGTAGACTTGCGGTTTGCAACATCACCTGCCCAGTCTGAGTCAACGTACCCATGCAGTGCCAAATCAGTGCTTGTGCCGTAAGTGATACCAAAGGAACAAGTACCATTCAGATAGCGCAGTACACGCTTGACTGCCTTCCAGTGAGTATCTCTAGGTTTCTCAACATACTTTGCAAGTTTGGACACTTCGTATGAGATATCTGGGCGAGTTCCCACAGAAAAGTACATGAGACAGCCAATCGCCTGACGGTACGGCACATTCGTAAGTACCTCCTCACTTGCAGACAAGTCTACACCGCATTCCATTGGAGTTTCAACTTGTTTGGACTGATGCATGCAGAATCGTTCCAACAGTTTCTGTGTGTATGCAGACTGAGTCAGATACAACTGCCGTTTCGCTCGGTCACGATGAATCTCGAACCCGAGTACCATGCGAGCTTTTTTGAGGTCTTTCATGCGGAAACGAGATGACAGTTCTGCCTTCACACGATCCATGGTCTGCATACTCGGACTTGCAGTCAGCAGGTCATCAAGGTATAGGGCAATCAGAACCACAAATCCCAGCATCTTTCCGGTGTAAACACACTCATCTGCGTCATTTGGCTTCAGTTGCATCTCTTCAACAAGAAAAGAGTATATCTTTGCATGCCACTGTCTGGTTGCTTGCTTAAGCCCATAGATAGCTTTCTTCAAACGACACACCAGATCCTCGTTACCTTTTTGTACAAACCCAGTTGGCTGCTCCATGTACACTGTCTCTTCAAGCTCACCATTCAGAAAAGCAGTCTTCACATCCATCTGGTGCAAATGAAAGTCCCGCACAGCAGTTACTGACAGAATCATCCTGATAACGGTAAACTTAACAACTGGTGCATAAGTCTCAGAAAAGTCAACATCCTCGATCTGCAGGAATCCTCTAGCAACCATACGAGCCTTGTACCTGATAGTTGGTTCACCAGATGGTGCTGCCTCATACTTCTGAACATATACCCACTTGGACGAAATCACGTTGCTGTCTGCTGGCCTTGGCACTAGATCCCATGTGTCATGCTCCATTAGTGACCGGTACTCATTCTTCATAGCCTTCTTCCATGCTTCGGAATCAGGACGTGACACAGCTTCTGCAAAAGAGGAGGGAATATCATCACTAGCAGTGAGTAGAGCAGTTGGTTGCCACCAGCTAGGCTTCTTTCGTTCACGTGTAGACCTACGGAGTGGTTTCTTGTCTTGCACTACCGGCTCAACGTGCTCATCAGTGGTGGAACCATTAGAAATGTTCTCAGAAGCATCATCATTATGAGGTACCGGTGCAGAAGGGTCATCGTAACTGGGATTACTGGATGTGTCAGATGATTCAGTTTTAATTTTACTCGAAATTGCATTCAAGTCAATGTCAGCATAGTCTTCATGTTCAAACTGATCATGGTCTTCCGAGCCAGAGCACTGGTCAAACCTCACATCTCGTGACACAATCACCTTTCGTTTCTGATCATCCCACAACTTGTATCCGTGAGACCCAGAAGTGTACCCAATGAAAATGGACTCAACTGCACGCTCCTCCAGCTTCTTCAGCTTATTATCCACAACTTTGTACCAGCATCGGCTCCCAAACACACGCAGGTTGCTCACATCAGGCTTCTGACCATGCCACAGTTCAAATGGAGTCACATCACTTGGAAGTGCTTTGCATGTCACACGGTTGCGTACATATACTGCAACATTCAATTCCTCGGCCCAAAAGTGCTTTGGCTATTGCTTGTGACATAACATCGACCTGAACAAGTCCATGAGTGTGCGGTTGAACCTTTCCGCAAGCCCATTCTGCTGAGAATTGTAAGGCATTGTTCGCTGATGCTCAATACGGTGACGCTCAAGTTCTTTGGTAAATCGATATGACAGATACTCACCACCGTTGTCAGTGCGCAATGCTTTGAGCACATTGTCACGTGCAGTGATGATTTTTACATGTCTGCCAGTTTGGTTTTGAACAAACTTGGGCCACTTCACGAACATCTGGAACACCTAACTCTTAGTCTTTAGCATGTAGAGGAAACAAAACCTGCTGTAGTCATCGATGAATGCGACAAAGTAGTGCGAGCCTCCCAAGTATTTCACGTGTACTGGACCCGAAATATCGGAATGCACAACTTCCAGTACATGTTTCGCTCGTTCCCCCCTTGCTTGGGAGTCGGAGCACGGCTTGCCTTTCCAACTACACATGAGCCACACACGTCAACATGCTGTGCAACGTCCACATTCAGACCTGACACAACATTGTTTCGAGCCATATGCTTGATACCTTCAATGTTTACATGAGCCATTCGAGCATGCCAAAGAGACAAGTCCGACACAAGTGCGTTGTTCACATCTGTTTACTGGTCTGCAGCAGTGCAAAGGTAGTACAGGCCTTTGACGCGGCGCCCAATGGCGACCACTTTTGACCCCTTGTACACACATACATTCTCTTTGTCAAACACTACACTGCATCCCAGATCATAAATCGCTGACACAGACAATAAATGGTACCGTAAGCTCGGCACATGTACCACTTGTTCAGTTTGCACTTACGTTTTGACCCATCAACAGTCAGATCAAGCTCAACACTTCCGTGACCAACAGACTCTAGTTTGGAATAATTACTGATGCTCACATCAGAAGAAGCCTTATTCTCGTACGTTTGAAACATGGAATCGTCAAAAATCATGTGGGCAGTAGCACCAGATGTTAAAAACGTTAGCCACTGAGCCACATGCGCTGGCTCTCTTGTGCCACTGAGCGGACCACAACATATATATATCAACACCCCCCTCGCTCAGAGGCACTACCACAAGGTGCTTGTCGAGTGGTTCAGGGCTTGAACAGAGCATTACAGTAACGCTCATTACAAAATCCAACTCAATGCACCCAGCGGGGTTCGAACCCGCGACCACAGCGGCAACGTCAACTGGGCCTATAACCTGTTAAAAACGATAACCACTGAGCCACATGCGCTGGCTCTCTTGTGCCACTGAGCGGACCACAACAGATATATATCAACACCAGAGTCAACAATCCAGTCACTATAGTTAGGACGTGCGCAGTCCACAGTAGATACTGAACGCATTAAACTTCTTCATTTCTTCTGTTCGTGGCCTTAGTAGAGCCAGTAGCAATGAGACATACAAAGTCAGAATCGGTGCCACCCATACCTCGCTCATCGCTGAGCTCAGTATTTACACTTGGGTGAGCAGCATCGAACTGATCCCTGTTAGCCGCATCACGTTTCTTTTTGAAACAGTTCTTCTGGATATGACCCTTCATGCCACAATACTCACAAACCACATTCTTGAATGACTTCTTTCGAAACTGACGTCCAACCAGTGCTGCATCACTTTCGGACTCCTCCTTAGCACGATCATTCATTCGCTGCTCTTATTGCAGCAAAGGACTCTTCACAAACTCCAGAGTGAGTTCACAAACTCCAGAGTGAGTTTGCGATCGCCGATCGTAGTATCGATAGCAACAATGAGGTGTTCGAAACGTTCCGGAAGTCCACACAGAATGGCCATAGCAATGTCCTCTTCTTCCACGATGACATCCATACTCTTCAGATCTGATGACAAATGACGAACGCTATTGATGAATTGCAACATTTTCTCGTCTTCTCGCATCTTTGCAGTGTAGAAAGCACGTCTGGCATTGATTCGGTTGAGAAGAGTCTTTCGCTGGAACACATTACAAATAGCCTTCCACACATCGGCAACATTCTCGACACCACGTACATGATCCAAATGCTCGTCACTGATAGAGAGTCCAATGATAGCTCTAGCCTTTGCGCCACGAGATTCCCATTTGACCAGTTCTTCGGCATCTGAAGGTGGTGAAGTGGTGAGATGGTTCTTGAGATCTTTCAGTGCAAGCACCAATTGAACTTTTTCCTTCCATGTGTGGAAGTTATCCACACTCAACTTCTCGATTTTGATACCAATGAACGAATCCATGCAGAGTCCATGGTGTCCAGAACAGTTGAAATCGAATCGCAAGGTAAAAAAAACACAACAGCAGCAAGCAAAAAAAACGGCAATAACACCAGAACAAGAACTCGACACACAGTCAAGTCAAGCAAGAACAGCAATGAAACACCGCAGTCCAGACAGTGCGCCACGGCACCCCGTCCACAGATGCACTCGCGTTACTTACCAGGTCTTTCGACCGACACCGTTATCCGCCCTATAAAGTAGAACCGGTGGGAAGCCCGCTAGAGAGTACACCCGCTTTGGTTCAAGCCGCCAGACGAACGTCCCCAAGTACCAGGAATCACCCACAGTACTCGGATGAACCGGTTATTGCACTGGACAAACAATGATCACCACTCAAACACACACAGATGCTGAGCACACAATCACAGGTGCATAGACTTCACGAACAGATGCTGAGACACAAAACGCAAGTGCGCAGACTTCAAAAAACAAGGTCCTCAACCTCTCGGATCAGAACCCACAAAGACGACGTGGGGATCCCGACAGCAGATAATTGAGGGAGACCAAACGATAACGTATTGCGATCGACCAACACGGGCAACAACGAGAACCCAAACACAATACCGATAGAGAGTAAACGACGATTCACTATCACCACAACGACCGAAAAAAGAAGATCAACACCGACCGACGATACGGTCACACACCCAACGCAACGAGAACGACGGAGAAAATTGAGAGAAAGGATAGGAGAGAACAGCGGAGCGGGTGAGCGGTGGTGAGGGAGAGCAGCGATAGACGAATTAGACGGCAGAGGTCAGCGAGGCTAGGCCCATAAACTGATAGAGGTCAAAGCTGAAAGGGAAGGTTGGATAAGGAAGGTGGGGGAATGAAAGGAAGTTCGCCAGCTCTGGCCAGATTTTACTTGGAGGTGCTCAAGTCGCAACTTATGTAGAACTATTTCGCCACACTCGCACTCAACTCTTACTCTAAACCCTAGCCATCTGAGCGGGACACTCAATACTACCAATCATCACAAGACATGACATAGTAACACTGGCACAGACTCATGCCAGCTTACAACTAACAGTGCACAACAGTGCTCAACACTACATCACGTTATCATGTGTATGCACTAACTCACCAACTGCACGTAACCACACAATCACTACACGTCCCCAAATTCACAACACAACTCTTACACATGCAACGACATGTATACACGCAACTACTGTAACCGCCACCACTGTACTTGACTCATCACCATAGTGCATCAACACCCATCAACCTGTACTGTATGTACACGTACATACCTGTCCACTCTGTACTGCACAGCCGTACTGTACAGCATAGCCATATGTACTAGCTACACACGTGTACGCCAGAACAACCCACTAGAGCCACAACACTTGTACGCACCACGTTGCATATGAGCATTTGAAGTAGCCAACCAGAAACCCGTTTCACGATGAGTTTGAGATGAGGCGCAGATGCGCTTTCCAAACGGCACCCTCCGAAACAGCCCATGCTACCCTGCACTTTTGGTTTTCAGTGACAGCACAGGGTTCACAGCCAACAGACAGGAACGGATTGTTTTTGTCGCCGTCATCTAAAGGCCTTTAGTTGACTGTACTACCTCTCCTTGTCCAAATTTGCTTATAGTTCCGGTCTTTCCTCGTTCTCCCTGACTTACTTGTCCTCCCTGAACCTCGCTTATCATTACCGCGGTCCTCTCCAAATTTACATCTATTTTATCTAGATATTTTCATACTGTGTCTGCCCCTCTGAATCGATCCCGAATCAAGTTCTTTTTCCCTTTTTCCTTACCTCCTCCTCCAAATTCGCTTTTTTGAGAAAAAGGGCGCAAACGCACTACTACAAAATCTCTTGTAGATTTATTTTACATATTTTTAATCTATAGAACCTGCCCCGGGAGCCTATTTAAACCCCTTTATTCCAAGTTTTAAACGTCCCCAATCAATTTGCTCATCACTCCTCTCCCCCACACACTCCGCTCACCCCTTTTCCAGAAATATGACGGTAAATCTCCCCTCTGTCCCTATCTCCAAAAACCGCCCTTCCCGTCCCATCAATGGACTCTATCTCGCCGCCTACGGGCCAACCGATGCCGACGACTACATCCGGCGGCAAAAAAAGAAGAAAATCATCGACTTCGTTCGCCGCCTCTTCATAGAAGAAAAGGCGAGGGAGGTAAGTGAGGATGAGACTGAGAAAGTCGAGGAGGAGAGCGGGGAGTCCTTCGAGGAATGGTTAGACCCTGAGCTAGTGTACGAGACTCAGGAGATGGAAAAGGAGGATGAGGAGGATGGGGAGAAGTAAGAGGCAGATGTGGAGGAGGAAGAAGAGGAGGAGGAGGATGATGAGGACGAGGACGAGGACGAGGACGAGGTGGATGAGGCAACAGGGGAATGGAAAGTGTTGGACTGGTGGGGCCGGGACTGGAGAGTAAAGAACAAGTATTGCCGACGGCGGAACCGGACGGAGATATCTTTAGTAGTTTAGATATCTCCCAGGAGGGAATAGAGAGCTCTGAGCCGTTCGCAGATATTTGTGGGGACTGCTTGGACAGCATTGATATTTTAGAGGAGTTGTTTGGATTTCATTTAGAGAATGGGAAATAAGAGGACCTCGTTGATTGTTAGTTTCTTAAGTATCTTTTGTTTAGAGTATATCATCCACACAAATTGTTTCTGTGCATTTCCTAGTACCTTCTGTAGTTTTGTTCGGACTTTAGGGGTAGCCAAAATTCTATATAAGCTGAGTAAACTGCTTCCTCATGGAGAGGTCAAGCAAGTTGGCAGACATCTTCAAACCCAGTCCCAAATAGTTAGGAAGTTGAGAGTCAACTTCAGACCCAAGAAGCATTTATTTTACCCTAGTTGGTAGACCCTGCCCCTTCACTATAACAAGTCCGACACAGAGACACAGAGACACAGAGACAACAATGAACTGAGATAAAACCTTTGTGGTAAGAGACTTACTGAGACCAGAGACCATCAGACTACCTTGTACTAACCCTTGTTCACGTTCTTTTATTTATACAGAGAATCAGGGGATAGCATGCGTTGGAAGCAGCCCTTTCTTTGCGCTCAAGCTTCTGTCAAAGGTTAAAGTATTCAAGTCCCTCTCAAATATGCGCCACATGGTCTCGGAAAGGACTGTGCTTGAATCACTGAAAGAGCCTTGCTTTCTGCCACTCTCGTTTGCATTTCAGACTGCGACCAATTTTTATTTCGGAACTCCTTTATGCCCAGGGGGAGATCTTAACACGTATCTCTATAGGAGGCGAGCGGTGCGTAACGAGTTTCCTTACCTCGCAGAATGTCAATTCGGCATCATTGACCATGGGCCTCCAGAGGATACAGTTCGAAAACTGACCGCCCAGATGATCGCAGGAATGGGCCACATGAAACAGCAGCATGTACTGCACAGGGATCTGAAACCGGATAATATGCTAATAGATGCACAAATTGTCTCTGGAAGTCTAGAGATCCGCAGGACCCTGCTCTCTACCGAACCATCTTCGAGAACTATTCGAAGTTGTCAACTCAATAAATGGAGTTCCTGAGAGCGGTGGGAAAGACACCGACCTTTGTGTCGTCGTCTGGTAACAATAACCAGTCATATGGGCAGCCAACGCCGACTACATCTCCTCCAACCCGCCCTGCAACTGAAAATTCAACCCTGGTTGTTAAACCGGCTCCTTCACAGCCTAACCCTAAGGCTGCACGCACACAGATAGTCCCTGCAAAAAACGTACTGTATGGACGACTACGCCGTCCCCGAAGGGAACTTGCGACATCTCGGCCCGCAGAACCGAGTCTGTCCACGTCGAGTTTAGCCTGCTTTCGCGTCCGTTTGGTTTACCAACAAGAACCAAATTACGGATGAAGAGCTGCTTCGCTTGAAGCCGAAAAGGAAGAGACGCGTCGCCAAGTTTGACACAACTCCCAATTTAAAACTGATATGCAGACTGCCAAAAAATATCAATCACGCCTTAGTGAATCGGTCTTTTCCCTTTCCTGCCTTCCCACCCCCCTCTTCGTCCTCCCGTCGTTGCGCGGACCGCCACGAGGCGGGCGGTGCCATCCAGCAAGCGGAGCTTGCACGCGCAACTCGTCCGATCTCCTTTGTTTTCTCACTGACATTCTCTTTCCGTGACGTTCATCGGGTGTAAGTATCACGCTACTCTCACTTTTGCTTAACTTCTTTTCGCACCATCCACAGTCACGTGGACTTCGGTGCCCAGCACCCCCTGCTTCTCTTTGCCAAGGCGATCGCTAAGATCATCGGCACCTCGACCACGCTTTCTCCATCGCGTCGCCCATCGGCTATACCGCAGGTTCCCGTGTCCTCCGCTGACGCGGCCAAAATTTCAAAATTCCGAACGGTCAATTTCCGCAGCACCGTGTTGATTGCATTGCTGTATCAACTGACAGTGAAGCACGGGTGACAATTACAGTTTTGAACAAGGAGGTCTGAAGTGCATACCGACCGTACAGGACAGGAAGTCCCGAGGATTGGCACACTGTACAGTACTGTACAGTAGTAAGTCCAATCGCTTAGAAGGGTGCACTGTTCTAGGACCTCAAGGGATTGGAAAATTGTCACTAGGCTTACTGGACTGTTCGCGCTTACAGCATCATGGCACAGGCCGTAGGCAAGAAGAATAGTTTTACTCTGAATATCGGCCTTCCAGTGACAACGGCATTTACTGGCTCTCAACACGCAACTTGAAAAGGCCCCAACCCACCCGGGAACTACCTACTCCCGGTCATTGTATCCTCTGCAGCAGGCCCCAGCCGCAACTCCAGACTGTCGCAAACTTGCTGGCCCATCTGCGCACGACGCACACGCCACAATCCCGACACGGTCCGCCCCGCTGCCATGAGATCCACAAACTGCAGAAAAGTCTAGCTCAAATCGGATACTGGTACTGTGCCTGTCATCACAAATTCCTCGGCACCAAAGTACACGGTCCGGACCCGCAAGGACTGTACTCGTTCTCGTACGTCCGCTGCCCTCAGTGTACCGTAGACACAAGGCCAAGGCAGTACGCTCCGTTGCACAAGTCGCAGTTGCAGGCGGATGAACCCGCCAGTCTTCGGTCCCGGTCCCACGCCCGATCGCCGACGATCAACCGCCGCGACCCGCACACACGACTGGACACGCGTCAGATCAGCAACACCCACCAGGGCATGCTCCGCTCCACGCACAACCCCTGCCCTGCCATGAGGACATCTTTACGACCCACATTCCTGTGTTGTCTCATATCCCTACACGATTCCGATCAGCACTGAGTGACTCCCTGTCGGTCGCCATGCATGACGCAGCGTGGGCTTGTGCACACGGACATAATGATGCGGAAGAGAAGCTCTCTAAAGTTTTTCTTTTCCCTTCAGTGATGCTTTCCAATACTTCACCTTCCTCAGGTACTACCGGTTCGAACGTCGAAACGCAAGTCCAATCAACCAGTGACTTAATCAGAGAACGGCTCGAATTGTGGAATGCAGGACAGTTCCAAACCTTATGGCAGAACGCACTTCAACAAGCGACCTCCCGAACAAAACGAACTTTAACGCCCCAGGAACAGAAACAGGCCAACATTCGTCGTGCCATGAGACTCGCCCGCGAAGGAGCATATGGGAAAGCTGCACAGGCATTAGGATCTCTAGGGGTGTTACCGGCCACTAAATCGGTGTCTGACGCCCTCCGAGCTAAACATCCTCAATCCCCCCGGGAGGATGAGGAACACTTTGAACCGCCTTCCGCACCCCCCGATATCTCAGCGATCACAAAGGATGAGGTTTTGCGGGCAGTTCGCTCTTTCAAACCCGGTTCAGCCCCGGGGGGATCCGGACTTCGCCCCTCTCACGTCGAAGAGCTTCTACGGACACCCACATCTTCCTCGCAGGGGAAATTCTTGGATTCATTAACAGAACTTCTGAACGTCCTGGCTTCCGGAAAAGCTCCTACTGCCCTCGCCCCGTGGATTGCTGGAGCCCCACTCACACCACTTGCGAAGAAAGACATGACTCCGCGCCCCATGCAGTGGGAGAGACTTTGCGACGGTTAGTTAGTAGCTGCCTTGCTACTCGGGTCAATGAAAAGGCCTCCACCTACTTCCAGCCTCTTCAGGTTGGTATCGCCACAAAGTCAGGAACAGATGCAGTAGTTCACGGTGTTCGACGCATCGTGAACAAGTTCGGTACACGCCCTGAATATGCGCTCTTGTCGGTCGACCTGAAGAATGCGTTCAACCTGTGCAGCCGTGCTTCCTTTTTTAACGCAGTCCGGAACCTCTTTCCTCAGCTGCTCCCTTGGGTACTGTATTGCTACAACAACGATCCAGCGTTCCTCTGGACGGGATTCGAGACTATACGGAGTGTTGTGGGTACTCAGCAAGGAGACCCGCTCAGCGGATTGCTTTTCGCTCTCGTACTCCACCCCATCGCCCTAAAGATCAAAGAGCTATTGTCGGGATCCCCCGACGAGGACACAGGGTTAGACACACTGCTTTTGGAGCTTTGGTATCACGACGATGGCTACATTGTAGCCAAACACGAGGATATACTCAAGGTAATCGAGGTTCTGTCTTCTTCCGAGGCCAAACGTCGTGGTCTCCATCTGGCAGTCTCGAAATGCAAAGTATGGTGGCCCACCGCCCCCTCCGCGTCGGTTCAGTCCGCATACCCCTGTGATATGCGGCAGGAATACAGTACTGGTACTTCGGTTTTGAACGCGCCAATCGGCTCCCAAACGTTCATGGAACAATACTTCCTGGACCATGTATACTCCCTTGAGCCTTTACTTAACGCTGTCATGGAAATCGAGGACGCGCACGCTTCATTCCAACTACTGCGCAACTGCTTTGGGGTTTGCAAAGTGGGATACCTCTTGCGAGTTGTGCCGCCCTCTTGTACGCGGAAAGGGGCCGAATACTTCGACAGCTTAATCGAGAGGTGCTGCCGCACTTTAGCGGGTGGAATGCTAGACAACTGTATATTCAAGGAGCTGCAACTGCCCATTAAGGCACTACAGGAGAAGAAGCCGACCTTGGGAATCGGCCTCTCCTCCGCGCGAGATGTCGCCGCCGCTTCGTTTCTTGCGTCCAGCGCCGCGACGCAGCAGTTATGCGAGAAGTCTTTGCCGTCCTGTGTTCAAGACCTGACGCAGTACGAGGATGCTACAGCCGCCTTTACCGCATGGAGCGCCTCTTGTCGACCCTCAGAACGAATTCCGTTTAGCAACTTCTGCTCATCCAACCCACCATCGCAGAAGAAGCTAACAGATGCAATTCATATGGCTGTGCAAGAGGCCTTGCCGCTCGGAAACATCCGCACCCGCGCCTTCCGCGCTAGCATGTCCCTCCCCGGTGCCAAAGGCTGGGTCTACTGTGCACCTTGCCCTGGATTGAGGACGCACATCAAGAGCAAAGACTTTTCCGTGTGGTTCCAGTACTTTTGCCAAACCCCCTTATTCGCCCCAGGTACCCTGATAGGGGTAAATCGGCGGGGGAGGAGATCCTCAGAACCAATTACCCTGAGAAGGAGGTGTTGCGAGCGACAAAAGTGCTGCCGTGGTATTGTTGAACGAACAAAAGGGAGTGTATATAGAAGAGAGTTGAGAAAGCTACAAGCAAGTATAAAAGGGGCAGGGTCTACCACTGACGCTCTGCGACCAGCGTAAGAAAACGTTTTCTTGGGTCTGAAGTTGACTCTCAACTTCCTACTACTCGGGACTTGGCTTGAAGTTGTCTGCCAACTTCCTTTATGCTTTGTGTTTGACTTAATTTGTTGAGCGCCCCGCTTGGGTATGCTGGCTCCCAAGTAGTCCTACCATTTCATGCAAACAGCCCCTTATATAGAGTTTTCAACCCTCACTATCTGTAGCATCTATACAGTACCTATGTGCCAAATCTGCACCGCCACAGTACAGTGCAAAGCATCCCTCTAAAAATAATTAAAAATATAATTGTAAGTACGGTGCCAGCTCAGCCAGCACAGCATGCCAACTCGGCCAGCGCAGCATGCCAACTCGGCCAGCGCAGCATGCCAACTCAGCCAGCGCAGCCAACTCAGCCAGCGCAGCATGCCAAGGAATATCTACAATTTTCATTATATCACGCCCCCTCGCTCAAGACGAACGTCCCGACTCGTCATATTCTTCTTCTGATTCTATTAATGTAATTTGCATTATTGTTAAAACATGAGGCCTTTCAAACGAATAGGGATGCAGTTGATTACCTATAAAATATTCCAAAAAGTAGGTGCGCGTTTGATAGTTCCAATCATCTTTTTGGCTTTTCCGTTTGACATAAGAGCGTAGTCGAGACATGTCTTCAGCTGAATCCCTTTCTCCTTCAAAACTCGAAGCAGTGAAGTTGCAGTAAAAGAAAGGGCGTTATCCGAGATTATCCTTTTTGGAAGACCAAACGGTTCAATTATTTCTTTTTCGATGAATCTCAGCACCACTTCAGCATTGGTCTCCTCACCTGCAACTGCTATTGGCCATCCAGTAAGATGTTCCACCCCTATAAGGAGATATTTGTTTCCGGAAGAAGTTTCCTTGAACGGGCCTGCAAAGTCAATTGAGAAGGTTTCAAAGAGACTGGAAACTGGAAAACTTAGAGTTGTCTTATACTTCCGTATTGGAGTGAATTTTTGGCAGTTGTCGCAGCTTTTCACGAAGTTATAGACGTCCTTATGGATACCGGGCCACCAGAATCTCTCAGTTACGAATTTTTGGTTGTTTCGAGATCCCAATGCCCTAGCTCATCATGGAAAGTCCTCAATATCTTCATTCTTTCTTTCAAAGGGGCCACTAGTCGGGGACCGGCTTTAGTGTGCCGGAAAGTTTCCCATTCCACAATGTAAAAGCCTTTTGATTCCTGCGTACCCAATTTCGGTGTTCAAGATCAACCTTTCTCATTTCTAGTCCATCGAGGAATTTGATCAGTCCGTGAATATTAGCTTCGTACTCGTTATCGTTCGGCAACTGCAACTCGGCGACTCCGACGATGTCCTCCGAAGCTTTTTCATTGGAATCAGTGCGTCCCTCAAGCGGGATAGGTAATCGGCAGGCTGATTATTGCGTCCGGGTCTATACACAATTTCAAACCGATATTCTGCGAAAATGTCGAGCCATCGGGCCAAGCGGTGATGTACATCCTTCTTTTGGAATGCTGTTTTAAGTGCCTGGTGATCAGTTATCAAGACAAATTTCTCGAGTGATAAAAGGTATACGCGAAACTTTTTCAGCGCGAAGACGACAGCTAGCGCTTCTTTCTCGCAGACTGAGTATCTCTTTTCCGCGTCATTCAGAGTTCGGCTTGCGAATTGAACAGGGTGTAGTCTTCCGTTTTCATCTTTTTGGGACAAAACGGCACCCAAAGACCGTTCTGAGGCATCTGTCTCCACAACGAATGGTCTCTTGAAATCTGGGTACATGAGAACTGGGGGACACATAGCTTATCTTTAAGCTCCTGAAATGCAGTTTCCATTTCCTTGTTCCAGTAAAATTTTCCGTTCTTCGTAGTGCTGGCATGTAACGGTGCTGCAGTCTTGGCGAAATCTTTGATAAATCTTCTGTAATATGAGGCCAGTCCTAAGAAGCTTCGGACCTCCGTCTTTGAAGCGGGCCTTGGTGCCAACTTTATTTTTTTCGTTTTCTCTGGATCCACTCTAATTCCCTCTTGGTCGACGATATGACCGAGTAATTGGATAGAAGTTTTCGCAAAGAAGCATTTGCTCAACTTAATTTTCAAGCTATACTCCGATATCCTCTCCACAACTGTATTGACGTGCGAGATGTGCTGATCCAATGTTTCTGAGAATATGACGACATCATCGATATAGACTCTTGCGAATGGAAGTCCTTTCAAAACCTCGTTCATCATTCTTTGGAATGTAGCTGGTGCATTCATGAGACCAAAAGGCATCACTTCGAACCTGAACGTACCGGCTTTGCTGGTAAAGGTTGTTTTTTCCTTACATTTTTCATCCAATGGAATCTGCCAATAGCCAGTGTAAAGGTCAATTGAGGTGAAATATCTCCCGTCCTTCAGGTCCTCGAGGATCTCCTCCATGTTCGGAATCGGAAATCGATCGGGTATCATTCTCTGGTTCAGTTGTCGGTAATCGACGCAAAAACGCAGCTTTCCATCCTTCTTTGGTGCGACCACAACTGGAAACGACCATGGGGATGAAACTGGTCGAATAATATCATTTTTCAGCATACTTGTAACATTTTCTGAGATAAATTGGTCATATTTTGGCGGTTGACGTCTAGGCTTGTGGTAAATCGGTTGAGTGTCGGTAAGTTCGAACGAGTGAGTAACCGGTACACTTGCTTGTCTTAAATCTGAAACGCTCCATGCAATTACTTCGGAAGATGTTAACATGTCGGATATTTTCAGTGAGGCGGGGGCGGGAAGGTGCTGCACTTTTCCTTGGATTTCTGCCATTTGGCGCCCTTTTTCTTCTTGATCCTCAACCTCAATATTTTGAAGGACCTCTTCCGTCGTGCTCACATCTTCATATATGGAGTTCGCCGTATTCTTATTTTCTTTGCAAAGGTAATCTTCTTTCATGCTCCGAATTCTGTCCTTTGATTCGATATCATCGCAAAAAGAAACACATTCGGGTTTCAAACTTATCCTAGAATCCCAGTCGTCATCTGTTTCAAACCCGGAATCATAATCGTCCCATGCCATGTTCATTACCCCCGAGGGTACCCTTTTCCACTTCCGAAAGTGTTAGTTGGTTCCGAATCTTCGCTGTCATAGCTAGAAGTGAAATCTTCACTGTCCGTTTCTTTTAAATCTTCAGGATGCGTGCTTTTGTCGAAATCCAGGGGCATCTTCACGGTTCTGCCGTCAATATTAACTGAAACCATTTGGTTGCCCAAGTCAATGCATGTTCCTAGTCTTTCCATTGTGGGGCAGCCAATGATTGCATCGAAAGGGAGATCCGGCATGACAAGAAAGTCTACATCAACTTTAGAGTCCCCAAAGAACACGGAAACCTTGTCAACAGTGCCCATGCATTTTGAGACGGTTCCATCCGCTACAGTTATTTTTCGAGTCGTTGGAGTAATTTCGAGACCTAGATCTGTCACCAAAGTTTCTGAAATGAGGTTTGGAACAGCACCCGAATCGAAGAGAGCTTGGGTTTTCATACCCAATACTTTGACTGGTACCAGCTTAAGACGTCTTGGTGCTGTCGAGGCCGATTGAAGAAACAGTTTCTTACCCTTAGCGGACTTATTAGACCTGATAATTTTTTTGAGTTCTTTTCTCGCATCCTCTGCGTCGCCCCTCAAAAGTTGACCAAACGTTATCCCAGTTGGGGCCGATGCAAGCTCAGCCACCAAATTGTACCTCTTCACATACTCTAGTACGTCCTTAGAGATACTCTTAACTTTCTTACTCTTTTTCGTCTTCTTGGCCGGAGTGACTCCCACTCCTGGAACAACTTGATCAGACCTCTTGGTTCGAGGAGGTACAGGTGCTGGGATATGCTCCAGCATTCCATACTCTAGCCTAGGTTTCTTCGATAAAATGTTCCCTTCCCCATCCCTTTTTGTCACATTGACTTGACTAATCTCTTCAGCGATGGATACGTTACCGGCATCCGTCAACCTTTGATCCCTTCTATTTTGTAAGATTTTCACCTCTGGTCCTGACTCACTCCTCGCTTCCGATAATTTGCTCTTCTGTTGTCTTTAGACCAGCAGTTACTTTCATGATGCCCATATCGACCGCACTTTGCACAACGAGTGTTTCTATGTGGATTATCAGGACACCTGTTTGCAAAGTGTCCAGGCTTGTGACAGTAAGAACAGACTTCTGCGGCCTTAGGGGCCCCAGACTGGTTCTTCTTAATGGTAAGAGTAAGGCTTTCCAACTGCGAGGTTATCATGTCAAGTCGATTATCGAATCGGGTTTCCAACCTTTCTTCCAAGTTTTTGACATCGCTCCTGACAGATTCTAATGCCGCTGCACTAGTAGCCGGCCTTTGATAATTCTTTTCAGGATGTACGATAGACATCGATGTGCGGGTTTCCCTCGGTACCTCACTCAGTGACTGAAACGTCTCCGAATTTTTGACAAATTCTACTATGGTACCCTTCAGTTCATCAAAAGTGTGAGGGCCCTTGATGAGGAGGAAATCGGAGAGCCGCTTATCCCCATAGCCGCCTTACGCAGCATTCCGTACTTGGCTTGGGCGTTGAACCCAGCCTTTTCATAAAGATCACACAAGTACACCAATGAGCTTAACAAATCGTCGAAGTTCCGGGCCTCTATGGCGGTACGAATCATCTCATCTGGTTCTACCTCCTTAGCATACTCTTTCACAAGCCACTCACATACCTCACCGAAGTTACGCCCATTCCCGTTAAGAGACCACCCGTCGATAAACTTGGACTTATATTTGTGCTTTGCGTCACCATGAAGATAGGCGAAGATACTTGCGGCCTTCTCTTCATCGCCCTTCTCTCGCATCACAACGTTGACATATGTGTAAAGAAACTCCTCAACGTCTTCAGTCTTGCCCCTGTGAACGTTATACGAGCAGCGTTGAGATCCATGATTACAGAAAAAATCCCCCGAAGTGTTCCTTACTACTGCTCAACTCGAATACCTCGGGTGCAACCCCCTCCACAAGAGTACCAAATGATAGGGGTAAATCGGCGGGGAGAGATCCTCAGAACCAATTACCCTGAGAAGGAGGTGTTGCGAGCGACAAAAGTGCTGCCGTGGTATTGTTGAACGAACAAAAGGGAGTGTATATAGAAGAGAGTTGAGGAAGCTACAAGCAAGTATAAAAGGGGCAGGGTCTACCACCGACGCTCTGCGACTAGCGTAAGAAAAAGTTTTCTTGGGTCTGAAGTTGACTCTCAACTTCCTACTACTCGGGACTTGGCTTGAAGTTGTCTGCCAACTTCCTTTGACCTCTCCATGAGGAAGCAGTTTACTCAGCTTATATAGACTTTTGGCTACCCCTAAAGTCCGAACAAAACTACAGAAGATACTAAGAAATGCATAAAAATACTTTGTGTGGACAATATACTCTAAGCAAAAGATACTTAAGAAACTAACAATTAATTTGGTCCTCTTATTTCCCATTCTCTAAATCAGATCCAAACAACTCCTCTAAAATATCCATGCTGTCCAAGCAGTCCCCACAAATATCTGCGAATGGCTCACAACTCTCTATTTCCCCCTGGGAGATATCTAGACTACTAAAGATATCTCCATCGGTTCCATCGTGGGCACGACTTGATCCATACTCTCTATTCCAGGCCCCACCGGTCCAACACTTTCCATGCCCCCTGTTGCCTCATCCTCCTCATCCTCCTCCTCCTCCTCATCCTCTTCTTCCTCATCCTCATCCTCCTCATCCTCCTCATCTTCCTCATCCTCCTCATCCTCCTCATCCTCATCTTCCTGATCCTCGTACACTAGCTCAGGGGCTAACCATTCCTCGAAGGACTCCCCGCTCTCCTCCTCGACCTTCTCAGCCTCTCCCGGACTTACCTCCCTCGCTTCTTCTTCTATGAAGAGGCGGCGCACGAACTCGATGATTGCTTCTTTGTTTGCCGCCGGATGTAGTCGTCGGCATCGGTTGGCCCGTAGCGGCGAGACGAAGGCCATTGATGGAACGGGAAGGGCGGTTTTTGGAAATAGGGACAGAGGGGCGAAGGTTGCTCATTGTGATAGAAGTTGGGGAACAGGAGGCAATGTGGGGTGCTTTGGTGTGTGGGGGGAGAGGGGTGATGAGTAAAATGATCGGGGGCATTTGAAACTTAGAATAAAGGGTTTAAATAGGCTCCCGGGGCAGGTTCTATAGATTAGGAATAGGTAATAATCTGCAAGGGATTTTGCAATAGTGCATTTGCGCCCTTCTTCTCAAAAAAAAGGCGAATTTGGAGGAGGAGGTAAGCTAAAAGGAAAAGGGACTGATTCGGGGTCGATTCAGAGGGTTAAATACAGTATAAAAATATCTAGATAAAATGGAAGTAAATTTGGAAATGACGGTTGGAGAAGTTAGGGGCGGGATCGTTGTAGGTTGCTGGATTACACGAGGGAAGTACCATTTCCTGTCTTACGTGAAGGGAGGACCATTTCCTGTATTACGTGAAGGGAGGACCATTTCCTGTATTAAATGAGGGGAGCACCATTTTTGTATTACACCCACCTCTTTCAGCACAGCGAATGCGTCAAGGTGTGACCCGCAAAAAGATATCAGGCTTGGATCAGTCGGGACCCGGCATGCATGTGATAGTCGATTGGGGGAAATTTTGGGTTACTTTAAGGGGGAACGTTTGGGTGTTTTACTCTTGGAAGGTATATCGATCTTTAATGCATGGAAGATGTGGTCGGTTACATCCACGCGATAGTCGCTTGTGGTTGTCTTGAAACCATGGGCGGTCATGGGGCGCCGTCCCAATGGCCAGCACCACACGAGGCCCGACATCAGGGCTACAGGGAGCACCTGAGGGATAGACCTTTTCATGTTATATTCGTCAATTCCACTTGCTCCCCCAAACAAACGGCCCGATGTTCCAACCGCTGGATATCTCTGGAAGAGGCTACAACGTCAATTTCAGAAAGTACCAAGACTTTACCCCCTTGCATGCCGGGTCCCCACTGATCACGTAGCCAATATCCACTCTTCGCGGGTGAGACCCAGACGCATTCGCGGAGCTGGCAGACTGGCAAGGCATGTCGCCATGACGAGACAAGGAGAACTTTGGGCGAGTAAGATCTGGTTCTACTCAAAGACACCCCGTGGCGATGGTTTCGTTTACCGCAGCATGCCATATGGCTGGCCTTACACCAGCATTGCGAGATCGTCCCACCTGACGCTGCCTCATTTTTCAGACCCTACAGTACACAGACCTGCTACGTCCAGGCTCGGAAAATAGCCGTTGTATTGTACATTTCTAATCGGTAAGGCACGCAAAATTTCCCTTCCGGTATACAGATATGGAGTGTTGAGCTTGGGCAATGACTTCAATAGGTCTATTTCGCAAATCTTGTCAGTAACCATCTCCCACAAACGACAAGGAGTCAATCTAAACTATACAGGTCTCGCACCTTGGGAACTGTGAAAAATTGATATGTAGTTTACTGCTTGGATAAAATGGGCGATACTAATCAACTTCAAGCTTTTCTGCACCTGCACCCCATCTGCGTAGCAGCACACCCAAAATGTATGGAGAAGTACCAAGCGATTCAGAAAACTTCCCGTCTCCCGTTTACGTCTTTACCTGCTTTCCGTTTCATGAATGTGCTTCTCTTGAAATAAAAAATGTCCCCGCTAGAGCTAAAGTAAGAGGACAAATGGGTCCTGGAGGTGTACCTGAACCGTGTCTCAGTGAAGCGAGCGCATCTTTCCGAAGAAGTGCAATCATTCGAGAATGCCTCCTTTCCTTCCTTAACTTGTCGAAAAGATCGCTTGCGGAACTTTTCCGACCAGTTCCCTGCAGGATCGTTTCTCGGTTATTCTCTGGCTGCAAAGAACATATCGGCTGCTGATCGATGGTTACAGTAAGCAAGGGACGCCGATGTCGAGAGATGTGCGGAAACTTCCTTTCCACGTTCCAAATTTTCATAACATTTTGGCAGAAAGAACATTGAAAGCGTCTTTCATAAAGTGCTGGCAGTTTCAGTCCTGCAATGTAGCCTTGTAAAGCGGTAAAGAAATGACAAAGGACAGTGAATGGATAGAATATATTCATGTGGCGGTTTGAAGCCATAATTGTAGATTGTGCTGATTGATGGGTAAAGATGTAAAGTAAAAGGAAAAGAAGTTGGCAGAGGCGGGCTGGAGAGAAGTATAGCGCAATGGGAAGCGAGGCCGGTGACGAGTTTGAGGGGGTAGCAAAGGGCAATTTATATCCACTGAGTCGTCCTAGAATTACAAATGGTTGCTTTTTAGACTACTGTTGGTAAATCACTGACAGGTTCTAGGGTCCTCGACTTACACTCGTTCTGGACTTGCAGCACTGGCTAAATTATGTCAGCATCTCTCCTTTCGAATTGGTTTTCTTTTGCATTACTAGTTCGTTTTAACTGTGAAGAGAGGAGATGAATTTACGCATTATTTATCAAGAAACTCGACCTCAAGGGCCGTTCTTGCGGCTAGGATGCCTGTTTTCCTCTTTCTGATCTACCGGTACATCAGATGAGCTTGGAATTTACAACTACACAACTTCCACCACAAACCTCTCCGCCTTTCACCATTCCGAAGGCTTGCTGTAAACACATCCCCTGCTTAGAAAATCAATTCGAATGGAGAGATGCTGACATAATTTATCCAGAACTGTAAGTCGAGAACCGAATGTAAGTCGAGGACCCTAGCACCTGTAGGCGATTTGTCAACAGTTTTCGAAAAGCAACCGGTTGCAATTTTAGAACGACACGGTGGCTATAAATTGCTCTCTGCACCCCCTCAAAATCTTCACCGACCCACTTCCCATTGCGCTATACTTCTTTCCTCCAATCCGCCTCTGTCAACTTCTTTTTCTTCAAATTTACATCTTTTCCCATCCATCAGCATAATCCACAGTTATGGCTACAAACCGCCACATGAACATATTCTACCCTTTCACTATCCTTTGTCATTTCTTTTCCACTTTACAAAGCTACATTGCAGGACTGATTCTGCCAGCTTCTCGTGAAAGACGCAGCCAATATTCTTTTTGCCAAAATTTTATGAAGATTTGCAACATGGAAAGGACCTTTCCGCATAGCGCTCGACACTGGCGTCCTTTGCTTAACATAACCGTCGATCAGCAAACGAGCAGTTCCCTGCAGCCAAAGAATAATGGAGAAAGGGTCTTGCAGGGAAGTGGTCAGAAAAGTTCCGCAAGCGACCTTTTCGACCAGTTAAGGACGGAAAAGAGGCATTCTCGAATGATTGCACTTCTTCGGAAGGAAGCGCTTGCTTCACTGAGGCAAGGATCGGATATACTTTCCAGGACCCGATCGTCCTCTTGCTTTAGCTCGAGTGGGGACATTTCTTATTTCAAGAGAAACACATTCATTCCCCACTCCGTCCACTACTCCAATTTACGGAGTTTCGACCCCTTTTCCGCCCTTTCCATGTCAGGACAGGCCAAGAATCGTCTGTAAAGGCCCTTTGTCAGGAACTATCCACCGACTTCCATCCAGTTGCCTTCGACAGGTACCGGTCAGCTGAAACTGGTGCCGACAAGGGCATCTCCCTCATCGCAAATTACATCGCGTCCCGCCTCGACACCAACCCAGTGGCCGAACGCGCACGCATATTTCACATTTTGAGCCCCTTGGTGCAACAGCGAAACGCCCTGACAGTCAACCGTCGGCTGCTAGACCACTCCGCACCTGGCTAATTTTCCTGCTCACGGGCCCCGGCCCTCCCCTCCTTCATCTCGTAGAGCCTTGTTTGCGTGTGTGTCATGAAACGGAAAGCAGGAGAGACGTAAATGGTGAATGCGAAGTTCTCTGAATCGCTCGGTCCTCAATATACTTTGGTGGGATAGATCCGATATATATTCCAAGAGTAAAACTCCCAAATTTTTCCCCTTATTACAAAGATGAGGTGCAGATTGAGCAACAGCTTGAAATCGTTTACTATCGCTCAATTTTTCAAGCAGCACTATTTATCAGTTTTTCACCCTTTGGAAAGTGCGAGACCTCTAAAGTTTAGATAGACAGCTTTTTGTCGTGTGGAAGGTGGACATTGACTAAATTTGTGAAATGGATTCATTGAAGTCAGTACCCAAGCTCAACACTGCATATCTGTCTACGGGGAGGCAAAGTTTGGGCGCCTTACCGATTAGATATGTACGACGGCTATTTTCCGAAACTGGAGGAGGCAGGCCTGTGTATTTGAGGTTCTGAAAATGAGTCAGCGCTAGGCGGGCAATTCACACAATGCACACAATGCTGGGGCAAGGTCATCCGGAAGGCATACAGCGGTAAACAAAACCATTGCCGCAGGGTCTCTTTGCATCGGTATGGGCAATGGAGACGTACGGAAAGGCTCAGGGGGCTTTGATGCAAAGGCACGCTGCAGCAGTCGTCTTGTCCGATGCGGCCTGTTTGATGGCTGGCCTGAAGGCAGCTATTGGGGAGCGTACTTCCTCCCCCATTACTGTGTCGACACACCTTCTGAAACGATTGCAGTTGTCGGAAAACTTAAGGAAAGATCGAATATATCTTCCAACATTGAAAAACACCCAAAATCCCACCTTGTCTTTGCATAGAACCAGATCGCACCACCCAAAGGTTTCTTTGTCATGCACGATGAAGTGCTTTCCCACCTCTTTCAGCACAGCGAATGCGTCAAGGTGTGACCCGCAAAAAGAGATATCAGGACTTGGATCAGTCGGGACCGGCAATGCATGTGATAGTCGATTGGGGGAAATTTTTGGGTTACTTTAAGGGGGGACGTTTGGGTGTTTTACTCTTGGAAGGTATATCCGATCTTTAATGCATGGAAGATGTGGTCGGTTACATCCACGCGGATAGTCGCTTGTTTGTCTTGAAAACCATGGGCGTCATGGGGCGCCGTCCCAATGGCCAGCACCACACGAGGCCGACATCAGGGCTACGGGGCACCTGAGGGATAGACCTTTTCAATGTTTATATTCGTCAATCCACTTGCTCCCCCAAACAAACGGCCCGATGTTCCAACCGCTGGATATCTCTGGAAGAGGCTACAACGTCAATTTCAGAAAGTACCAAGACTTTACCCCCTTGCATGCCGGGTCCCCACTGATCACGTAGCCAATATCCACTCTTCGCGGGTGAGACCCAGACGCATTCGCGGAGCTGGCAGACGTGGCAAGGCATGTCGCCATGACGAGACAAGGAGAACTTTGGGCGAGTAAGATCTGGTTCTACTCAAAGACACCCCGTGGCGATGGTTTCGTTTACCGCAGCATGCCATATGGCTGGCCTTACACCAGCATTGCGAGATCGTCCCACCTGACGCTGCCTCATTTTCAGACCCTACAGTACACAGACCTGCTACGTCCAGGCTCGGAAAATAGCCGTTGTATTGTACATTTCTAATCGGTAAGGCACGCAAATTTCCCTTCCGGTATACAGATATGGAGTGTTGAGCTTGGGCAATGACTTCAATAGGTCTATTTCGCAAATCTTTGTCAGTAACCATCTCCCACAAACGACAAGGAGTCAATCTAAACTATACAGGTCCGCACCTTGGGAACTGTGAAAATTGATATGTAGTTTACTGCTTGGATAAAATGGGCGATACTAATCAACTTCAAGCTTTTCTGCACACTGCACCCCATCTGCGTAGCAGCACACCAAAATGTATGAGAAGTACCAAGCGATTCAGAAAACTTCCCGTCTCCCGTTTACGTCTTTACCTGCTTTCCGTTTCATGAATGTGCTTCTCTTGAAAAAAAAAATGTCCCGCTAGAGCTAAAGTAAGAGGACAAATGGGTCCTGGAGGGTGTACCTGAACCGTGTCTCAGTGAAGCGAGCGATCTTTCCGAAGAAGTGCAATCATTCGAGAATGCCTCCTTTCCTTCCTTAACTTGTCGAAAAGATCGCTTGCGGAACTTTTCCGACCAGTTCCCTGCAGGATCGTTTCTCGGTTATTCTCTGGCTGCAAAGACATATCGGCTGCTGATCGATGGTTACAGTAAGCAAGGGACGCCGATGTCGAGAGATGTGCGGAAACTTCCTTTCCACGTTCCAAATTTTTCATAACATTTTGGCAGAAAGAACATTGAAAGCGTCTTTCATAAAGTGCTGGCAGTTTCAGTCCTGCAATGTAGCCTTGTAAAGCGGTAAAGAAATGACAAAGGACAGTGAATGGATAGAATATATTCATGTGGCGGTTTGAAGCCATAATTGTAGATTGTGCTGATTGATGGGTAAAGATGTAAAGTAAAAGGAAAAGAAGTTGGCAGAGGCGGGCTGGAGAGAAGTATAGCGCAATGGGAAGCGAGGCCGGTGACGAGTTTGAGGGGGTAGCAAAGGGCAATTTATATCCACTGAGTCGTCCTAGAATTACAAATGGTTGCTTTTTAGACTACTGTTGGTAAATCACTGACAGGTTCTAGGGTCCTCGACTTACACTCGGTTCTGGACTTGCAGCACTGGCTAAATTATGTCAGCATCTCTCCTTTCGAATTGGTTTCTTCTTTGCATTACTAGTTCGTTTTAACTGTGAGAGAGGAGATGAAATTTACGCATTATTTATCAAGAAAACTCGACCTCAAGGGGCCGTTCTTGCGGCTAGGATGCCTGTTTCCTCTTTCTGATCTACCGGTACATCAGATGAGCTTGGAATTTACAACTACACAACTTCCACCACAAACCTCTCCGCCTTTCACCATTCCGAAGGCTTGCTGTAAACACATCCCCTGCTTAGAAATCAATTCGAATGGAGATATGCTGACATAATTTATCCAGAACTGTAAGTCGAGAACCGAATGTAAGTCGAGGACCCTAGCACCTGTAGGCGATTTGTCAACAGTTTTCGAAAAAGCAACCGGTTGCAATTTTAGAACGACACGGTGGCTATAAATTGCTCTCTGCCACCCCCTCAAAATCTTCACCGACCCCACTTCCCATTGCGCTATACTTCTTTCCTCCATCCGCCTCTGTCAACTTCTTTTTCTTCAAATTTACATCTTTTCCATCCATCAGCATAATCCACAGTTATGGCTACAAACCGCCACATGAACATATTCTACCCTTTCACTATCCTTTGTCATTTCTTTTCCACTTTACAAAGCTACATTGCAGGACTGATTCTGCCAGCTTCTCGTGAAAGACGCAGCCAATATTCTTTTTGCCAAAATTTTATGAAGATTTGCAACATGGAAAGGACCTTTCCGCATAGCGCTCGACACTGGCGTCCTTTGCTTAACATAACCGTCGATCAGCAAACGAGCAGTTCCCTGCAGCCAAAGAATAATGGAGAAAGGGTCTTGCAGGAAGTGGTCAGAAAAGTTCCGCAAGCGACCTTTTCGACCAGTTAAGGACGGAAAAGAGGCATTCTCGAATGATTGCACTTCTTCGGAAGGAAGCGCTTGCTTCACTGAGGCAAGGATCGGATATACTTTCCAGGACCGATCGTCCTCTTGCTTTAGCTCGAGTGGGGACATTTCTTATTTCAAGAGAAACACATTCATTCCCCACTCCGTCCACTACTCCAATTTACGGAGTTTCGACCCCTTTTCCGCCCTTTCCATGTCAGGACAGGCCAAGAATCGTCTGTAAAAGGCCCTTTGTCAGGAACTATCCACCGACTTCCATCCAGTTGCCTTCGACAGGTACCGGTCAGCTGAAACTGGTGCCGACAAGGGCATCTCCCTCATCGCAAATTACATCGCGTCCCGCCTCGACACCAACCCAGTGGCCGAAACGCGCACGCATATTTCACATTTTGAGCCCCTTGGTGCAACAGCGAAACGCCCTGACAGTCAACCGTCGGCTGCTAGCCACTCCGCACCTGGCTAATTTTCCTGCTCACGGGCCCCGGCCTCCCCTCCTTCATCTCGTAGAGCCTTGTTTGCGTGTGTGTCATGAAACGGAAAGCAGGAGAGACGTAAATGGTGAATGCGAAGTTCTCTGAATCGCTCGGTCCTCAATATACTTTGGTGGGATAGATCCGATATATATTCCAAGAGTAAAACTCCCAAATTTTTCCCCTTATTACAAAGATGAGTGCAGATTGAGCAACAGCTTGAAATCGTTTACTATCGCTCAATTTTTCAAGCAGCACTATTTATCAGTTTTTCACCCTTTGGAAAGTGCGAGACCTCTAAAGTTTAGATAGACAGCTTTTTGTCGTGTGGAAGGTGGACATTGACTAAAATTTGTGAAATGGATTCATTGAAGTCAGTACCCAAGCTCAACACACTGCATATCTGTCTACGGGGAGGCAAAGTTTGGGCGCCTTACCGATTAGATTGTACGACGGCTATTTTTCGAAACTGGAGGAGGCAGGCTGTGTATTTGAGGTTCTGAAAATGAGTCAGCGCTAGGCGGGCAATTCACACAATGCACACAATGCTGGGGCAAGGTCATCCGGAAGGCATACAGCGGTAAACAAAACCATTGCCGCAGGGTCTCTTTGCATCGTATGGGCAATGAGAGACGTACGGAAAGGCTCAGGGGGCTTTGATGCAAAGGCACGCTGCAGCAGTCGTCTTGTCCGATGCGGCCTGTTGATGGCTGGCCTGAAGGCAGCTTTTGGGGAGCGTACTTCCTCCCCCATTACTGTGTCGACACACCTTCTGAAACGATTGCAGTTGTCTGAAAACTTAAGGAAAGATCGAATATATCTTCCAACATTGAAAACACCCAAAATCCCACCTTGTCTTTGCATAGAACCAGATCGCACCCACCCCAAAGGTTTCTTTGTCATGCACGATGAAGTGCTTTCCCACCTCTTTCAGCACAGCGAATGCGTCAAGGTGTGACCCGCAAAAAGAGATATCAGGACTTGGATCAGTCCGGACCCGGCATGCATGTGATAGTCGATTGGGGAAATTTTTGGGTTACTTTAAGGGGGAACGTTTGGGTGTTTTACTCTTGGAAGGTATATCCGATCTTTAATGCATGGAAGATGTGGTCGGTTACATCCACGCGGATGTCGCTTGTGGTTGTCTTGAAAACCATGGGCGGTCATGGGGCGCCGTCCCAATGGCCAGCACCACACGAGGCCCGACATCAGGGCTACAGGGAGCACCTGAGGGATAGACCTTTTCAATGTTATATCGTCATCCACTTGCTCCCCCAAACAAACGGCCCGATGTTCCAACCGCTGGATATCTCTGGAAGAGGCTTACACGTCAATTTCAGAAAGTACCAAGACTTTACCCCCTTGCATGCCGGGTCCCCACTGATCACGTAGCCAATATCCACTCTTCGCGGGTGAGACCCAGACGCATTCGCGGAGCTGGCAGACGTGGCAAGGCATGTCGCCATGACGAGACAAGGAGAACTTTGGGCGAGTAAGATCTGGTTCTACTCAAAGACACCCGTGGCGATGGTTTCGTTTACCGCAGCATGCCATATGGCTGGCCTTACACCAGCATTGCGAGATCGTCCCACCTGACGCTGCCTCATTTTCAGACCCTACAGTACACAGACCTGCTACGTCCAGGCTCGGAAAATAGCCGTTGTATTGTACATTTCTAATCGGTAAGGCACGCAAAATTTCCCTTCGGTATACAGATATGGAGTGTTGAGCTTGGGCAATGACTTCAATAGGTCTATTTCGCAAATCTTTGTCAGTAACCATCTCCCACAAACGACAAGGAGTCAATCTAAACTATACAGGTCTCGCACCTTGGGAACTGTGAAAAATTGATATGTAGTTTACTGCTTGGATAAAAATGGGCGATATGATAGGGGTAAATCGGCGGGGGAAGAGATCCTCAGAACCAATTACCCTGAGAAGGAGGTGTTGCGAGCGACAAAAGTGCTGCCGTGGTATTGTTGAACGAACAAAAGGGAGTGTATATAGAAGAGAGTTGAGGAAGCTACAAGCAAGTATAAAAGGGGCAGGGTCTACCACCGACGCTCTGCGACTAGCGTAAGAAAAAGTTTTCTTGGGTCTGAAGTTGACTCTCAACTTACCTGGACTTGGCTTGAAGTTGTCTGCCAACTTGCTTCACCTCCACTAAAGGAAGCAGTTTACTCGGCTTATATAGACTTTTGGCTACCCCAAAAGTCTCAAACAAACATACTAATAACCATAAAATGTATTCACGGTAATCGTGTGAACCAGAGAGACTATTAGAAGATATTTCCTCAAGGTAAATATCTAGGTGCCATACCCATGCCAGCCACCCATCGGCCAGGGGTGGGAATTGATGTGGCCATTATATAGACCTTTCAGAGCTACTTGTAGTATCACCCACAACCTGGAACTGTACTGACATCTACTATGACAGCGTGTCCTAAAATGAAAAAATCAACCGACGAATTTGCCACACTCACCCAAATTAAAAATATCTTGCAAATTCAAAAACTGTAAAAATATCTTCCCAATTCCGATACTGTATACAATCATGGTCCTCATCTAGATTTTTTCGTGTGCGAATTTGCGCACATCACGCCCTCTCGCTCAAGACGAACGTCCCGACTCGTCACTGCTCTTCTTCTGCTTCCGTTAGTGTTCGCTGTCTTATTGATAAAATGTATGGTCTCTCAAACGGGTACGGATGCAACTGATTACCAATATGATGCTCTAAAAAGTAGGTTCGCATTACTGGTACCTCACTTTGTAGCATAGCCTCATATATTGGTTTGATCACATCGAGGTGGGGTTGAATACATTCTTCTTCCGTGACTCTTCCGAATCTTCCAAGAGTGAAAAAATATATGTGATATGCAAACTCTTCTGGAAGATGCCGGAGGAATGGATGTCGATAAGAAAAGAAGACGCGCATCATCAAGAACGAATCTTCGTAAGATAAGTGCGGTCCATGTAGCGCCCTAAAACATAAACAGATGCTTATCATGAAATAAGAAATGACCTGCGCATCGTTCGCATCCTCGGAGATATTGCGCAGCCAAAAAGATAATCTTCTTCTTCCGACTGTATGCTGTGCATGGTTGTGAAGGAGAGCTAGAGATGAAGTTGTGGTGGACGGTCCCGATGAATGGCCGCGACCAGCTCCTGACGTACTGGGACCTGCACGAGGTCCTCTCGGGGGACGACCGGAACCTCTTCTGGGCGGGTTGTTGTCTCCTGAAGGTCCTCCTCTGGTCATCATCACTGCTTCAGGAGGATCCTCGCCGCCTCCAACGTTCCCAATTTGTGGCGGAGAAACGTAAGGTTCCCATAGAGGATACGGGACCAGCCTGTATTCCATATCCGGGGGTAAGGCGTAACCTCTCAGTCGCACGTCTTGGTTGTTCTTGAGAAATACGTAAATTGGACGGATAATATTCAGATACGTTTGCGACAAGTCTCCAGCAGCTACCATTCCATATCTTCCTATAGAGTAATGATATATTACCTCCACAAACTCTGGACCTGCTTCCGTGAACCTTCCGTTTTGGAATGAAAATAGAACTCTTATTAATAGTCGGAAATCTTCTTCAGGTAGCAATGGTCCGTTCAACGTACGAAAACATAGGCATATATTAATGTAGAAATGGATGATTACGTGGAGTTCGTAGTAGTCCCGCGTAACCGAGATGATCCATTCCCAGGCCCTTTTTCCTCCCATAGGAATCATTCTATAGTTAAAGATGAGTATGCCCCGTGGTTGCGCATAGTCCTGTGTGAGAAGGAATTCTTCAGGCCTCTGATGGTAAGGGACCAGACGACGTGCATGGATGGCCCTCCTTGATCTCTTCCCTGAGCTTGAACAGAGCTGATAGTGCGGGTGTCTTTCCTCCGTGACGATGCAAGGGTTCGAGTACTTGGTTTGGAAGGCCGGCCACTTCACAGCCTGCTGCATTGCTTTTCCATGTACTACAAGTACTTTAGAGCCAACTGAAAAGGTTCTGACTGCAGGTTCTGCATCCTTATTTCTTGTCTGTGTTAGCGCGCGGTGTGATCTCCAGCCTTCGGTGGCCAGTAGTTCAACTTCCCTACTCTCTTCATCGATAATATTTGTTTCCATGTCTCTCTGTAACATTCTAGGAGCCCTTCCGTACATTAGCTCGAATGGTGAGCGTCCATTTCTTCCTCTTCTTCGACGGTAGCCGTATAACACTTTTGGTAAGGCATCTTCCCACTGGATTTCATTCTCCAACATAGTTTTCGATATTGCTCGTTTGATGGTTCCAACCATCCTCTCCGCTTTCCCGTTGGACATAGGAGCGTATGCGAGAACGGTCTTCAGCTGAATCCTTTCTCTTCCAAAAAACGAAGCAGTGAAGTTGCAGTAAAACAAAGGGCGTTATCCGAGATGATCCTTTTTGGAAGACCAAACGGTTCAATTATTTCTTTTTCGATGAATCTCAGTACCACCTCAGCATTTGCCTCCTCGACTGCAACTGCTATTGGCCATCCAGTAAGATGTTCCACCCCTATAAGGAGATATTTGTTTCCGGAAGAAGTTTCCTTGAACGGGCCCCGAAGTCAATTGAGAAGGTTTCAAAGAGACCGGAAACTGGAAAACTTAGAGTTGTCTTATTACTTCCGTATTGGAGTGAATTTTTGCAGTTGTCGCAGCTTTTTCACGAAGTTATAGACGTTCCTTATGGATACCGGGCCACCAGAATCTCTCAGTTACAATTTTTTGGTTGTTTCGAGATCCCAATGCCCTAGCTCATCATGGAAAGTCCTCAAGATCTTCATTCTTTCTTTTAAAGGGGCTACTCGGGGACCGGCTTTAGTGTGCCGGAAAAGTTTCCCATTCCACAATGTAAAAAGCCTTTTGATTCCTGCGTACCCAATTTCTGTGTTCAAGATCACCTTTCTCATTTTCTAGTCCATCGAGGAATTTGATCAGTCCGTGAATATTAGCTTCGTACTCGTTATCGTTCAGCAACTGCAACTCGGCGACTCCGACGATGTCCTCCGAAGCTTTTTCATTTGGAATCAGTGCGTCCTCAAGCGGGATAGGTAATCGGCAGGCTGATTATTTGCGTCCGGGTCTATACACAATTTCAAACCGATATTCTGCGAAAATGTCGAGCCATCGGGCCAAGCGGTGATGTACATCCTTCTTTTGGAATGCTGTTTTAAGTGCCTGGTGATCAGTATCAAGACAAATTTCTCGAGTGATAAAAGGTATACGCGAAACTTTTTCAGCGCGAAGACGACAGCTAGCGCTTCTTTCTCGCAGACTGAGTATCTCTTTTCCGCGTCATTCAGATTCGGCTTGCGAATTGAACAGGGTGTAGTCTTCCGTTTTCATCTTTTTGGGACAAAACGGCACCCAAAGACCGTTCTGAGGCATCTGTCTCCACAACGAATGGTCTCTTGAAATCTGGGTACATGAGAACTGGGGGGACACATAGCTTATCTTTAAGCTCCTGAAATGCAGTTTCCATTTCCTTGTTCCAGTGAAATTTTCCGTTCTTCGTAGTGCTGGCATGTAACGGTGCTGCAGTCTTGGCGAAATCTTTGATAAATCTTCTGTAATATGAGGCCAGTCCTAAGAAGCTTCGGACCTCCGTCTTTGAAGCGGGCCTTGGTGCCAACTTTATTTTTTTCGTTTCTCTGGATCCACTCTAATTCCTCTTGGTCGACGATATGACCGAGTAATTGGATAGAAGTTTTCGCAAAGAAGCATTTGCTCAACTTAATTTTCAAGCTATACTCCGATATCCTCTCCACAACTGTCTTGACGTGCGAGATGTGCTGATCCAATGTTTCTGAGAATATGACGACATCATCGATAGAGACTTTGCGAATGAAAGTCCTTTCAAAACCTCGTTCATCATTCTTTGGAATGTAGCTGGTGCATTCATGAGACCAAAAGGCATCACTTCGAACCTGAACGTACCGGCTTTGCTGGTAAAGGTTGTTTTCCCTTACATTTTCATCCAATGGAATCTGCCAATAGCCAGGTGTAAGGTCAATTGAGGTGAAATATCTCCCGTCCTTCAGGTCCTCGAGGATCTCCTCCATGTTCGGAATCGGAAATCGATCGGATATCATTCTCTGGTTCAGTTGTCGGTAATCGACGCAAAAACGCAGCTTTCCATCCTTCTTTGGTGCGACCACAACTGGAAACGACCATGGGATGAAACTGGTCGATAATATCATTTTCAGCATACTTGTAACATTTTCTGAGATAAATTGGTCATATTTTGGAGGTTTACGTCTAGGCTTGTTGGTAAATCGGTTGATTGTCGGTAAGTTCGAACGAGTGAGTAACCGGTACACTTGCTTGTCTCAAAATCTGAAACGCTCCATGCAATACTTCGGAAGATGTTAACATGTCGGATATTTTCAGTGATGCGGGGGCGGGGAAGGTGCTGCACTTTTCCTTGGATTTCTGCCATTTGGCGCCCTTTTTCTTCTTGATCCTCAACCTCAATATTTTGAAGGACCTCTTCCGTCGTGCTCACATCTTCATATATGGAATTCGACGTATTCTTTTTCTTTGCAAAGGTAATCTTCTTTCATGCTCCGAATTCTGTCCTTTGATCGATATCATCGCAAAAAGAAACACATTCGGGTTTCAAACTTATCCTAGAATTCCAGTCGTCATCTGTTTTAAACCCGGAATCATAATCGTCCCATGCCATGTTCATTAACCCCCGAGGGTACCCTTTTCCACTTCCGAAAGTGTTAGTTGGTTCCGAATCTTCGCTGTCATAGCTAGAAGTGAAATCTTCACTGTCCGTTTCTTTTAAGTCTTCAGGATGCGTGCTTTGTCGAAATCCAGGGGCATCTTCACCGTTCTGCCATCAATATTAACTGAAACCATTTGGTTGCCCAAGTCAATGCATGTTCCTAGTCTTTCCATTGTGGGGCAGCCAATGATTGCATCGAAAGGGAGATCAGGCATGACAAGAAAGTCGACATCAACTTTAGAGTCCCCAAAGAACACGGAAACTTTGTCAACAGTGCCCATGCATTTTGAGAGGTTCCATCCGCTACAGTTATTTTTCGAGTCGTTGAGTAATGTCGAACCTAGATCTGTCACCAAAGTTTCTGAAATGAGGTTGGAACAGCACCCGAATCGAAAGAGAGCTTCGGTTTCATACCCAATACTTTGACTGGTACCAGTTTAAGACGTCTTGGTGCTGTCGAGGCCGATTGAAGAAACAGTTTCTTACCCTTAGCGGACTTATTAGACCTGATAATTTTTTGAGTTCTTTTCTCGCATCCTCTGCGTCGCCCCTCAAAAGTTGACCAACGTTATCCCAGTTGGGCCGATGCAAGCTCAGCCACCAAATTGTACCTCTTCACATACTCTAGTACGTCCTTAGAGATACTCTTAACTTTCTTACTCTTTTTCGTCTTCTTGGCCGGAGTGACTCCCACTCCTGGAACAACTTGATCAGACCTCTTGGTTTGAGGAGGTACAGGTGCTGGGATATGCTCCAGCATTCCATACTCTAGCCTAGGTTTCTTCGATAAAATGTTCCCGTCCCCATCCCTTTTGTCACATTGACTTGACTAATCTCTTCAGCGATGGATACGTTACCAGCATCCGTCAACCTTTGATCCCTTCTATTTTGTAAGATTTTCACTCTGGTCCTGACTCACTCCTTGCTTCCCGATAAATTTGCTCTTCTGTTGTCTTTAGACCAGCAGTTACTTTCATGATGCCCATATCGACCGCACTTTGCACAACGAGTTTTCTATGTGGATTATCAGGACACCTGTTTGCAAAGTGTCCAGGCTTGTGACAGTAAGAACAGACTTCTGCGGCCTTAGGGGCCCCAGACTGTTCTTCTAATGGTAAGAGTAAGGCTTTCCAACTGCGAGGTTATCATGTCAAGTCGATTATCCAATCGGGTTTCCAACCTTTCTTCAAGTTTTTGACATCGCTCCTGACAGATTCTAATGCAGCTGCACTAGTAGCCGGCCTTTGATAATTCTTTTCAGGATGTACGATAGACATCGATGTGCGGGTTCCTCGGTACCTCACTCAGTGACTGAAACGTCTCCGAATTTTTGACAAATTCTACTATGGTACCCTTCAGTTCATCAAAGTGTGAGGGCCTTTGATGAGGAGAAATCGGAGAGCCGCTTATCCCCCATAGCCGTCTTACGCAGCATTCCGTACTTGGCTTGGGCGTTGAACCCAGCCTTTTCATAAAGATCACACAAGTACACCAATGAGCTTAACAAATCGTCGAAGTTGAGCCGGGCTCTATGGCGGTACGAATCATCTCATCTGGTTCTACCTCCTTAGCATACTCTTTCACAAGCCACTCACATACCTCACCGAAGTTACGCCCATTCCCGTTAAGAGACCACCCGTCGATAAACTTGGACTTATATTTGTGCTTTGCGTCACCATGAAGATAGGCGAAGATACTTGCGGCCTTCTCTTCATCGCCCTTCTCTCTCATCACAACGTTGACATATGTGTAAAGAAAAACTCCTCAACGTCTTCAGTCTTGCCGCCTGTGAACGTTATACGAGCAGCGTTGAGATCCATGATTACAGAAAAGAAATCCCCCGAAGTGTTCCTTACTACTGCTCAACTCGAATACCTCGGGTGCAACCCCCTCCACAAGAGTACCAAATGATAGGGGTAAATCGGCGGGGAAGAGATCCTCAGAACCAATTACCCTGAGAAGGAGGTGTTGCGAGCGACAAAAGTGCTGCCGTGGTATTGTTGAACGAACAAAAGGGAGTATATAGAAAGGAGTGAGAAGCTACAAGCAAGTAAAAAGGGGCAGGGTCTACCACCGACGCTCTGCGACTGGCGTAAGAAAAAGTTGTTCTTGGGTCTGAAGTTGACTCTCAACTTCCTACTACTCGGGACTTGGCTTGAAGTTGTCTGCCAACTTGCTCACCTCCACTAAAGGAAGCAGTTTACTCGGCTTATATAGACTTTTGGCTACCCTAAAGTCTCCAACAAACATACTAATAACCATAAAATGTATTCACGGTAATCGTGTGAACCAGAGAGACTATTAGGAGATATTTCTTCAAGGTAAATATCTAGGTGCCATACCCATGCCAGCCACCCATCGGCCAGGGGTGGGAATTGATGTGGCCATTATATAGACCTTTCAGAGCTACTTGTAGTATCACCCACAACCTGGAACTGTACTGACATCTACTATGACAGCGTGTCCTAAAATGAAAAAATCAACCGACAAATTTGCCACACTCACCCAAATTAAAAATATCTTGCAAATTCAAAAACTGTAAAAATATCTTCCCAATTCCGATACTGTATACAATTATGTCCTCATCTAGATTTTTTTGTGGTGCGAATTTGCGAACATCAGCCTACATGGTGGTACATCTTTATCTGTCGTACAATGTCGCACAGAGGCGTGCGGAGGTATTTATAAATTAACTACGGATGCGGGCGCGCGGTAGAAACTTGTCGCGCCTGCATTATTTGGAGACTAAATGCAAAACGGGTAACGAAGTCGCGGAGCTCCTGTTGAGGGAGGAACCGCGACGGGAAGCAGCGAAGGAAGCAAGGCGGCGAAAAAAGCCTTACCGTCGTCGCCCAAGGCGCCATAGATATCAATCCCGACGGGAGAGGAGGATATCGTTTCGGTTGCAGTAAGTGCCGTAATGACGATGTTTCTCGCGCTCTGCGAGTGTCGCGGCGGCGCCGGCAGTAACCGTACTTGGCGAAATGTGGCGGCGTGCGGAGGGGTGGGCAACAGTAACGTCGACGGCTATATCGGTACTGTGAAGCCCGTATGCAGCGGGTATGTAATATCCATTCGTAGCACGGGGACTCCGAATGCCCAGATGAGTCGGGAACCTGGTGGAGAGCGGATGTTCGACGAGGCGACGATCCCAACTTCCTTGCAGTAGCGGGCAAGAACGTTGCGGAGGATGTGGTGACGACGATCATTCCGTCTTCGTATTTGAGGTCAACGCGTGTTGACCACTTGGATCTAAGACGGGTGCGATGTCGGCCGAGCGGCGGGAGCAGACCGGACAGCGAGTAGATCCAGGGAATAGCGCGATGCCGAGACGTAGAGCCAGAGCGACTTTCCAGGCGGAAGAGGACATGTACGTACCGCGGTGGGGTGAGGAAGCGAAGAGAACAGTCGATGCGGAGGATGTGCGCACGGAGAGGAGCCGTGCTCGGTCGTGGGCTGCCGCGGACGAGAACAAGCTATCGGACTTCGATAGCATGAGTTCAGTTGTGATCGCAGACTGGAGCCTTTCGCCGGGGACCGGCGATGAACAACGCTCGAAAAGAGCCGTAGCTGTAAGCGACGAAGACAGCTGCGGGTGGCGGGAGGATAAGAGCGAGATGGCAGACGAGGATCTCTTCCAAGTGGCGGTCCTGGGAAAGGGTAAGCAGGTCGGAGATAAGTCGAAAAGAATCAATTACAGATGCTGCGTATGCAGCCTCGGTAATGTCTGAAGTTTGCAGGAGACCTAGACCGCCCATTGAGAAGGGGAGAGAGGCTTGGAGCCAGGCTCGCTCTGGACAGGGCAGCTGCAATTGGTGGAACGCTTCCCTCTGCTTCTGATCGAAGCTAGCGGCGAGAACCGCAGATTGAGTGGAGGGAAGCGTACGCAGCAAGTGCATGACCTTGGAGGCGTTCGCGCAGAAGCGGTGTAAGTGGAAAGCCAATTGAGCATCATCCAAGTCTCGAAGGGATTGGAAGATGCGGTCAACTCGTTTTGGCGGCCTGCGAAAAATTGGGAAACAAAAGCGTCCGAGCCAATCGGGGATCCCAGCACGATAAACCAGGGGGGTTGAAAAGGGGCAAGGAAGTGCCAAAGGGGAGTGGGAAGGGGAGAAGCCGTAAACTTGGGTCTTGGCAAGGTTGAGCTGGAACCCTAGTGGACCTCCTTCAAGCTGGATGAAACGGATGGCAGCAGCGGCTTGGGATCGAGGAAGAACAATGTTACCGTCATCTGCGTACCAAGCGTTCAGGGCAGGTGAGAACTTCTCCTGTAACGATAGCAAGAGCGGATGGAGAGCCAGGGCAAAGAAAAAGGGACCGAGGGGATGACCTTGCTGAGTGCCCTCTGAACTACGGACATAGTAGGGTCCGAAAGCAAGCTCTGTAGGAGCATCGTAACAGAGTGTACCCAGCAGCACTGAAACTGCCAGCACTTTATGAAAGACGCTTTCAATGTTCTTTCTGCCAAAATGTTATGAAAACTTGGAACGTGGAAAGGAAGTTTCCGCACATCTCTCGACATCGGCGTCCCTTGCTTAATGTAACCATCGATCAGCAGCCGATATGTTCTTTGCAGCCAGAGAATAACCGAGAAACGATCCTGCAGGGAACTGGTCGGAAAAGTTCCGCAAGCGATCTTTTCGACAAGTTAAGGAAGGAAAGGAGCATTCTCGAATGATTGCACTTCTTCGGAAAGATGCGCTCGCTTCACTGAGACACGGTTCAGGTACACCTCCAGGACCCATTTGTCCTCTTACTTTAGCTCTAGCGGGGACATTTTTATTTCAAGAGAAGCACATTCATGAAACGGAAAGCAGGTAAGACGTAAACGGGAGACGGGAAGTTTTCTGAATCGCTTGGTACTTCTCCATACATTTTGGTGTGCTGCTACGCAGATGGGGTGCAGTGTGCAGAAAAGCTTGAAGTTGATTAGTATCGTGATGTGCGCAAATTCGCACACGAAAAAATCTAGATGAGGACCATGATTGTATACAGTATCGGAATTGGGAAGATATTTTTACAGTTTTTGAATTTGCAAGATATTTTTAATTTGGGTGAGTGTGGCAAATTCGTCGGTTGATTTTTTCATTTTAGGACACGCTGTCATAGTAGATGTCAGTACAGTTCCAGGTTGTGGGTGATACTACAAGTAGCTCTGAAAGGTCTATATAATGGCCACATCAATTCCCACCCCTGGCCGATGGGTGGCTGGCATGGGTATGGCACCTAGATATTTACCTTGAGGAAATATCTTCTAATAGTCTCTCTGGTTCACACGATTACCGTGAATACATTTTATGGTTATTAGTATGTTTGTTGAGACTTTTGGGGTAGCCAAAAGTCTATATAAGCCGAGTAAACTGCTTCCTTTAGTGGAGGTGAAGCAAGTTGGCAGACAACTTCAAGCCAAGTCCCGAGTAGTAGGAAGTTGAGAGTCAACTTCAGACCCAAGAAAACTTTTTCTTACGCTAGTCGCAGAGCGTCGGTGGTAGACCCTGCCCCTTTTATACTTGCTTGTAGCTTCCTCAACTCTCTTCTATATACACTCCCTTTTGTTCGTTCAACAATACCACGGCAGCACTTTTGTCGCTCGCAACACCTCCTTCTCAGGGTAATTGGTTCTGAGGATCTCTTCCCCGCCGATTTACCCCTATCATTTGGTACTCTTGTGGAGGGGGTTGCACCCGAGGTATTCGAGTTGAGCAGTAGTAAGGAACACTTCGGGGGGATTTCTTTTCTGTAATCATGGATCTCAACGCTGCTCGTATAACGTTCACAGGGGCAAGACTGAAGACGTTGAGGAGTTTCTTTACACATATGTCAACGTTGTGATGCGAGAGAAGGGCGATGAAGAGAAGGCCGCAAGTATCTTCGCCTATCTTCATGGTGACGCAAAGCACAAATATAAGTCCAAGTTTATCGACGGGTGGTCTCTTAACGGGAATGGGCGTAACTTCGGTGAGGTATGTGAGTGGCTTGTGAAAGAGTATGCTAAGGAGGTAGAACCAGATGAGATGATTCGTACCGCCATAGAGGCCCGGCTCAACTTCGACGATTTGTTAAGCTCATTGGTGTACTTGTGTGATCTTTATGAAAAGGCTGGGTTCAACGCCCAAGCCAAGTACGGAATGCTGCGTAAGGCGGCTATGGGGGATAAGCGGCTCTCCGATTTCCTCCTCATCAAGGGCCCTCACACTTTTGATGAACTGAAGGGTACCATAGTAGAATTTGTCAAAAATTCGGAGACGTTTCAGTCACTGAGTGAGGTACCGAGGGAAACCCGCACATCGATGTCTATCGTACATCCTGAAAAGAATTATCAAAGGCCGGCTACTAGTGCAGCGGCATTAGAATCTGTCAGGAGCGATGTCAAAAACTTGGAAGAAAGGTTGGAAACCCGATTCGATAATCGACTTGACATGATAACCTCGCAGTTGGAAAGCCTTACTCTTACCATTAAGAAGAACCAGTCTGGGGCCCCTAAGGCCGCAGAAGTCTGTTCTTACTGTCACAAGCCTGGACACTTTGCAAACAGGTGTCCTGATAATCCACATAGAAACACTCGTTGTGCAAAGTGCGGTCGATATGGGCATCATGAAAGTAACTGCTGGTCTAAAGACAACAGAAGAGCAAATTTATCGGAAGCAAGGAGTGAGTCAGGACCAGAGGTGAAAATCTTACAAAATAGAAGGGATCAAAGGTTGACGGATGCCGGTAACGTATCCATCGCTGAAGAGATTAGTCAAGTCAATGTGACAAAAAGGGATGGGGAAGGGAACATTTTATCGAAGAAACCTAGGCTAGAGTATGGAATGCTGGAGCATATCCCAGCACCTGTACCTCCTCGAACCAAGAGGTCTGATCAAGTTGTTCCAGGAGTGGGAGTCACTCCGGCCAAGAAGACGAAAAAGAGTAAGAAAGTTAAGAGTATCTCTAAGGACGTACTAGAGTATGTGAAGAGGTACAATTTGGTGGCTGAGCTTGCATCGGCCCCAACTGGGATAACGTTTGGTCAACTTTTGAGGGGCGACGCAGAGGATGCGAGAAAAGAACTCAAAAAAATTATCAGGTCTAATAAGTCCGCTAAGGGTAAGAAACTGTTTCTTCAATCGGCCTCGACAGCACCAAGACGTCTTAAGCTGGTACCAGTCAAAGTATTGGGTATGAAAACCCAAGCTCTCTTCGATTCGGGTGCTGTTCCAAACCTCATTTCAGAAACTTTGGTGACAGATCTAGGTCTCGAAATTACTCCAACGACTCGAAAAATAACTGTAGCGGATGGAACCGTCTCAAAATGCATGGGCACTGTTGACAAGGTTTCCGTGTTCTTTGGGGACTCTAAAGTTGATGTAGACTTTCTTGTCATGCCGGATCTCCCTTTCGATGCAATCATTGGCTGCCCCACAATGGAAAGACTAGGAACATGCATTGACTTGGGCAACCAAATGGTTTCAGTTAATATTGACGGCAGAACCGTGAAGATGCCCCTGGATTTCGACAAAAGCACGCATCCTGAAGATTTAAAAGAAACGGACAGTGAAGATTTCACTTCTAGCTATGACAGCGAAGATTCGGAACCAACTAACACTTTCGGAAGTGGAAAAGGGTACCCTCGGGGGTTAATGAACATGGCATGGGACGATTATGATTCCGGGTTTGAAACAGATGACGACTGGATTCTAGGATAAGTTTGAAACCCGAATGTGTTTCTTTTTGCGATGATATCGAATCAAAGGACAGAATTCGGAGCATGAAAGAAGATTACCTTTGCAAAAAAATAAGAATATGTCAAATTCCATATATGAAGATGTGAGCACGACGGAAGAGGTCCTTCAAAATATTGAGGTTGAGGATCAAGAAGAAAAAGGGCGCCAAATGGCAGAAATCCAAGGAAAAGTGCAGCACCTTCCCGCCCGCCTCACTGAAAATATCCGACATGTTAACATCTTCCGAAGTAATTGCATGGAGCGTTTCAGATTTAAGACAAGCAAGTGTACCGGTTACTCACTCGTTCGAACTTACCGACACTCAACCGATTTACCACAAGCCTAGACGTCAACCGCCAAAATATGACCAATTTATCTCAGAAAATGTTACAAGTATGCTGAAAAATGATATTATTCGACCAGTTTCATCCCCATGGTCGTTTCCAGTTGTGGTCGCACCAAAGAAGGATGGAAAGCTGCGTTTTTGCGTCGATTACCGACAACTGAACCAGAGAATGATACCCGATCGATTTCCGATTCCGAACATGGAGGAGATCCTCGAGGACCTGAAGGACGGGAGATATTTCACCTCAATTGACCTTTACACTGGCTATTGGCAGATTCCATTGGATGAAAAATGTAAGGAAAAAACAACCTTTACCAGCAAAGCCGGTACGTTCAGGTTCGAAGTGATGCCTTTTGGTCTCATGAATGCACCAGCTACATTCCAAAGAATGATGAACGAGGTTTTGAAAGGACTTCCATTCGCAAGAGTCTATATCGATGATGTCGTCATATTCTCAGAAACATTGGATCAGCACATCTCGCACGTCAAGACAGTTGTGGAGAGGATATCGGAGTATAGCTTGAAAATTAAGTTGAGCAAATGCTTCTTTGCGAAAACTTCTATCCAATTACTCGGTCATATCGTCGACCAAGAGGGAATTAGAGTGGATCCAGAGAAAACGAAAAAAATAAAGTTGGCACCAAGGCCCGCTTCAAAGACGGAGGTCCGAAGCTTCTTAGGACTGGCCTCATATTACAGAAGATTTATCAAAGATTTCGCCAAGACTGCAGCACCGTTACATGCCAGCACTACGAAGAACGGAAAATTTTACTGGAACAAGGAAATGGAAACTGCATTTCAGGAGCTTAAAGATAAGCTATGTGTCCCCCAGTTCTCATGTACCCAGATTTCAAGAGACCATTCGTTGTGGAGACAGATGCCTCAGAACGGTCTTTGGGTGCCGTTTTGTCCCAAAAAGATGAAAACGGAAGACTACACCCTGTTCAATTCGCAAGCCGAACTCTGAATGATGCGGAAAAGAGATACTCAGTCTGCGAGAAAGAAGCGCTAGCTGTCGTCTTCGCGCTGAAAAAGTTTCGCGTATACCTTTTATCACTCGAGAAATTTGTCTTGATAACTGATCACCAGGCACTTAAAACAGCATTCCAAAAGAAGGATGTACATCACCGCTTGGCCCGATGGCTCGACATTTTCGCAGAATATCGGTTTGAAATTGTGTATAGACCCGGACGCAATAATCAGCCTGCCGATTACCTATCCCGCTTGAGGGACGCACTGATTCCAAATGAAAAAGCTTCGGAGGACATCGTCGGAGTCGCCGAGTTGCAGTTGCCGAACGATAACGAGTACGAAGCTAATATTCACGGACTGATCAAATTCCTCGATGGACTAGAAATGAGAAAGGTTGATCTTGAACACAGAAATTGGGTACGCAGGAATCAAAAGGCTTTTACATTGTGGAATGGGAAACTCTTCCGGCACACTAAAGCCGGTCCCCGACTAGTGGCCCCTTTGAAAGAAAGAATGAAGATCTTGAGGACTTTCCATGATGAGCTAGGGCATTGGGATCTCGAAACAACCAAAAAATTCGTAACTGAGAGATTCTGGTGGCCCGGTATCCATAAGGACGTCTATAATTTCGTGAAAAGCTGCGACAACTGCCAAAAATTCACTCCAATACGGAAGTATAAGACAACTCTAAGTTTTCCAGTTTCCGGTCTCTTTGAAACCTTCTCAATTGACTTCGCGGGCCCGTTCAAGGAAACTTCTTCCGGAAACAAATATCTCCTTATAGGGGTGGAACATCTTACTGGATGGCCAATAGCAGTTGCAGTTGAGGAGGCAAATGCTGAGGTGGTACTGAGATTCATCGAAAAAGAAATAATTGAACCGTTTGGTCTTCCAAAAAGGATCATCTCGGATAACGCCCTTTGTTTTACTGCAACTTCACTGCTTCGTTTTTTGGAAGAGAAAGGGATTCAGCTGAAGACCGTTCTCGCATACGCTCCTATGTCCAACGGGAAAGCGGAGAGGATGGTTGGAACCATCAAACGAGCAATATCGAAAACTATGTCGGAGAATGAAATCCAGTGGGAAGATGCCTTACCAAAAGTGTTATACGGCTACCGTCGAAGAAGAGGAAGAAATGGACGCTCACCATTCGAGCTAATGTACGGAAGGGCTCCTAGAATGTTACAGAGAGACATGGAAACAAATATTATCGATGAAGAGAGTAGGGAAGTTGAACTACTGGCCACCGAAGGCTGGAGATCACACCGCGCGCTAACACAGACAAGAAATAAGGATGCAGAACCTGCAGTCAGAACCTTTTCAGTTGGCTCTAAAGTACTTGTAGTACATGGAAAAGCAATGCAGCAGGCTGTGAAGTGGCCGGCCTTCCAAACCAAGTACTCGAACCCTTGCATCGTCACGGAGGAAAGACACCCGCACTATCAGCTCTGTTCAAGCTCAGGGAAGAGATCAAGGAGGGCCATCCATGCACGTCGTCTGGTCCCTTACCATCAGAGGCCTGAAGAATTCCTTCTCACACAGGACTATGCGCAACCACGGGGCATACTCATCTTTAACTATAGAATGATTCCTATGGGAGGAAAAAGGGCCTGGGAATGGATCATCTCGGTTACGCGGGACTACTACGAACTCCACGTAATCATCCATTTCTACATTAATATATGCCTATGTTTTCGTACGTTGAACGGACCATTGCTACCTGAAGAAGATTTCCGACTATTAATAAGAGTTCTATTTTCATTCCAAAACGGAAGGTTCACGGAAGCAGGTCCAGAGTTTGTGGAGGTAATATATCATTACTCTATAGGAAGATATGGAATGGTAGCTGCTGGAGACTTGTCGCAAACGTATCTGAATATTATCCGTCCAATTTACGTATTTCTCAAGAACAACCAAGACGTGCGACTGAGAGGTTACGCCTTACCCCCGGATATGGAATACAGGCTGGTCCCGTATCCTCTATGGGAACCTTACGTTTCTCCGCCACAAATTGGGAACGTTGGAGGCGGCGAGGATCCTCCTGAAGCAGTGATGATGACCAGAGGAGGACCTTCAGGAGACAACAACCCGCCCAGAAGAGGTTCCGGTCGTCCCCCGAGAGGACCTCGTGCAGGTCCCAGTACGTCAGGAGCTGGTCGCGGCCATTCATCGGGACCGTCCACCACAACTTCATCTCTAGCTCTCCTTCACAACCATGCACAGCATACAGTCGGAAGAAGAAGATTATCTTTTTGGCTGCGCAATATCTCCGAGGATGCGAACGATGCGCAGGTCATTTCTTATTTCATGATAAGCATCTGTTTATGTTTTAGGGCGCTACATGGACCGCACTTATCTTACGAAGATTCGTTCTTGATGATGCGCGTCTTCTTTTCTTATCGGCATCCATTCCTCCGGCATCTTCCAGAAGAGTTTGCATATCACATATATTTTTTCACTCTTGGAAGATTCGGAAGAGTCACGGAAGAAGAATGTATTCAACCCCACCTCGATGTTATCAAACCAATATATGAGGCTATGCTACAAAGTGAGGTACCAGTAATGCGAACCTACTTTTTAGAGCATCATATTGGTAATCAGTTGCATCCGTACCCGTTTGAGAGACCATACATTTTATCAATAAGACAGCGAACACTAACGGAAGCAGAAGAAGAGCAGTGACGAGTCGGGACGTTCGTCTTGAGCGAGAGGGCGTGATGTGCGCAAATTCGCACACGAAAAAAATCTAGATGAGGACCATGATTGTATACAGTATCGGAATTGGGAAGATATTTTTACAGTTTTTGAATTTGCAAGATATTTTTAATTTGGGTGAGTGTGGCAAATTCATCGGTTGATTTTTTCATTTTAGGACACGCTGTCATAGTAGATGTCAGTACAGTTCCAGGTTGTGGGTGATACTACAAGTAGCTCTGAAAGGTCTATATAATGGCCACATCAATTCCCACCCCTGGCCGATGGGTGGCTGGCATGGGTATGGCACCTAGATATTTACCTTGAGGAAATATCTTCTAATAGTCTCTCTGGTTCACACGATTACCGTGAATACATTTTATGGTTATTAGTATGTTTGTTTGAGACTTTTGGGTAGCCAAAAGTCTATATAAGCCGAGTAAACTGCTTCCTTTAGTGGAGGTGAAGCAAGTTGGCAGACAACTTCAAGCCAAGTCCCGAGTAGTAGGAAGTTGAGAGTCAACTTCAGACCCAAGAAAACTTTTTCTTACGCTAGTCGCAGAGCGTCGGTGGTAGACCCTGCCCCTTTTATACTTGCTTGTAGCTTTCAACTCTCTTCTATATACACTCCCTTTTGTTCGTTCAACAATACCACGGTAGCACTTTTGTCGCTCGCAACACCTCCTTCTCAGGGTAATTGGTTCTGAGGATCTCTTCCCGCCGATTTACCCCTATCAGTAGCCTTGTAAAGCGGTAAAGAAATGACAAAGGACAGTGAATGGATAGAATATATTCATGTGGCGGTTTGAAGCCATAGTTGTAGATTGTGCTGATTGATGGGTAAAGATGTAAAGTAAAAGAAAAAGAAGTTGGCAGAGGCGGGCTGGAGAGAAGTATAGCGCAATGGGAAGCGAGGCCGATGACGAGTTTGAGGGGTAGCAAAGGGCAATTTATATCCACTGAGTCGTCCTAGAATTACAACTGGTTGCTTTTTAGACTACTGTTGGTAAATCACTGACAGGTGCTAGGGTCCTCGACTTACACTCGGTTCTGGACTTGCAGCACTGGTTAAATTATGCCAGTATCTCTCCTTTCGAATTGGTTTTCTTCTTTGCATTACTAGTTCGTTTTAACTGTGAAGAGAGGAGATGAAATTTACGCATTATTTATCAAGAAACTCGACCTCAAGGGGCCGTTCTTGCGGCTAGGATGCCTGTTTTCCTCTTTCTGATCTACCGGTACATCAGATGAGCTTGGAATTTACAACTACACAACTTCCACCACAAACCTCTCCGCCTTTCACCATTCCGAAGGCTTGCTGTAAACACATCCCCTGCTTAGAAAATCAATTCGAATGGAGAGATGCTGACATAATTTATCCAGAACTGTAAGTCGAGAACCGAATGTAAGTCGAGGACCCTAGCACCTGTAGGCGATTTGTCAACAGTTTTCGAAAAGCAACCGGTTGCAATTTTAGAACGACACGGTGGCTATAAATTGCTCTCTGCCACCCCCTCAAAATCTTCACCGACCCCACTTCCCATTGCGCTATACTTCTTTCCTCCAATCCGCCTCTGTCAACTTCTTTTTCTTCTAATTTACATCTTTTCCCATCCATCAGCATAATTCACAGTCATGGCTACAAACCGCCACATGAACATATTCTACCCTTTCACTATCCTTTGTCATTTCTTTTCCACTTTACAAGGACGAGGAGGATGAGGGGCAACGAGGTATGGGAAGTGTTGAATAGTGGAATGTATGGAACAAGTGGTACCGTCGATGGAACCGAATGGATATAACTTTATTAGTTTAGATATCTCCCAGGAGGAAAAAGACAGTTATGAGCCGTTCGCAGATATTTGCGGCGACCGCTTGGACAGCATGGATATTTTAGAGGAGGTATTGGATATGAGTTTTAGAAAATGAAATAAGAGGACCTCATTGATTGTTAGTTTCTTAAGTATCGTTTGGTTAAGAGTATATCGTCCACAGATATTATTTCTATGCATTTCCTGTTAACTTTTGTAGTTTTTTTCGGACCTTAGCGGTAGCTAAAAGTCTATATAAGCTGAGTAAACTACTTCTTTTGGAGAGGTCAAGCAAGTTGGCAGACAACTTCATGTCCAGTCCCAAATAGTTAGGAAGTTGAGAGTCAACTTCAGACCCAAGAAGCATTTATTTTACGCGAGTCACTGAGCATAGGTGATAGACCCAGCGGTTTCCATACTTGCTTGTAGCCCACTCAATTGTCTTCCCTATCCACTCCTTTTTGTTCGTTCAACTATACCACGGTATCAATTTTGTCGCTTGCAACACCTCCTTCTTGGGTTAGTTGGTTCTGAGTACCCCTCTTCCCAAGAATTTGCCACTATCAGGAGCCTTGGAAGTATTAGCATGCGGAGGAGCCATAGTGGAAATAATGATTATGACAAGGACACTTCTATTGCTGCTTAATGTTGATATTCCGCTCTTTGTTGCACTTGACTCGAAAGACTTGTCCACTCATAATTAACACAGCAAAAAGCGTCGACAAGTCTTTCTGTGCTGACGTCGCAGTGATTCGTTACGAATATGAAATGGATGGAGTACGGAATTTTCTCCGGACACCTGGCCGAGAGAACTTGGCTGACCCTTGGACGAAGGCTGATAGCGCGCTCTGGGATTCGCTTCAACTTCTGCTTGCGACCACCCTCTTCTAACGTCAACCTGTAACTCGCTGTCCAGATTGGCCGATAGACCGCTCTGGTAATAAGAAAACTCCGCTTAAGTGGACTCTTATGTAATTAAGGTGACGCAGTTGTTTTGGTGTATTGTACGCGACTGCTGAAAAGAATAGTACGGACTATGCGACAATGTATTCCGTTTGACCGGGAGAGGTTGTAGATAGGTGAGAAAGAGGGTAACTAGGTGTCATTGGTGCGCATCGGTTGTTGTTACATGTGAATTCATGTCAGGGACAATATAAACAGCGTAGTTTCAACTCCATTTTGCTGTAAACTTCCATCGCATCTCAGCCCTACGAACTTTCATAGTAAAACAAACCGATGTTCCCCTCTGTTTGACTACGGTATTGGATGCTATCATCGTAGCGGAATATTCGCGCGACAAACAGATCGATAGATATGTTTCGATACAGCACTATGGGGCCTCCAGAGGATGTCATTGAAGCTCTGCATTGGTGGTCCAATGTCAGTGGAAGTCTGAGTGGCTCTGTCAATCCATACGTCCAGTGGAAGTAGGGGCAGCCGGATCTGATACGGCACTAGGTAGCCTCCACGCGATGAAAGTTATGCCCAGCATCAGTACCATTCGAAGTATTGACGCTCTGCCAATTAGTGCAAAACATGAACAGCTGGTAATTGGCTGACGGTGAAACGGAAGAAATAGACGGTATTCGGCCAGTCAGCTAAGAAAACACTTCAAAACGAAAAACGAAGCAATAAATACTGCGAACAAAAAGGGCGACGCAAAAGAAGAAACAACTATTACCGCTACAGATTAGGTACCAATAGGCCTTAGTATCATAGGAAAAGAAGCTACTTGCTCAATCAGCCAAACCAGCAGAAGACACAGGTGAGACTGCCGATCGATAACAAAAAGCTAGATCAGATACGCACGCAGAGTAAAACTACATCCCAGCACAGTCTTCGCCACTCAACCGACAAGGGCCGCAGCGAGCAGCCCACTACGCGCACTCGAGCAAAAAGGTTTACAATATATCCCAAAGTTTCCAAGACAATCACAGTTGACTCAAAAAGGTGTGCCGCTATAGTAATGGAGGAAGCGGTAGATGTTTACGAGTTTTACATGTACAGTACAGTATTAGACAGAAGCCTGTGAAAGGCACACAGAAGTTAGCTCTGCATGTGTGCGGTGGAAGAAGAAATGTCGCTTCTGCATCACTTGGAGACTAAACACAATGGTAAAGGAACTATAAAGAAGTCATTAATTTCGTCATTTCCAGAAGGAGGATGATAGGGCAGTTTACTTCGACGTTTGACATTTCTAGTTGGGAGAATACAACCCGAGTCTCGAGAGAAGGAAAGGAGAAACCTGAAATGATTCTGTGCCTCTTTGACCCTGTGACTACATCAACGGATAAACAATGTCAATTTTTAGAGTGTTGCTTTGCACTGTACTGAAATGGTGTTGTGCTGGCATAGCCACTTCACTTGATGTCTAAATTGACACTATCTATTATCCTGAAAACGTTTGAAATACATTAGAGAATAGCCGAACAGCATTTTCAAGACCTAAAGATCCAAATTTTTTGTTCTTTTCATTTAGCAAGTTTTAAGTAAGGAACATTTGCAAATAGTATTCAATGATCTCCACTTCTTTTTACTTGCAGGTGATAACATGTTGGTCTTTTGAGTACAAGACGAGAGTGGCGTCGATGGAGCGCCGTTCCAGAAAATACATCGTGTAGATACAGGAAATTGAGCATACCGAGCGGAAAGCCAGGGCGGCATTCTATGTATGGAAAGAAGTACACGTACAGCGGTGCGGACAAGGCATCGAAGAGAAAGGGAAAAGGAGGAATATGAGCCCATGGAGAGTATTTGTGATCGACCTGGTACAGCTGCAGACAAAGTAGAACCAATCAGACAGTGAAAGTATAAGTTCATTTGTGGTCACAGATTGTAGCCTTTAACTGTGTGCGGCACAGAACAATTACGGAAATGATAATAGCTGCCAGCGGCGAAGAACAGCTGCGCAAGGCGAAAGAAAAAAAGAATAAGGACATGTAGGAACTCTTTCAGGTAAAGATAGAGGTAAATAGGTCAGAAGAGCGGCGAGAAAGCGGAAAAAAATTTCTGAGGCAACTCAAACGCCTTTGATTATATCCTCTTCTACAAGAAACCTGCGGCAATTTGAAAAGGGGAAGAGAACTGTTGTCAGACCCAATTTTACCACAAGAATAAAACATATGCAGTACATAGAAGTTCGAATCATTCAAAAATCAGTGGAAAGAGGTCGGACGAAACTTTAAGAGAACTTGGGACCATTAAACATGAATAAGACGCTAGTCGCATCAAATTGCTCACATAAAAAGTAAAAGCATACTAATATTTTATATTCGCATCCTATGTAGTCACCACGATGCCTTCCACGGTGGAATCCTTGTTACAAAAAACACCTTGATAACTTCATACCAAGAGCGGTTCTTATCACTACAATTCCCCAAAAAGCCACAATACACTTTGGAAGCCGTTCTGTTACTAGTTAAAGTCAGAACCTGAATATTTGATTCTTTGTATTCTATATGTGCTGAGTTTTTCCAACATGGAGTGTTTTGCGTAGAAATTTGTACCCTAAATATATATCCTTTGAAGAATTGTAGAAGGATTGATATTTATGTTTTTTTGGAGATTCCGATTGTTATTGTTCTTTTTCTAATGTTTGCAAGAATCAAAAATATAAACTTTGAAAATATTTTATATCTCTGCTTATGTTTTGGTAAAAAGCAAGAGCAAAGGGTGGTAGATTTTATATCCTTGCCAACCATTTGGTGTTTTAAATAAGAAATACAAACCCAATCTATTGCTTGATGGTCCGTAACTGGCAATGGACGCAAATTATGTTACGTATTTTGGTGTTTTTTGAAACCATATCCAAATGAAGAAGAGACAGATAAAATAACTTGAACTGCTTTTACGTTCGTTGTTTTGCATCTATTGGCTCTGAGGAAGAGCCAGTTCAAGGAACTACCAAGTTCGTTATGCCCGTAAGGCACAAATAGAGGATTAGTGCCTTCCTGAATTTCTACCCTTCAAAAACCCGCACTTTCAATTATTAAGAGAACCATCGTATGGTTCTTCGAAAACCAGAATCATTACAATATCTGAGTAAAAAAACAAATGTATAGCGAATATTGATATCCATATACACTGGGGAAATCTATTACAGGTCAAACCTCCGTTTAGCAATGCTGATATCCTAAAAAGCGATGCCAAAATAATTTAAAAAATTACTAGAAGGTGGTTCGATAAACGGGCTTCCATTATAATATTCCAAAAAAGAGCGTTGAACTTACAATTAAAATACATGACTGTAGAGTCCAGAAGGTAGTCGCTGTACTATCCTATTGTCATAAGCCTGAATACTTTGCAGAGAAGATATCTGGGAACTACACTAAAATAGTAGACGAGGAAAGTGCAGTCGTCATGGTCATCATGAGAGCTACTTTTGGTCCAAAAATAGCAGAATGGCGATTATTTGAGAGGGTAGATGCAACTTAAGGACATAGATAAAAGGTTTTCAAGATAATGTTAATAATAAGGTGATCATTGCGAGTAACGTATATCTTGCTAAAAAATCAGTCAGATCATTTCGATGAAAAGAGATGAAGAAGGGCTCATTCTATCAAAAGCCTAGACTATATTTTAAAATTCTTCAAAATATCCCAGATATTGTATACACCCAGATAAAAATATCTGTTACAATTGGTCTCTGAGTCAATATCACTCTAGGAAACAAAATGAAAGAAGTAAGAAATTCTGGAGCACTACAAATAGTTTATTATGGTATATGCGGAGCTAAAGGTTTACAAACTAGCTTGCATCGGCTTCTAATGTAATAATGTTAGCTATACTTTTAAAAGATAATGGAAAGATTTCGACGGAAAAATCTGAAAAATACGTGGTCTAGTCAATTAAGTTTAGTAAGGGCAAAAAATATATATATTTTATTCGGTCTTATCAGTTCTAAGACCTCCAAAAGAGTGATTGTAAAGTTCTCAAAAACGCAAATACGAGCTTCTACTGTTCCTTTAAGAGTTGAAAATCTCACTTCAGGGGTTTAGTGAAATATTTAGGTCTTCAAATGGATCCAAATGCACAAAATAGTTATTTACGATGAATGGTTGCCAATATATATACATTATCAATGTTGAGAACTTTTCTTTGTTTTTAGGGAATTCGATAATTGCTATATACTTTCTTGTCATACTCCAGCAACTTTTACATAAAGTCACGATTTTTCGGAAAATAGCAAAGCTAGTGACATGAATCGACCTAGGTAGTAAAAGTATCCAATTTCAAACCGACGTTGAAATAGAAAACATACACTGAAATCCAGAGTAAGCAGAAATCCAGAAGATTTTTAAGATAAAAAAGTTATGATTATCAATGCTAAAAAACGTTTAACATTAATCGGTTTGCATCCAATATTGAATGAAATTCTTTGAGATCTCATGGATGCAACAAATGCATCCCAAAGAATAATTAAAGAAACTTCTATTTAAAGTTGCATATTTTTGATGATGCGGCTTTTGGGTACTGTTAGTGAACATATGTCTGATGTTTTTGGAGTTAGTAGTATGATGCATGAGTACAGCTTGAGGATTAAATCTTTTAATTGCTTGTTTGCGAAAAAATATTTTAAGCTGATAGGTCTTAATTTCATAAGGGTCTCATACTGATAAATAAAATTTATCAATCCAACTCTGCGCCGAAGTCTGTTTCAAAGAAGGAGTTCCGCCGCTTCATCAGTCTGATCTCATTAACCAAATCTTTATCAAGCCCTGTGCATTGAAAGAAAATCCATTACATACCAGTCCTACTACGTACGAAACGTTTATGAAAATCTACAAATTTTAAGCATAATTCAAGAAGCCCGAAAAAAAGCCATGCTATACTACAGTAAGAAATAATATGTTCAGGCTCCAAAATGCCATTTTTATTGTTACCAGACGCTTCCAGGAGTTTGCGATGAGTAGCTTCGTCCTTAAATTACGCAAAAGGGTTACCCCTGTCCAACTTGCAGCAACAATCTTGAGCGAAACATAATTGAGATACAAAGTTTAAGGGAATAATCGGTTTCTCTTTTTTCGGCATTGAAAGACTTCCCTGTCAAAATATTGTCGCTCCAAATATCCCTTTTATAAATGAAGATCATTGAATTCAGACATTATTTCGGTAATATTATGTTGATCATCACTTAGATACTTGTTCTATAACTGTCACAAAGTATCGTTTGAACTTTTGTATATACCTGGACGAGGTAATCAGACTAATTATTGTTTGACTTACCTGAGAGAACCATTAAAGGAAAACGAGCAATTCAACCTATAAACTGATTACCATTTCTGAAGTTCAGTTCCCGTACGATGGAAATCATAGGATCAATTTTGACTAGATCGTGGAGTTTTGAATGGCCGTTAATAACTTGGCCTTTGTCAAATGATTAAGTACGCAGCAACCGACACAAGTAAACACTATGGGAGACTAAGCTATTTATATAAACCCTAGCTGACCAACAAATAGTACCCATAATGAAAGGACGGGTGATTTTATCAAGTATTTTAATGAAAAACTAGGGTAATAAGATCCCAAAACAATTCAGCAATCTATGGAGGTAAAACCTTTTTTTTGGTGTAAAATTCACGAGAATGAGATCAGTATTGGAAAGGATGAAAGCCTTTTCAAGAGTCCACTCTGGGACTTAAGTAAAAGATTAGTTTATGCTTCCCAAATTCATGTTTTTTCGAATTCTGCTATGTACACTTTGCTGGGTCATTCAGTGAGACATATTCCGGGAAAAGTATCTTCTCATAGGAGTTTAAACCTTTCAGACTGACTAAAAGTAGCCTTATCTTCGAATAAAATGGCTAAGAAGATCATAAAAAAAAGAAAAAAATAAAGACAATACTGTGCAGCTTAGCTACTTTTTTCTTACAAAATTCACTTCCTGGGATTCATTTCCATATCGTAATTGGAGGAAGTTTTCTACTTCTTTGACTGTTTGTGAGAGTTTTTCACCTGCAATGATTCAGAGATATTCACCCCAGGTGGGTGTTTTGAGGACCAAAGGACCCAACAAGCTGCTATGGATAACCAACGGGAAAAAATCTCCCTTGCACCAGTAGAACAGAGAAAATTCGTATACTGTCAACGAAATAACGTATATATTCCCGCTATTTATAGCTCTCCTTCATAATTACGCGTAGGTTCCAGTCGGTGGAGTAAAAAAGTATTTTCCAGCACCGCGACATCTCCGTGAAGGAAATATGCCCATTTCATTTGCTTATTAACACATGTTTATCTTTTCATATTTTTGGGCGCTCCACTAACCATACTGAAAATGTGACAATTAATCCTTGGTCGTGTCTATTTGTCCTATAGAGACTAATTTCTTCATGATTATCGGGATAATTTCGACTTTAATATGTATTATTTACCTATTGAAAAATTCGAATGTCACAAAAGAAGAGTTTATGGAGCCTCATCTTGCTCTTATCAGGCCTCTTCATGACACCATGATATGGGGGAAGCATTAATGGGTTTTATCTTTTATATGATCAAAAACTGCTCGAGAGAGACCTTATAACAAAGAAATAATATAACTAAAGAACAAATGAGATATAAATTGAGGGTGGAAAGAGAGTTGATTCTATAATCAGGAAACAGAAAGAGTATAGGGTAAGAAAGGTGTGATAAAATTTACCCAGACCAAAGATAGAGCAAATTTAAAGCTTTTATTGTCCTATAGGATAGTCACTCGATGCCCTTTGACGGTATAAGTAGGAATTAAGAAGCGATGCATATGAATATGAGATGCTCAACTAAAACGTATCTGAGACTAGCTAAAAGAGGTAAGCTCACATTTTCAGCACTGTGCAGTACTTTAACAAAGCAATCAGGAATAAAAAATATAAATTAGGCAAAAATAGTCCCTTTCGCTTGCCATTTTTGCTTGAGTTCTCACAACAGTAGCACAAAGCTCTCAGCAAGGGCATAAAATGAGCAGAGAAATTATTTCGCTGATCTCCCTGATACTTCAAATTGCAAAAGAGTTATTTTTGCAGTTATTTTAAAGACAGAATATTAAATCAATACTACAATTGTCCTTAACTCAAGAAAAAGAAGTATAATGGGGATCCAAAATGTTCTCGTAGAGCGATTAATCATGTTGTCCGAAAAAAAAGACGTGCTGAATTAGGTAAATGAGCTGATTTGCCACGTGTGCTACGGTTAAATTCTAAAAACATGTCACTGTTTTTACTTTCAGAGAAATGCTGTAAGCCATGCTGCAGCTTTTTTGCTGTTGAATTATAATGTTGCAGTTGACTCGAACTTAGATAAATTTGAAAAAACCAAGGAAGCTGGACGAAACCGTGATTGATGACCAAGTACTTCTACATTTTGACCATTCTAGTTTCTTCTCGACAATTGTACTCAATTTAGTACATTTGGCATCAATTGAGTACATTTTCAAACCCCATCCATGACCTTATTGACCTTCTACAGATCAAAGTATTTCTGCCTTTTTACGCCGGCCCCTTATACGACTGATTAAAAAGTATTCATTTCTCCGGATTTCAAAGTAAAATCTATTAAAATTTATAGTTTTTCCGTTGCCAAAAAATTAATCAATTCAGGACATTTCAAAATCGTTAAGACACAAGATGGTTCATTATTAGAAATTATGTGGGCTTTTTTTGTACATTTCGATTAATAATCCTCCAGTGCACAACAGAAAGCCATATGATTGTCTCAATATATTTCGAAATTAAAAAGCACCACCAGTCTGTCCTATTCTTCGTATTATTATTAACCTTCAATCTTTTTTACTTTCTATCCCATCATCTTATTGTGCTAGAAATAAATAGTTCGGGAGTAGTAACCTTGTAGGATTGACTTGTTTTTATCACACAGTATCCCAGGGAATCAAAATCAACCGAAATCGCAGAGGTTTAGTAGGTTAGTAGTGGCATCTCTGGAAAAAGAACCCACCAATGACCCGAATTTAGAGCTATTGCGAGCGAATAAAGTGCTATAGAAAAATTTTAGCGGGCAATGGTGAGGAGTGGACGTCAAATATGAGTGCTTGTTCTTGTAACCAATTCTAAAACGGAAGGCTTTACCACCTCCTCAGAGTCTAGGGAAGTAATTAAAATTTTTTGTTTGAATTCAATTCCAACCCTGCCTTCCTTCTCATGGAGGAAACAGTTTATTCAACTTCTACAGACTTTGATCAGAGCTATATTCTAGATGAAACTAATAGAGGCACCAGAATAAGTGAGAAATGACCTCAAGTTTACGCAGGGAGTATGAAAAGAGATATGTGAAAGAAGCTAGATAAATCCCCTCCTCAAAATCTCAATCCTCTGAACCAGAGCCTTGAACTTACCTGAAGTCATCATGAGAACCAATGCAGTCCCCAAACATACCTGTAAATCGTCCATGATTTCCTACGCCTTTCTGCAACGTCTAGATCTCATCTGACGCTTCCCAAACCGGGTCCATAAGCGAGACCTCCTGTCCAAACGAACATCCCTTCCCCTCCCATATGAACCGTCTCGACACCTCAACTTCATCCGCAGACTCCGAATCTTCCTCATTTGCTTCTCCAGACACGTCCTCGGCATCCCATTTTCCTTCCTAGGACTCTTCCTCTCCCTACTATTTTTGCACCGTAGACGAGTTTCCGAGGCACTTACTCCCCAGAGGACTTCTCTGCCTTACCACACGCATCTTTGGAGTCTCTCCTCACCGCGTGCTGTGCTTCGATCTTCACCAATTAATGGGCAACATGCTTTTCAAGAGTTTACTGGTTTGGCAACGAAGGTAGTCCTCTACATAAGTTGAACCTGAGTGAAATAAAGCTGAAAAGATGATGGGGCGAGAATGATTGGATTTGGAAATGGTGCGAGAAAGGCACAGTACGTGGATGATGGCTGGCAAGGAAGGGTGTGAATTGTCAGGGTTTTGTTATTGTAGGGTCATGGACAAATTTATAAGGCTCCCAACGAGTTTTAAGAGCTTCACTTAGTCCAGATTTAAAGGGGTGCTGAGTCAAAAAAATAGGCCGAAATTTTTCAGGTATTGAGAACCAGTGAAACCGTCTTACAAAGTTTGACATATCGCGAAACGTTCTTGAGGAAATATCAGTTATGAGAACATTTAGAGTCTTGGAGTAGACTTTATTTCAGCTTAAGACCTCACCGCAGCCGTCATCTACGATTCTCACTTCTAAACAAATATGCGCTGTGGGTCATCTGTAGTTAACGATTTGAATTATTACGATGAGACCAGGATGAAATTCACCCAATGTAGTCATTGTGTTGCCTCAGTGACAGGCCTTCGTACCAATCTTTTGGCTCTAACCAATCATTTCAGAAACTGCTGAGCCACACATGCCATGCCACAGTGTACGAAGAACTTTCCCTATTTGCCTGCCACACACGGACCTTACGAGCCTCAATGAATCTACCAGACGATAATTAATGGGTCTACAGACCCCTAAAAGAAGTTTAAATGACCGCCATTAGCACCCAAAACTTCTCAATTTGGATCTAAAGCTTCTGCCAAGCCCCGCTTTTCAAAACAATACCCACATGACCAACTGCGGCGTGTCCGGGAACCAAGGATATTTGCGGGGATCAGCTCCTCCCCTGCAGATTTGGAGCTCTGGGAATTGTCCAGTACCACGAAATGGTCACTATTTCTAGTAGCGATCTCAACCTAGGCGCTAGCCATCCGGTGATTGAATTGTCGTCGCATGTGGAACTAAGGTTCATGTCAGATGTTAGAGGAACAGTCTTTGCTGCTTGCACCAATTACTTTAATATCAATTTGTTGAACGTTTCAACTCCTTCTCATCCCAGAATAGGAACCTTAAATCTTCTTACGACCTTAAAGGCAGACTAATTAGAAAAGTTATGAAAACACCAGAGGTTAATAGCGGGATTTTCTTGTAGAAAAAGGATCATCTCCGTTCTATTCTCCACGCTGCAAGGGTCATATCCCTATGCGTGTTTTTTCATATCAAGAAGATAGCAAGATCGACGCTAAGATGCCAAATGTGCTCCGCGATCGTGTTGGAGAACAACAAGATGTCGTCTGAATCTACCCGAGTGAAGGGTATATCTTTCAAAGTGTAATAAATCATTCGCTGGGATTTAGATGGCGCGATCATCAGTCTAAACGGCACCACTTTGAGCTCGAACGTGCCAAAGCGGTGTTGCCGATCGAACCTCATGGGTCAGGGCGATTTATCCGTCAATGATACGCCGTGTTTAAGATTAGCTTCAACGCTACCGACATTTTGGTTAGGCTAACCGCTACTTTTTTAGCTCGTAGATACGCGCTGTTACTTGAATTGTAGATCCTACCACAGGGTTTGTATGAAAGTTTATAGACTTACAACTTTTGCATCAACTGGCAGTAAACTAATCCTCTTATTCTACACAACCATATTAGTCTCAATCCTCCACATTCCAAAGAAAGGATCAAATTACTTACTAATTTCCAAACCCTTTGTACCCCACCTAATGGCATGAGATATAATTCCTAGATGACAGCCCTTCAGACTGAGATCTTGTGTGAAGAAAACATCCCTATAAATTTTGTAATTTTCTATTCGAGCCTCGCTCCACTTAGCCAAATGGCGTTGAGCACGGACCCGCAATATAAGCCCAAATGGCGAAATTTTTAGGCTTTTCACTATGTGGAAATACTGACGCTGTCTCAAAATATCTGAGCATATATGCACGCTATTTATTATCAAGAGGGGATGCTCTTGCAAGAACATAAGAGAATCCGTCAATAAATTGACTCCTCAATATTCCAAGCGTACTGCAGAGCCCCATCGTTGTAAAGAGGCGATAAAATGGGAAATGATGGTGTTTTATTGTGAAGGAAAGACATGTCCCGAGCTGATTAGAAAATCTTAAATAACGACTGCCACAAAGAGAAAATATATTCAATCCACCGCAGCGGCGTACCGATTTCCTACATTTTCAGCAAGATAAATCATGGATACTGAGATTCAAGCCTGTGGCTATCCCGCGGGAACGTGGGGGTTTCATTTTCTGTAACAAATAAGCAAGCGGATACCCAAACTTGTAAGATAATGTGCATGCATATGAAATGTTGCGGCAGGTACTCACGGAACTTCACTCTAGAGTAAAATAGGGCAGAGGTCAGCCAAATACAACCGGCATTGGAGGTTTCCGAAAATGCGGACTGTCGCTGCAAAAGAATATCTTGCACAATTTTTAAAATTGAGCGATTATTTTAATCTCTCTTTTAGTTCCGACAGTGATACGACATTTTTTGCAACGTTTTTAATCGAGGCTCGCATCTTATGTCCGTTGTGAGTCATCGAGGAATTTTTTTGCATTGGTCTTATTCTGGTTATATTTTTATGTGGAATATTTTTAATATCCTATAGTTGGTATTTCGTATAATAATGTAAATTATTACTTAATTTTAACTCTCAGAAAAAGTGCGATCTTGATAAACGCCACCAGGAAAAAACTATAATAACTATTGTTAAGTCCGAAATATGTCTACCGAAATTAATGGATGCTGTAATTACCTCATTTTTGATAGCAAGTTTCCACTAATCCAGAGTATTTATAGTCCATGATGAGCAAAATATTTTACATTGTTCAGTTCATCGAAATATCTCGACGGATTATCTATTATTAAATTGGTTTCTATTTAAAGTTTTTATTTTAGCCAATTCAAGCAAATTTATTTTATTCAAGGTGGAACCATTAATTTCTGGATCAAGCTATCTGAAACTCTTAATAGACTTTAGAATCTGTTCCATTACCCGACTGGTAACAGTTCAAACAGGATTTTCACAACTTAGAACGCCGCCGGGTGCCAACCTCCGAGATATTAATATTCAACCCGAGCCCTTAGTAGGTGCCTATCCATATAAGCCTTGGTTGTTGACCGCAATATGCGCGAAATCTGCAGAAGATTGAGTTTGCTCCTTATCGAATAGTAATGTATAAGTTCCTTTCCGTAAACAAGGACATTTGACCACAAGCCTATTGGTGGTCAGTACTAGTGGAAATGGGGAGGGCAAATAGAATGTACACAGATAGAAGCCATAACAAATCCATCAAAAACAACTTGAGGAGTAAGAAATCTACTAAGAAAGTATCAGGTTCCAAAGATTCAAGTGATAGATTAATGAAATTTATTGAATAATGAATTTTCTTATATAGCACTTGAACTAATAATTAATCATTTTTATCAACATATGGTAGAAGTGAGTAACTCGACGGCCTGAGTCTGTAAAAATTATTTTATAAAATCTATAAGTACTCATATTCTTGAAGAGATTAAATCTATTACCAAGATCCAGAAAAGCAGCATAAAATTTTTTAGACAAAACGGGAAATGATTTGTTCTTTAATTTTTGAAAAGTGTGGTTCGGCTATCCCCGGTGTATGCTAGACATGGTCAGGATAACGGGTAATGTTACCATGTGCCTTAATGGCTGGCTCGAAGCCTGTCAGCAGGCATGATCCATAGTACATCACCGCTGCTGCCGCAAATAAAGCCCATTACAAAGTATTTAGTAAATTTGCAGGTAGATAATCATTCTAATAGTAATTTTCTGTCAACTGCAATCTAAAGCTTGTAGGATACAGAAGATTAAAATTCAAATGTATGACATAAAGATTGGTCAGCAGTTAACGCAGTAAAAAAGCTATAAAAATATTTTTTGATGGTTCACAATAAGTACATATTACGGCTTTCATAATTGGGAATATTTCTCCACAATTCACCCTAACTAAATTTATTGCCTCACCTCTGCTTAATGGTAGATTGAAGCGCTATCAAATCCTCCAGCAACACTTTATGTATTGCAAGCCACCATAAAAGTTGAATGGGTCCATCCAGCTTATTTCTTACAGTAAATGAGCACCCTGTGTTTTTCAGTAGAAAACTAAACCAGAGATTAAAATCTTAGCACTTTTTTTCACATACACGGCGTGAAAATCAGGCCCTTTCGTTTTTAACTAAGAGCCCTACATTAGAATGAGACAGCGAAAAATTGCACCGTCGACGTCCACTCTTTATGATAACCACGCAACCTTGCTTTGCGTCACTGACTGAATAGAAAAGATCTCCAAGCGCGAAATTATTAGGTCGTTAACCTTGCTACTGGGACCAGAAGTGGTTGTAATGTAGAGCTCGATATTGATGAGAGCGCGGCAGCGAAAGCGTAGCTGTCGCTGCATACAGACATGGAGGGGAGAAAGATGAGTAGTATGTAAGTGATGGTCACACTAGAAGAGATGTCGCACTAATTATACGCCGACAGAGTCTAAACCTGGGTTTTTTTCAGTAGTAGGTCTAAAATTGGTGTTCAGTGAATGGTCAGGTTTCTTAATTGCGAACGGAACAAAGGTTAATCTAAGAACACAGAAACAATGGTCATTTTATCGCAACGAATCACCACTCAGAAGGGTACAAGAGACTCACAGGTATTGAGTTGCTCTTTCTAGGAGCTCAGAGATTTACATGTGTAACTTTAAGGCTTGTTTGGTCGAAGACGCATTCGAAAATAGGAATATTGGCGTTGATTTCTGCAAGCGGCGCAAAAAGTTGGGTTTGGTACGAATTTCTTTCAAAACATGTTGCACATTCAGGAGAACAATTAGCTGAGTACCTCAGCTGATTTTATTAAAGTATTCAATGGAAAAGCCAAATACCAAGTTAGGTTGACGGATCCTTAATGTAGCAACTTAAAGAATAGTGGAGGTCTTGAAATTTTCAGAACATTCCAAATATTCGAAATCAATATCACAGGAGAACATGTTTTGAGTAATTAGTCACCATTTACCCTTCATATCTCAATCACACCCTGCCACTTTATTTTATATCGCCTCATAGTAATCGGTTCCTGTTTGTTCCAAGTTATTCTCCAGAGACTGTGATCTGGAATAATTTTCCATTTTTGCAGACCTGTTAAATGCTGTTTTGAATAGAGAAATGTACCATTTCTTTAGGGGGAGATCAATTCTGTAACAACGGCATGCTGCGTCAGAGATTCCTTCTAACACGGCCTATCTATTATCTGGTCTCTTTACATTTTATAAGGAATGGAGATGCCGCCATCCCCTTTTTTTTATTTCAGGTTTTATCAACCTTAATTTTTAATTAAATCCAAACCTAACAAAATAGCGCGCAAAAGGAATTTTTATGACTGCTTCTATCTATTAATACCAAAAGAAAGTAACAAGAGGTGCATTTTTGGTCATATTGTGGAGACGTAAAACCACTGTTAAATCTTTTAAGAGTTAAGTGTCACGCATAGATAATTCGTATTCCTCTTTTTGTTGTTTATAATTTGAAATATAAGTTCATGCAGAGTAAACACAGAGTGGTACGCCTAGCAATTAAAATGCCTCTGAAAGTTTTTAACTAGACACTTTTGTCATTGTAACTACCATTCAGGCCTACTTTTACCGTTGTAGAAGCAAAAAAAAGTGAAAAGAAAGTCTTCACCAGAGACAGTTTTATTACACAATATGTACAGATACTATGTTCTTTCCATATAGCACATCATTTCAGAGCGAGCTTAAGGTGAAGGTTTTAACAGTTCTATTTTTGGAGAAAATTGACTGGATAAAAATGTCTTCAACGGGAAAGGGAACTAGCAACAAAAAGTTGGAGGCGACTAAAGTGATGCAATTGAAGTTAAAGTAAAAGAGAGAAGAATTATACTGAGAAAGTATTTATTGCTAAAGTAACCAATTCTAAAGAGGAAGTATCTTCTAACTCGCTTTAAGGCTATTGATCTGACAGACTATTTTTGGTTCGAGGTTGACTCCCAACTTGACTTCCTTTTCCTGAAAGAAGCAATTAATTCAACTTGTATAGGGTTTCTTCCAATCTAATTTCTCGATAAGAATACTAAAGGCGCCAAAAATCGCAAGAAAAGATATCATTACGACGCGTCTGATTTAACATATACTATTTGACAGAAAAGGAACAATTTTTTTTCTTAAAATCTCCATCTTCTGAGTAAAAACCTACAATTTCCCTCAAGCCACCAGAACAACTCTTGCAGCCCTTACACATACCCGTGAGTGGCTCACGATTGATTACCATTTACTACAGCGAATGAAGATAACTAAATTTCATCTAACTTGGTCTAGTTCCCATCAATTTCGTTCTCACCCCCCCATAGGAACAGTTTGGACATCATCCTCTTCATCTGTGCACTCCTCAAAATACTCTTCTTCATCCTCGTCTTCCTCCGCTCACCTTTTCTTCTATCCTGTATACTTATTCTGGGCCAACCCACCTCAAAGCACTCCTCGGCCTTACCGTCTTCCTCGTCCTAATCGCCCTCGGTGAGTTCTTTGCTTCTATTTTCACCAGATGACGAGCAACAAGCTCCCTCAGGCGCTTTGCTTACAGGCGATGGAAGTAATTCTCTATGTGGAATGGACTATAGGGCATAAGAGGGCAGAAAATGAGAGCGTATTGATGATGGGAATTGAAAGCACTGGGTAAGATTGTGAGAATACGTACATATTGACTGCCAAAAGGGTGAAATTGTCGAATTGTTGTTTTTAAGAGGTCCGTAGACTTACTTTAGCCGCACCCTGTGGTATTAACTATCGCAAACAGGCTCAGACCTGCAGGCATAGTGTACTGAAAATAGACGAAATAAGTCTTGAAGAGGGAATTTGTATAGTGTTTTCTGGGGCAATTTATAGAGAATTACCTGTGGAAACCTTGATTATGGAAAAAATGTTTCTAGGATCGAAGAAATCAAAAATCCGAAAAGGAAAAGAATCACTGTCAATGAGGGGATTGATGTACAGAAAAAAATGTAAAGTAAGAAAGGAAAGGGAACACAGAAACATAAATTTCGTCACGTAAGAAAAAAAAGGAAGAGTAAGGAGCGAGCTCCTACTGCCCTCGCCCCGTGGATTGCTGGAGCCCCACTCACACTACTTGCGAAGAAAGACATGACTCCGCGCCCCATTGCAGTGGGAGAGACTTTGCGACGGTTAGTTAGTAGCTGCCTTGCTACTCGGGTCAATGAAAAAGCCTCCACCTACTTCCAGCTCTTCAGGTTGGTATCGCCACAAGTCAGGAACAGATGCAGTAGTTCACGGTGTTCGACGCATCGTGAACAAGTTCGGTACACGCTCTGAATATGCGCTCTTGTCGGTCGACCTGAAAAATGCGTTCAACCTGTGCAGCCGTGCTTCCTTTTTTAACGCAGTCCGGAACCTCTTTCCCCAGTTGCTCCCTTGGGTACTGTATTGCTACAACAACGATCCAGCGTTCCTCTGGACGGGATTCGAGACTATACGGAGTGTTGTGGGTACTCAGCAAGGAGACCCGCTCAGCGGATTGCTTTTCGCTCTCGTACTCCACCCCATCGCCCTAAAGATCAAAGAGCTATTGTCGGGATCCCCCGACGAGGAACAGGGTTAGACACACTGCTTTTGGAGCTTTGGTATCACGACGATGGCTACATTGTAGCCAAACACGAGGATATACTCAAGGTAATCGAGGTTCTGTCTTCTCCCGAGGTCAAACGTCGTGGTCTCCATCTGGCAGTCTCGAAATGCAAAGTATGGTGGCCCACCGCCCCTCCGCGTCGGTTCAGTCCGCATACCCTGTGATATGCGGCAGGAATACAGTGCTGGTACTTCGGTTTTGAACGCGCCAATCGGCTCCCAAACATTCATGGAACAATACTTCCTGGACCATGTATACTCCCTTGAGCCTTTACTTAACGCTGTCATGGAAATCGAGGACGCGCACGCTTCATTCCAACTACTGCGCAACTGCTTTGGGGTTTGCAAAGTGGGATACCTCTTGCGATTTGTGCCGCCTCCTGTACGCGGAAAGGGGCCGAATACTTCGACAGCTTAATCGAGAGGTGCTGCCGTACTTTAGCGGGTGGAATGCTAGACAACTGTATATTCAAGGAGCTGCAACTGCCCATTAAGGCACTACAGGAGAAGAGCCGACCTTGGGAATCGGCCTCTCCTCCGCGCGAGATGTCGCCGCCGCTTCGTTTCTTGCGTCCAGCGCCGCGACGCAGCAGTTATGCGAGAAGTCTTTGCCGTCCTGTGTTCAAGACCTGACGCAGTACGAGAATGCTACAGCCGCCGTTACTGCATGGAGCGCCTCTTGTCGACCCTCAGAACGAATTCCGTTTTGCAATTTCTGCTCATCCAACCCACCATCGCAGAAGAAGCTAACAGATGCAATTCATATGGCTGTGCAAGAGGCCTTGCCGCTCGAAACATCCGCACCCGCGCCTTCCGCGCTAGCATGTCCCTCCCGGTGCCAAAGGCTGGGTCTACTGTACACCTTGCCCTGGATTGAGGACGCACATCAAGAGCAAAGACTTTTCCGTGTGGTTTCCAGTACTTTTGCCAAACCCCCTTATTCGCCCCAGGTACCCTTGCCCCAAAGCAGGATGCCATGAAATGCTGGATATCTACGGGGACCACTTGCTACATTGTCGCTTTGGCTGCGAGCGGAATACTCGCCATAACAACCAGGTGACTTTACTGGCGGACCTTGCAAGAGCCGCCCGACGTCCATTCATCGAACCTCGTCTACACTACCAAACAGGACGAGGCCGGATATCAGGCGATGGGAGCAGCCGGTGGCACGGATTACTTCGACGTAACCTTTGTCAACCCGCTCGCTCCCCCACGCAAGAGCCAGGGCTTTCAACCCACTCACAAGCCTCAACGCAGCTCACGCAGAGAAGCAGCGGAAATACCAAGGGTTCCTTGCTGAGCTGCCTGGGAGAAACAGGCTGGTTCCTGTCCCCATCTCAACGCTTGGAGTTGGCATCCGGCGGCGTTCTCTGTCGTCAAGGAACTCGCGAGAACCGTTGCCACCCGCGCAATGGAACGGTTTTCGAAGGTTAGAGCCATTCTTTTACAGCGGTACTCCGCTTTGACAGTAACCTTCAATGCCGCTTGTTTGCTGGCTGGCCTCCCTTCCACCTTCTGGTAGATTGGAGTGCCATCCACAGCTTTCGACGCATCGTACGGTTTCGCAATTGGCTTGACAATGATACGATATCTACGCTTCGGTACAAATTTACTGGATACCAACCCACATATCTACCACAGTAAATTAACCCCCTTTCCTTTTTTAGGAGCGAAAACAACAGAAGAAATAATTTATGTGCTTAAAGAAAATAATTTGCTTGGCAGATACATTCGACTCAGGTAGATATCCATTTTCTTGGATGAATTTTTCAAGCAACTCCAAAACGGTCCAGCTCGGGAACTTTCAGATCTTTAATATTTGAAAGATACGTATAGGCAACGTCAAAGTGTGTTTAAGCTAGCAGAACAGTAGATGATATGCACGAATTCTCCCTGCGGTCATCCTGAATACAAGAAGCAAAGGAGAGAGAATTTATTGGAACATTTGGAAGCATGTGAGGCATACGATACGAAGTAACATCGTGATGAAACTTCCGGCTGTTGATAGCAGTTGCAGTCCGTTGTTGCACCAGCGAGCTGTGAAATAGGAGTTGATAACGCTGTAAAGCGGAGTAGTATCGTTCCGGGGGCAATATATTCAGAAATTCGATCCAGCCCGCTCTCAGTCCCAGGGCAACTGCGGGGGAAATCACTGCTGCTAACATAGGCCTTATAAAACATTCTTTTCGCCCCTGCTTTTACTTGCCCAAGGGCAGGGTGTCCTGATATTATGGTATCTATATGAACCATTTCTTGCACTTTCATTACAGCTGTGAGCTCAGTTTTTGGCTATTACGGCATAGTCATTTTCTTAGGAAATGATCTTACAATAACCGCCTGATATCCTTCACTGAGCCTCGATCACGATGTCTACACAGTACGGGTCCGGAAAATGGGGTGATGAGAGTTGTTGGTGGTATGGGTTACTTGGTCGCAACCTTCTTCAGATACCTCGCCCCTCCCATGCCAGAGTGAAGACGTTCAACCAACTCAAAATTCTCAATGCAGCTCACGCCAAGAAGAAGCGGAAATAAAATAGCACAGACTTCTTGCTTAGCTTTCAGGAAATTAGGCTTGTTCGGTCTCCACCTAAACACTCTGAGGTTGGCATCCAGCGACGCTCTTTGTCGTCAGGAAGCTCGTGAGAAATTTCGCCATTTCGATTTAATGGGTTTCGAGAATTCAAGTTATCTTTTTACGGTGGCACTCCGCATCGACAGTATCCTCTAATGCGGCTTGATTTTTTGCCCGTATACTCTCTACTTTCCAGTAGAGTGGTTTTCCAACTGCGCCTAAATCCACTCGTTATAAAAACGCGACTTCGTTACCCGTTTTGCATTTAGTCTCCAAATAATGCAGGTGCGACAAGTTTCTACCCGCCGCCCGCATCCGTAGTTAATTTATAAATACCCTCCGCACGCCTCTGTGCGACATTGTACGACAAATAAAGATCTACCACCACGTTATAGAAGTTGGCTGAATATCAGCCAGCATATCTATTACAGTAAAGAACATCCTGTATTTCTCCCTCAATAAATCTAGTTTCGTTTTATCAATAGAGTAGGGAAGTGCAACGTGCAGGGTATTGTAAATGAAAATTTGGGCATGCTGCGCTGGCTGTGCTGTCACTGTAATTACAGTTTTATTCTCAATTATTTTTACAGGGATGCATTGCACCGTACTGTAGCGGTGCCGATAGGTCACATGGGTACTGTGTAGGTGCTACGAATTGTGACCGTTGAAAACTCTATAAGACGGGCTGTTTGCATAAATGATAGGAGTACTTGGTGGGCCAGCAAGCTTTGGTGGGACGCTCACCAAACTAAGTCGCACAAAACACTGAGTGTAAAGGGAGATGGCAGACATGTCTACCGTAGCAACCTCCTACCGCCTTAACGTCTACTGTAGCGCTTTAGTCGCTCACAACGACTCTCAAGTCGGTTAGTGGTTTTCTTTCATTTAGCGCCATTTTCACCCTATCACAGGGCTACTAAAATTGGCTATCTTTGGAGGGGTATTCAAACATCTGTATGTTGCGGGCTACAACTAATCACTGAAGCTGCACACGTGGACCAAATGGCATAGCTCAGCTTTTGATGAAGCCAAAATGACACCTTCGCTTTAGAGGTTCCAATTCGGGCCGCGATGACAGCCGCAAACTCGTCGACCACCCTACAAGTAGTCTCCGACGGGCATCCCAGGGAATCAATGGCTAGCGGCACAAACCACAGTCTAAACTGCACTCAATAAATACTACAGGGGGGAAGTTTGAGTGTTGTACTCCTAAATGATATATTCGACAGATGAATTATTCGACTTAATCCAACTTTTTCGGGGTCAAAAAGCCGACTAGGAGGAAAATTTGGTGTGACTTAATATTTGAAAGATATGTTCGGTTGCGACCTGGAATATTCTTCAGGACTAGTAGTACCTCTTCAATTTCCATAAAAAGCCGGCTCAAAGCCGCCCTGCAGACAAGCTGCATTGGATATTATGGACGCGGCAGCATGCCTCTGAGTAAATACTGCTCGGACCTCTCTAAACGTACTTCGACCTCGCAGCAAAATAAAGCAATCAGTTCCATCTTAGTCATGGCTGTGATACTGTAAATCAAGGAAAAGTGTGGGGTGATTTACGGTAATTTTGAAAGATATCAGGGCTGTTACAGTACGTCGTGGTGCGCAGACGCAATCTGTTAGATACGTATTGGACATGCTCACACCCACACAAGTTGCCTGGATATCAGCGCACTGGTGTTGTTTTTGTTGTTTTTTGTTGTTGTGACAACTTTTTTCCGCCTTCTCACTTCTTTCGCTCCAAGCAGCCGGGTTTCGGCGGCAGCGCTGGAGCTTCAGGACTTAGTTACCCGCGTTTCGTTTTGCCTTCATGGGATGCAAGCCGCCAGGCCAATACCCTCCGCATGCCTGAGTAATTATTGGTCTTCCCCCTAACCCTTTGCCTAGGGGGATTCGGTTCTTGTAAGAGATTTCCACCCACGTTACTTACCTGTTACATTAAACGAACTCCCCCGATTCGCTGGTAGCCTTTCCGATTGCTGTGCGCAGCAAACATTGCTCGCTCGTCACCCGGCGAGACTCGTCCAGAATAACGCCAGTTGTTTGTTGGAAGGGGTTTTGAGCGACACCTACGGCCACAAGTTGAAATTGTATATGTTTAAGGGAGCTTCCGTTCTCAGGGTATGTACAGTAAGTGGTTACCCTACTTACAGTAATCCTCCTCTGCGATTGCTGTTAGCAGGAAAATTAAGTATACCAACCCATTCAAGTAAATCCATTTAACCCCCCGTGTCAGAAATATCAGGAAAAGTACAGTATACCATCCCATTCAAGTAAAACCCCCGTGCCCATTTGGGGCATAGTTGTGGGTGGGCTCACAGATGAAAGATGCAAAGGATACTTACAGTGACCTCTACTTACATCAAGATTGCGTTTCAATCCATCAAATCTCGACTGACTACACTCAACCTTCACTTACTCATCTCGCTCGGCGCCCGCGCACGGCGTGGGCGCCGGACTTTCATCCGGCTGTTTCCTCAGGAGATTGCCCGTCACGGCTGCAGAGCTCTCGCTGCAACGTTCTTGTCGATGGCCACCATCGAGTGGATTGCCACTCTGCGCCCCCAGCGCACGTGGGACGAACTGGGAAAGGTGTATAAGGATGGCTCTACTACTCGAACAAGGTTTGCGAAGTCCACCGTACCCTGCGCGCTCAAATCTTCCGTCATTTTGACGGGCTGCGAGGGGTTGCGGTCTTCACAGCCTTGCGGGCTTGTCGTCAAGCTCGCCCGTCCGAAGTTCCCGCCATTGTCGTCGCTGTCTCTATCTGTAAGCCTCTGTGCTTACAGTGGGAGTTTTTTAAGCCTCCTGAATCCTCGGTTCAGGTGGTGGAGTTTTCTTCCCGTCTCTTTCTCGCTTGAGTGGTCAATTGGTTCAGCCATTGCGCGGAGTCGTCCGTCTAGCAGAACCCGAGGTTCTGTGTAGTGCGGACTTGTCTTCAAACAGTAAAGCGTCATTTTCCCTCCCTTTAAGTGTGAGGGAAAACCTGGGGCAATTTTTAGATAATTTATTATTTGGAAGGTAATGTCATTTCACTAGGAAACCTTGCGAGTCATACCAGTGTAAACTCGCATCTTTTTCGAAGCTCTATTTCGGATGAAAAAAATATGGCTTGAATCATATGAAGTCAATTTGCATGTCGAGGCATTCTTCAACAACGACACTCGGCGTTGGTAGTAACTTCTAACGCTGCTTGTCTGCTGGTTGGCCTCCCATCGACTTTCTGGTAGACTTTTCACTGTTGCTTGTGCTAGCATTCGACAGCAATGATTTCTACATTGCCTCGACCATCGGTACATGTATTTAATATACCTTGCAGATTTGCAACTCAAATGAGTTCCAGCCAATCCATACATCTCAATAAAGACACCCTATTTTCCTTTATTGCATGTTTCGCTTGTCAAGCATTATAGCTCCACCGGTATGAACAACAGCACTGTTTTTATCCGTATTCTGTTACAAATTTTAGAGTAGTGTTGCTGTGTTTTTGCTTTGTAGAACAGGCACGGTCAGGGAGTAATGAAAAACTGGAAAAACAAGAGGGGTTCCTTCATTGAGATGTATGGATTGACTGGAGCCCATTTGGAATTGTAAGTCTGTATGTCATATTAATAGAGGGAGGAAAAATTGCATTGTTTTTTATGATTGAAGAATAGGTTAGCCTATGTCCAAAGGACATCAAATAATTGGTACAAGGGGTTAAGATGGGGGGATATTAAATAATGTAGCCATGGTCCAAGCAATGTACAAACCATTGATGTGATGAGGAATTTAGTAGTGCGAAGAGCGTAATCGAGGTTTGCTGCCTAGCGTTTGCCAGGGCTTGCTGTGCACTCCGGAAGCTGCATAACAGCTACTTATTTACATAACTCACGGGGGGAATTAGTGTGCTTTACTGACTAGGGATGCAGTACAGCTAATTTCCGAAGACTAGGGGGACAGTACTGTTGAAAAAATGATAGAATACATGCGATCCCATGGTTTTTAGTTGCCACCTGGACAGGTTACACTGTAGCAGGAAAATGCGAGCTGCACCCTTCTGTGTGCACACCTATGACACGTGTAAAATGGGCCAAACCGAAAGTTACTGGGACGAAATCCCATTTTCGGCAACTCAAAATCACGGCGCATTTTGCCATTTTTGAAAGCACTTGGTATTCTGCCCTCTGATTGGCTGCTAGATACGCCTCCATACCCCTCATCGCTACAAGTGGCGATATCTGAGCTGATCATTGTGGAGCATTCTGACACTTGGCATGTTATGGTTGGTTGATGGTTTGTCTCTCTTCTAGGCTCAAAATACTGTACACAGTGTGGCATACGTGTACTGTCTCCTCTCTGTCGTACGTGTACATTATTATAGGTGTCGTACGTGTACAAGTAAACAGTGGTTTCTATATTTATCCTATAGTTGCCTGGACTGGCTGCATACGGCTTACACTATACTCATTATACTGGCTGCGTACAAATCACTTGCACAAGTATGCAGCCAAAGTATGTTGATGCAGCCACGTTGCTTCTACAGTATTGCACGTATGGCACGTAAGGCTTAATTCACGTTGAACGGCCTGCATGAGATTTACGTACTGTTACGTAGCAAAGTGAGACAAGCCCGCCGAAATTGTTTTCTACTCTCATTATATTAAGTTCCCGCCTTTGGGTTTTTGTTACAGGGCGAGAGATTACAGTTGCATAGGCGGGGTACGTAAGGCATAATTCACGGGTTGACTGTTTTATATATGTTTACGTAACAGAACGTGCATGGCTAGCATGAACGTAATGTTACTCACGTTTTGAATATTGGTAATTATGAATTTCCCGCGCATGCAAATGAGGGATTCTGAGGCATCGGCTTGGGTAGGCTATAGGATCAACAAAGATAGTACTGCAAATGTAGATTTTGCTACTTTCATTTTGCTTTCACAAAGCCGAAGTGAGTACCGGCAAACAGTATATAGTTGGTAGTCTAATAGCTCATCCAAGTAAAGAAGAGGTACGGACTTGCCTTTGATTTCAACACCAACCTCACCCTTGCCGTTCTATTCCTTTCTGTTTCCTTTCTCCACCTGCACTCCTTCCCTACATTCCTTTTCATTCTCTCTCCTCATCCTCACCATCCCCTGTTTCTTCTATCAGGTTATGGCCCAGCCCACGCTACCGCTCTTTCCGCTTGATCCGTCCCTCAACCGTTGACTTGACGTTGAGGTAATTGCTTTCTCTGTGTTGTTGTGCTGTTGGTGTTGTCACTTGTTGCTTTTGGTTATTGTTGTTGGGTTCTTGTCATTGTTGGGACCCGTTGGTGATTGTCAAGCACTCTGTGTGTGGATCCTGAGTGTTTTTGTGGTTATTATTGTGTGTAGACTAGAGCATTCATTGCTTGTGCTCTACTGCTGTTGAGACCTATTTTGTGTTGTCAAGCACTCTGTGTGAGGATCCTGAGTGCTTTGTGGTTCATTGCTCTGGTCATTGTTTGTTGGTTGGTTTTCTGTCTCTTTTGTGGTGGTCGTGGTCATTCGACAATTCATCAGCTCGAGTTTATTGTTTGGAAGTATTGGCCTTGTTGTTTGAGGAGGAATCTAGGCCTGGTTGTTGATACCCCTTGCACTCTTGGAAAGCCTTCACGGCAACGGAAAAGAAGAAGACAGAGTGCCGGGGGTCCGCCCAAGTTTGTCCGAATCTCTTGCCGAATCGTGGTCCTGGCAATCGGTTTTGTGATCCTCTCACCGGCTGTACTCTTTTGAGAACAGTGCCTTTGTGTAACGCGAGTTGGACGGACCGTACCATACAAACCCACGCGGTTGATAACGCGAGTTATCAGAAGTCGTAAGACTGAACCCGATTCCCGGTGGGAATCACGGTGTACCAGCCGAGTCGGTCCGTTGCAGTGGCCCTTTTGCGCGCCGGCGGGACAGAGACGCTCCTCGCTTGAACGATCGATACGTACGCGAAACACCATCGCCCGTGGTCGGAGAGGGAACGACTGTCTTCTAATTCCTTACTCTGGTAGCATACCGGGTACTAGTGTTCTGCACTTGTATTTTGGTACCTGCTGGCTATACTTCTGTTGAGGTATAGATACGTGCTGTGCACGGAAGGACGAGGCTCATTGGTGACCTTGAGTGCTTTCACACGAGTACGACGGAAGTCAAGCAACACAGTCCGGAAGGAAACGCGCCTGAGTTAGTACGGAAAGACTGTGATTGTGGTAAGACGCCCTTTGCTGCGGGGACCTTTCGGGGTAGTGGCTGAAAATTCCTGGCCGTCTACAGGTAAAAGTTGCTGTGCTTACTCGTGGCACACGGATCGCGCTCAAAGTTGAAAGACCAGCACTGGCCGATATACAGGGGTAGCGCCCTAAGGCACAAATAAAGAGGTGGTAAGAGGTAAAGAGGAGGAAAACTAAAGAGTAAAGAGTTGGAAATTAAACACCACGTGTCTTTGAGTAAACGCTGCAAACTTCTTATAGGGAAAGGCTTGCCGTGACAAGCGACTATCGGTCGCCGGCTTGGGATACCTGAACAGAGGACTTTGCATACTCACTGCATACGTGGTAATAGAGGTTTCAGATACAAAGGGTCTTGGATAAGAACGTAGTCATGGACGATCGCGGAGGCGGAGTTCGAATTGAAAAGCTCACCAACAATAATTTCCATGTTTGGAAGCAGAAGGTGCAGCTTCTTCTCGCCCTCCGGGAGCTTGATGACTACATTGTGGATGACCGCCTGAAGAATCCGATGACGGGGCTTTCAAATCATGGACTCGGGCCGACCGCAAAGCACGGGCGCTCATCGGGTTGTCCCTTTCTGATGAGCACCTTGAGCATGTGCGCGCTGCGGCAACTGCAAAGGAGATGTGGACTATTATTCTCAACACGTTTGAAAGGCACACACTCCTCAATAAGCTTGCGGCTCGACGCCGCTTTTACACCGCGGCTATGGACGGTAACGAGAGAGTTTTGCAGTATGTTAACCGTGTGACGCAGCTAGCAGCGACCCTGAAATCCATGGATGTGACTATTGATGACAAAGAGATAGCCATGGCTGTGCTTAATGGATTGCCACCTCGGTTCGACAATCTCATCGTTGCCTTGGATGCGCTCGGAAATGAGGACAGGGTGTTTACTTTGGAATTTGTGAAGAGCCGGTTGTTGCAGGAAGAGGAGCGTGCTCAAATGAGAGAGTCAAAAGGTACAAAATCCAATGCGGCGCTCATATCCAGTGCCCGTCCGAATGACTACGGAGGTAATGCTAGACAGCTGCACTGTACGAACTGCGGTCATTCCGGTCATACGGCTGACAGATGCTGGGGCAAAGATGTGAACGGTAAGCGCCCGGAAGCCGAGGGGCTATCGTCCACCTGGGTCTCGTAGTGGCAGAGATCTAATAGTCATCGAACGAGAAGAATCGCCCGAGAGGAGATCAGCAGGCGTTCGTAGGTGCAAATGTATTTGATTCGACTTATTCCCATCCTCAGCTGATAGTGAGGACAGCATAGATGAGAGTGAAATCGTTTGCCTAATGTCACGAATTAAACAGGCCGGAATTTCGGCCGGAACTTCCTCCTGGTACGCGGATTCGGCATGTACTTCCCATATGACATACGATAGGAGTGTTTTCACGAGTTATACCGAATTCTCTGCAGCTTCAGTCGAAATGGGAACTAAAGCCCGGGCTAGGATTGCTGGGCGAGGTGACGTGGAGCTGACCCTACTAGTGGATGGTTGTCGAAAGCGGTGCATTCTGCGAGATGTTGTCCACGTTCCTACTTTCGAATACTCTCTCATTTCTGTAGGCAAAGCGGACATAGAAGGGATCAAAACTGTATTTGAGAACAAATCTATGCAGATGACAAAGAATGGGAAAGTTGTGGCAACTGGAAAAATGCTGTGCGATAGCCTTCTTTATGCCATCGAAATAGTCCAAAGATACCGAATGATACCTTGTACTCTGCGAAAGTCACCACACTCTCAACATGGCACGAGAGAATGGCTCATGTAAGCAAAGAGGGCATTGCATCCATGGTACGGAACAATGTTGTAGACGGCGTGCAGATCAGTGGCTCGAGTGCATCTGAAGTATGCACATCATGCGTTCATGGAAAGGCTCATCGTTCTGCAGTGCCGAAGAAACGTACGAGTGGTAGAGCTGAAGCAATATTAGATCTTGTTCACAGTGACGTTTGTGGACCATGGAGGTTTCTTCAGTTGGAGGAGCACGCTACTTTGTGACTTTCACGGACGATCACTCCTCCTGGGTTACCGTCTACATGATGCAGCGAAATCAGAGGTTTTGATAAATATAAACTGTTCCAAGCTCGTAGCGAAGCCCATACTGGGCGCCGCATTGGTATTTTCGTTCAGATCGAGGTGGAGAATATATGTCCACTGCATTCAAGGACTATCTTGCTGCGTGCGGAACAAAACATGAGCTTAGTGCAGTGGAGTCACCTGAACAGAATGGTGTTTCTGAGCGGCTGAACCGAACTCTGATGGATCTGGTTCGGTCAATGCTACATGCAAAGAGTCTGCCAAAACAGTTCTGGGCCGAAGCTCTGGCGACTGCTGTATACATTCGAAACAGAGTTACAACTCGCGCACTTCCAAGCCACACGACCCCGCATCATATCTGGTACGGGCGCAAGCCCAATTTGTCGCACCTTCGTACGTTCGGAAGTAAATGTTGGTACACCATCCCGGCAAGCCAGTTGAGTAAGCTCGACTACCGAGCACGGGAAGCAATTATGCTTGGATATGCGGAAGCCAGCAAAGCTTACAAACTGTGGGATCCTGAATTACACAAGGTAGTTGTTTCCAGAGATGTCAGATTCAGTGAGAGCGAAACCTGCACTCCGAAATAAATGAAAACGAATCAGATGAGCGTCTTGCAATTAGCTCTGATGAGGATCTTGTAGGTCTCGGCGTTGAACAGGATGATCAAGTCCGGCTTCCTACACTGGACACAGCCGAGATGGCTACAGCTTCGAGACAAGATATTCAGGGACAAAGCGATGACCAGGCTAATGCTGGAAACGACCCGACGGTCGCCGAAAACGTTGGTATAGATAACGAAATCCCTGAGCCCCCTGATGTAATGTAGCTCCACGGAGATCTGAAAGGATTCGAAGGGCCCCAAATGCTTGGTGGAGGTCCAATATATCCTTGACACCTAATGACACGGCTCTCGTCACAAATGTTGTCAACATCTCGTACCGACACGCGGCGACAGGCCCGGACGCAGACTTTTGGAAGTCTGCCATCGAGTCCGAGCGAGACTCGATCATTCGGAACAAAACATGGAAGTTAGTCCCACGTTTGGAGGCCTCAAATATTCTGACTCCAAAATGGGTGTTTGCAATAAAAGATGCCCAGGACTCCAACGGTGGCTTTTCTCGAAAATCGAAGGCGCGTCTTGTCGCTCGTGGATTCCAACAGGTCAAAGGGGTAGATTATAATGAGACATACGCCCCTGTCGTGAAGCTCACGTCAATTCGGGTGCTTTTGGCACTTGTTGCGCATCAGGATCTGGAGCTGCATCAAATGGACGTTAAGACGGCATTTCTGAACGGTGATGTGGAAGAGGACGTGTACATGGAGCAGCCTGATGGGTTTAAAGACACCTCGAAACCGAATCATGTCTGCAAGTTTCTGAAGGCCTTGTATGGTTTGAAACAGGCACATAGGCGGTGGCACCAGAAAATCGATGATTTTCTTGTTGATGGGCTCAAGTTCAAAAGTAGCACTAATGATCCCTGTGTTATGTAAAATTTGACCCAACCTCCGACTCAATCATGATTATCCTCCTGTATGTTGATGACTTGCTGCTTGCAGGAAACAACGTGGAGGCATTGCATGGATGAAGGGGGAGCTGAACCGCCGTTTTGAAATGAAAGATTTGGGAGAGGCGAAAATGGTTGTTGGCCTTGAAATTTCTCGCCGGAGATCCGAACGCTCCTTGTGTTTATCCCAGCCACGGTTTGTAGACAGCGTTCTAGAGCGATTTGGAATGCAGAATTGTAGACCTGTTCCAACTCCTATGAATATTAACACTGACGAGTTGAACGTGGATCGGTCGGGATATACGGGTAATGATGCTCGGACAGATGCTCCATACAGGAGCGCTATTGGAGCTCTCATGTATTTGTCTGTTGGAACACGACCTGATATATCTTATGCGGTGGTAAACTTGCACGTTTTTGCGAGGAACCAAGAGAGAAGCATTGGTTAGCAGTAAAAAGAGTGTTAAGGTATCTTGCTGGGACCAAAGATTTAGGTCTTGTGTTCCAAGGGAATGCTGAGCTGGGCTTGTCTGCATATTGTGACTCGGATTGGGCCGGAGATGTGTCCGATCGCAAATCGACGAGTGGTTTCGTGTTTCGTATGGCTGGAAGTGGGGTAAGTTGGTGCTCGCGAAAGCAAACGGTTGTCGCAGCTTCGTCATGTGAGGCCGAATACATTTCGTTAACTGCAGCAAGTAAAGAGGCAATATGGCTGAGACGTGTCGTTCGGGATATCCTTGAAACCTGGACATCGCTGGGCGTGAAAGCACTTGGAATTGATCATGCTACTACAATATACAGCGATAACCAGGGGGCTATGGAGCTCGCTCGAAACGAAGCACCAACAGACGCAACAAGCACATTGATATTGCATACCACTTTGTAAGAGATGCAGTTGTGCGTAAAGAGGTGGATTTGGTGTACGTGCCAACAAGTGAAAATGTTGCTGACGCCTTGACGAAACCACTAGGGCGAGTTCAGATGACAAAACTTGTTAGAATGATTGTAATGGGTAGGAAGGGGGAGCATAAATTAATCTAAAAAACAATGTGATCGAGGGGGAGTGTTGAAAAAGTGATAGAATGCATGCGATCCCATGGTTTTTAGTTGCCACCTGGACACGTGTACACTTGTAGCATGAAAATGCGAGTTGCACCCTTCTTCTGTGTGCACACCTATGACACGTGTAAAATGGGCCAAACCGAAAGTTGCCTGGGACGAAAGCCCATTTTCGGGCAACTCAAAATCACGGCGCATTTTGCCATTTTTCAAACCACTTGGTATTCTGCCCTCTGATTGGCTGCTAGATACGCCTCCATACCACTCACATCGCTACAAGTGGCGATATCTGAGCTGATCATTGTGGAGCATTCTGACACTTGGCATGTTATGGTTGGTTGATGGTTTGTCTCTCTTCTAGGCTCAAAATACTGTACCAGTGTGGCATACGTGTACTGTCTCCTCTCTGTCGTACGTGTACAGTATTATAGGTGTCGTACGTGTACAAGTAAACAGTGGTTTCTATATTTATCCTATAGTTGCCTGGACTGGCTGCATACGGCTTACACTATACTCATTATACTGGCTGCGTACAAATCACTCTTGCACAAGTATGCAGCCAAAGTATGTTGATGCAGCCACGTTGCTTCTACAGTATTGCACGTATGGCACGTAAGGCTTAATTCACGTTGAATGGCCTGCATGAGATTTACGTACTGTTACGTAGCAAAGTGAGACAAGCCCGCCGAAAATTGTTTTCTACTCTCATGATATATTGAGTTCCCGCCTTTGGGTTTTGTTACAGGGCGAGAGATTACAGTTGCATAGGCGGGGTACGTAAGGCATAATTCACGGGTTGACTGTTTTATTATATGTTTACGTAACAGAACGTGCATGGCTAGCATGAACGTAATGTTACTCACGTTTTGAATATTGGTAATTATGAATTTCCCGCGCATGCAAATGAGGGATTCTGAGGCATCTTGGCTTGGGTAGGCTATAGGATCAACAAAGATAGTACTGCAAATGTAGATTTTGCTACTTTCATTTTTGCTTTCACAAAGCCGAAGTGAGTACCGGCAAACAGTATATAGTTGTAGTCTAATAGCTCATCCAAGTAAAGAAGAGGTACGGACTTGCCTTTGATTTCAACACCAACCTCACCCTTGCCGTTCTATCTCCTTTCTGTTTCCTTTCTCCACCTGCACTCCTTCCCTACATTCCTTTTCATTCTCTCTCCTCATCCCTCACCATCCCCTGTTTATTATATCAAGTACTCTATATTAGAGAGTCTAAAAATGAGGCCAAGTCATGAGGTACGACCTCGCAGGGCTGATGAGGGGCCAGGTATATCCTCACGCGTCATCGGACTCCGTCCCAAAATTCCAGAATCTGCAGAGATTATTTTTCCACACTAAGAGTAGAGGTTTAATTTTGAAAGATATGGCGGGTGGTAGCCGGCGTCTAGATATTTCAATATTTTGATTCCAAGAATTGTACCATTTTCTTGCAGTGCCTCACGGAGGCGCAGACCCGTTTCTGTTTTCTCCTTTCCTTCTCCCCAAACTCCGTTTAGATCCCCCAACTAGAAGTGTCAGAAGACGAGTAAACTTCCCTGTCATTCCCCCTTTTCCTTGCAAACTCATTGATTACGGAATCCGACAAATCGCCTAACAGACAACTATTCCAAAAAACATGAGCCATTCGTTTCAACGAATAAAACACAGTTCCACACGGCGTAAATCCTCTAATACGGTTGTCAATATGACACTGCTTGGAGGGTAGCACTCTGATAAGTTTACAGATCAAGGGGTTTGCCCAATCGGTATCCAGCCGAGCATTAGACCAAAAGTACAGTAATGAGGACTGTTCTCCTCAACGGAACACGGAGTTAATAGTCACTTCCGACACCCCTGTTTGTTGACAAGGCTTCGGTACCAGCCACTTTTTGGTTGGCGGAGACCCGTTTCTGTTTTCTGCTTCCCTGTCTCCAGATTCCGTTTAGATTCCCCCAGCTAGAAGTGTCAGACGACAAAGTATACTACCCCATCATTCCCCCTCGTTGGCGGAAGTGCTTAGGTTTTCGTAATTTAGATCCTGGAACTTGGTATGAATGGAAGTATATGCAACTCTCATGTTTCTCGTAATTTGCAGTATACCAACCCCATTTGCATCCTGTCAGAATGTAATCAAAGATAGTTGGTTTTATTTATGCTTATTGTTGCTATTACCGTCAGAACATTAGCCAGAGCAATAACTTTGAGGCACTCTCATTTTCTTTGATGTGACTTCCGATCCTGCCTGATCCAGACCAATGAATAGTTTATCATGCCTGAGTTCATGAACTCATTTATCAACTCATCCATGAAGTAAAATGATGAATTGTCGATTCATTCAATATGCTATCTTAAAGCAAATAAAGTTGTTTCTGACATACAATATGCGAAATAGGTAATGCTGCGTCTTCAAATGAAACGTACTAGGAATGCCTCATGCCGTGATCTGTTTGAGTGCCTGCCTTGGTGACACAATCAGTTCATTAATAGAACCTCTGTTTGACAAACGATCTATTTGAGCACGATTGCACTGTCTAGCTTCTGTCAGGGGACCCCTGGCACATCCAGCCACCAACGTCCACTTTCTAGCACTTTGATCATACCCTTGTCCACTGCCCTTTATTGTCACTCTCTTTCGGTATAACTCAGAACAGTCACACGCATTGCTTTTAAGACACACGAACCCGAAGTCTGTCCCTCTTCTATAAAACCTCAGCACTCGCCAATGCAGTGGTTTTCCCATTCGTAAGCCATGGCATGGCAAATTTGCTCTTGATAGCTTGAATTACTGGTGTCACAATTCCTCAAAATATCTGGGGACTGCACCAACCAATCATGATAAATTCAGAGCCATTGCACATGATGCTATTGTATCTCAAAACTGAAAATATTCAGGTAGAAGGAATTAGTCAGCAGCACTTTAGCCTAAACAGCAGAGCGTTACCTCCTTTCCGACACGAAAAGCAAAAAATCCGAACTATCACACCATGCACGCGAGCCTATGGTATCCATATGACTCTCTTTCAGAGAATCGCAGATGCCAACGTTTTTTCATAGGGATTTCGACCGTGGGTAAAGGATCCTAGAACACCTTTTTTCCTGTGACTCACGGCAACTTGAACTGCGTTGCAATGAATCACGGCTTGGAGGATGGATTGTGCCAGGTATGTTCTCATAAATGCTGGTGGGGAGACAAAGACGGGGCATGACAGAGATAAGAGGATCATGTATTGTCTGTCTTGGAGCTCTTGGTGCGAGGTTGGAAGTGGATGATGAGGAGTAGTTGGGGGACGAGGAATCGGAGCCCCTTCCTTTCTTCCGGTTTCGCATTTAGCGATGATAGATGGAGGTAAGCGAGTGGATCGTGGTTCCGAGTGGGAATAGTGAGTGTTAAATATACGCTTGTATTGTGCGATGGAGAGGATTTTTGCCCAGACTAGAGTGTGCCCTGCATCCTTTGCTGATTGGAGAAAGTGGGGAGGATCTGTGACTTTCGCAATGCGGTGCAGTGGAGAAAGAACATGAAGCAGTTTGGTGGTCAAAAGAAATCGAACAGTCCACAGCTACACCTGTGGATAAGAGCGGGATTTAATGGCCACGGTATAGCATTAGGATTATGACGTAAAAAGTGCAAATAGTGAATCTTAAATAGCGAGTCCTCCTCTTCCATGAATGTAGCACTACAATAAATGTCGAAAAGGTGCTCTGACTGCTGTAATGGTTGTGGGTCAATAATCAACGATTACTGTAGTATATTGTTGCTCCTACTCTCTTTCGGCTTAATTGGCTTCTATTTCCTGTTAGATAATGCCAACAAAGCGTGGTGGTAGATTTATTTGTCGTACAATGTCGCACAGAGGCGTGCGGAGGGTATTTATAAATTAACTACATTACTTGGAGACTAAACGCAAAACGGGTAACGAAGTCGCGGAGCTCCTGTTGAGGGGAGGAACCGCGACGGGAGGCAGCGAAGGAAGCAAGGCGGTGGAAAGACCGTTGCCGTCGTCGCCCAAGGCGCCATAGATATCAATCCCGACGGGGGAGAGGGGGATATCGTTTTGGTTGCAGTAAGTGCTGTAATGACGATGTTTCTCGCGTTCTGCGAGTGTTGCGGCAGCACCGTCGGTAACCGCAGTTGCCGAAATGTGGCGGCGTGCGGATTTTGATACTGTATTACTGCTTGTGAGATAATTATTCATACGATGCCTTCGATGCCTTTGTCGACATATGCGTAGGCACAACTGACAGCAATGATAATGCAGGAGGGTTTGAACATATGAGGCTTAATCTACGAGAGAAAGGGGGCACGATTGAGAATTCGAAGAAACAAAAAGTACGCGTCCTTATCCAAATTCCTTTCACCTGGTGGAAAGGTGGTTTGATTTTGATTACACTTCTAGCGGGGGGAATCTAAACAGAGTTTGCCTGCATTTAATGCGCAACACATTTTCTAGAATCTCGAGTTCCCGCCGTTTTTTTTGAAATATCTATCTGCACGGCACGGTCATTGCCTATGAGTCCCAACACTTCAGTACAGTAGTATAACTGGACTCAAGCCCTTTTTCTAGCGTGACGTGGGCACGCTGCTAACCGCACTTATGAATAACCTCTGCACGCTTCTCTGCAACATTGTACAACCCATAAAGATTCACCACGACACGCACCCGCCGTACACAAATCGGAACATTCCCATCCTTCCTCACCTCCCCCATCCTCAAGGGGCACCCACGTCGCCTCGCCTTGCGCTGGTTCCTACACTGGTTCCCGCATCACCCAGTCCCTACGACAACGCCCCACAGAACCGCTAACAGGACCATGCAACTCCTCCGGAACAACGCCATCACCGACAGCCAACTTAAACGACTAAGGGACCCCCTCATTGTACTATATACTCATCGTTAGCGGCCATTCCATTGCACCTCCCTACTATCACTGACCCCAAAGTGCCGCCATGATATACACCTAAGTCCAACCGAACAAGATTCTCCGCATGCATTACAGTATTTCACCTGCAAGATTACCCGGACAACATAGCCCACTAGGCGGCTTTTATTAGTCAGGAGTTTAAATAAATGTTCACCACACCGCCACAACGATACTGCCTAAGCTTACACTCACTCGCCTCAATCCAAAACAGAATGGCCTCACTTCAAGGGATAACATTACTTTGCAAGGGGGAAAGGTTTGGGTGTTTTACTCTTGGAAGATATATCCGTTCTATCCCATTGTTTTCCATACAACCACAATCGACTCAAAAAGAGTATACCGACACAGTAATGGGGAAGGAACTACGCTCCCTAAACTGCTACCTTCAGGTTAGCCATCAAACAGGCCGCATTGGACATGACGGCTGCTGCAGCGTCCCTTTGCATCACCCCACCCCTGAACCATTCCGTACGTCTCCAGTGCCCTCACTGTCACGTTCCTGCCGCGTCATTCAGCACTGCACATGCATGCGGGTACCACCATCCAATAGTGGAGATTGGCACAGGCACGAGCCTAACCCTAGCAGAGGTCGCGATAAAGGATTAATATCTTCTCTGCTTTGCATTTTGCGCCGCATTTAGAGAGGACATCAGGTTGAAGGCACTCACTCTCCTTTTGGAGGGAGCGAGGGGATTCACGAATGTAACATCAAAAAAGTCGGTCCCTCCACTGCTTCCCATTGCCTGGATGTCTGGTCTCGTGCGGTGGAGACCATGGCGTGGCTCTACGGCAGAATGACGAGAACCTCTTGCCAGGTCTTTTGCGAGATGATTTACTTGGCGATCATGTCGGTTGATCCTGTGGGCTCTGATAGGGGTACATCGTCGGGAGAAGAGAAACTTAGAAACATCTACCCCAAGAAGGAGGTGTTACGAGCGACAAAAGTGCTACCGTGGTATAATTGAACGAACAAAAAGAAATATTTATGGCAGAGAGATGAGAGGTGTCACGCTATTTGGCGCTCCAGTTGGAAGTGGCCGAATTGTGAATCCACAAGTCAGGGACGTCCGGGGTTATTGTTGATGGTTTTTGTCTTACTTGTCTTGCCCTTTTTTCCCATCCCCACCTTTCTCTGCAGGGTACCTATAGCCCCTCATCGGTCTACAAGCTCTTCCCAAACTAAGTGAAAACAAACGCAAACTATTGACAAGCATTACACATTACTCAAGGACTCTAAAACCAGGAAAAACGCGACGCAAGAGAGGACAATACGAGAACCGATGGCTATAAAATGCGATACAGCCTGTGATACATCCAAGTCCAAGTGAGACTGTCCGAGCACAAGTGATGACCACAGAATTGTGGGTAACTGTCCGAGCACAAGCGATGACCAGAGAATCGTGGGTATCGCAATCCACGGCTTGACTTGAGCACGTAAAAGAGATGTTGGTAAAACTGATAATGTTGTACTGAAAGGAAATTGAATTCGTTTCACGAGACATGTAATTGCTTCATTCGAAAAGAGGGTACAACCAAGTATGCAAGGGGCAGGGTCTACAACTGATGGTCTGCGACCAGCGTAAAAAAAATGTTCCTCTGGTCTGAAGTTGACTCTCAACTTCCTACTACTCGGGACTTGGCTTAAAGTTCTCTGCCAATTTGCTTGACCTCTATATGAGGAAGCAGTTGACTCAGCTTGTATAGGCTTTTGGGTACCTCTAAAGTCGAACAAAACTACAGAAGTTACCAGGAAATACATACAAACAATTTGTGTGGATGATATACTCTAAACAAAAGATACTTAAGAAATTAAAAATCAATCAGGTCCTTGTATTTCCCATTCTATAAATCAGATCCAAAAAGCTTCTCCAAAACATCCATGCTGCCCGGGCAGTCCCCACAAATATCTGCGAACAGCTCATAGCTCTCTATTCCCTCCTGAGAGATATCTAAACTACTAAAGATATCTCCATCCGGTTCCAGCGTCGGCACCACTTGATCCATACTCTCCAGTCCAGGCCTCACCAGTCCAGCACTTTTCATGCCCCATGTTCTCTCATCCACCTTGTCCTCGTTCTCATCATCCTCCTCTTCCTCCTTTTTCTCCTCTTTTTCCTATTCATCCTCCCCATCCTCCCAAATCTTCCCATTATTAACCTCGTAGACCAATTCAGGGGCTTATACTCCTCAAAGGTCCCCCCAGCTCCCTCCCTGATTTCCTACTTCCGCCCCTTTCCAACCTCCTCCACCTCATCCTCAATAAAAAGGAGACGCACGAATTCGACCCACCTTCTTTTTTTGCCAGTACAGGTAGACCTCGCGGTCACTAGGTCCGAAAGGGAGTAGGGGAATAGAGTTTAGGGGGTGGAGATGGCGATTTTGTGAAATGACTTTCGAGGGGCGTAGATTGATCATTTTGGTAGGTTTTGGGGAATGAGAGGTAATGGAGAGTGTTTTGGGTGTGCGGGCGGAGAGAGAGGATGGGTAAAATGAGTGGGTAGTTTAAAACTTGGAATAAAGGAGTTTAAATAGACTCCCAGTGCAGGTTCTATAGATTAGGAATAGGTAAAATAAGTCTGTAGGGATTTTGTAGTAGCGAATTTGCGCCCCTTTTCCCAAAAAAGCGAATTTGGAGGAGGACGTAAGCAAAAAGGGAAAAAGAACTTGATTCGGGATCGATTCAGAGGGGTAGATACAGTATAAAAATATCTAGATGAAATGGAAGTAAATTTGGGGAGGACCGCGGTAATGATAAGCCAGGCTCAAGGAGGACGAGGAAGGACCGGAACTATAAGTAAATTTGGACAAGGAGAGGTAGTACAGTAAACTAAAGGCCTGCAGATGACGGCGACAAAAAATTCCGTTCCCATCAGCACGCGCCTAACAGGCTCCATGCAAGTGTGCATGAGATGATCGCCATGTACATCGAGTGTGTCCGGGCAATTCCTTCTCGGGCATGGCATGCTAGAGTGAAAAGTGGGACTTGACAGTAGTATTGAAGCCTTTCCGAGAATTCTCGAGGTTCAATGTTTGTCTGTAGTCCGGGGCATGGGAACAATACACCCATTCCTTAGCTCCTGGGACGGTCATAGACGCGCGAAACGCCTGCTTCCTTGAATCTCTAAGAGGAATTCGTGCTTGCTCTGTTTCATGGACTGCGTCCGTCAGCGTCTTCTGCGATGGTGTTTTTTGCGAGCAAAATTACACTGAACCGGATAGTCCTAGACGCGCGGGAAAAAGGCCGACCACCTCCGATGGCGTCTGCAGCTGTAGCTTTGCAAGTAAACTGCCCAAATTTCACCCTCTTCTCCCGCCGCCGCGGTATGAACTCCTCATCCGAATACTTCCGACTCCTGACCGCGATCTCCTCCCTCATCCTGCAACTTTCGGCTCACGCCGGTTTCGCGCTGTTCTCTAGTCCTGATCACTGCCTAACAGTGGTCCATGGGTACCCCAGTAAAGGTTGTTCTTTCCCCTCATTGGCACTACTCCAGTAAATTACCTTCGTGCTAGATGGGAACAGGGAGGACTAGTGGTGAGGTCTAAGTTCTAGTAATGCTGCAGAGATTGCTATGTTTTAGGGCGGATTTGTTCTGTGGAATGATTTGCAGGGCTGATGGTGGGGTTAAGTCCTATTTAACTGACAGTATTTCTGGTTATATCGTAGAAATGGCAGTCCTTTGAGGGTCGATTGAGTCGATGCAATGACTGGCAAGCAGCCCAGATGTGGAAAAGGCGTTGAAAATTCGTAGTCAATCTTGCTTGAGTGGGACCCGAACCCTTGCATTGCGAGTTTGTATGCGATGCGGCGTCGGGTAAGTTTAGTGGAGCTCAGCATTAGAGCATCGATAAGTTCTACGCTTCCCCAGGCTAAGGGACTTTTCCATAGAGCTGAATTTTTCTTCTGAGAATGCAACACCCAAGCTTCCCCATCTCCATACTCCTACTGCATCCCTTGGAATCATCTGCATAAAAGGGCATCATTTTCAAACCATGAAATTCATTCATTCCATGGTTCAGAAAATCCATTCTTGAAAGCTTCACTGGGCAGGTGCAATACTTGAGTAAATGTTCCGCACCATTCAGAAATGAGGAATCGATTTGGTTCTTTAATGTTTGAAAAGTGCGGTTCGGCTATCCCCCGGTGTATGCTAGACGTGTTCAGGATAATGGGTAATGTGAGAAATCACTGTTTCATACTTTTTCTTGATACATGCGCTTTTACTTTCGGATATACCTTCCAAGAGTAAAACACCCAAACGTTTCCCCTTTTACTTTCCGCGTGGATATAATCGACCACATCTTCCATGCATTGTAATAACCCAAAAATTTCCCCCCTTTTACTTCCGTGTTTTGGAACATAGGCTAACTAGGCTATTTTTCAATCATTAAAACAACCCAATTTTTCCCCTTTCAAGTTGACAGTGCTGCTCCGTGTCTGAGTACCAACCAAATGGAATATTTGCTAGTCCCACCATACAAAGAGTATTATTCTGACTTACAAATCTCCGTCGAATGGAATCCAACATAGCTGATGGGAGAGGAAGCAAGGAATAGAGTAGAATTGGGATGCTCAATCAGGTTGGTGCTTTGCAGGTTTAGCATAAGTTGCAATACTGTAGGCTCCTGAAAAGGAAAAGGGGGGGTATTATTGAGATGTATGGATTGGCTGGAACCCATTTGGAGTTGCAAATCTGCATGTCATGTTAAATACATGTGCCGATGTCGAGGCATGTAGAAATCATTGCTGTCGAATGCTAGCATCAACAACAGTCTACCAGAAAGTCGATGGGAGGCCAACCAGCAGACAAGCAGCGTTAGAAGTTACTACCAACGCCGAGTGTCCTTGTAGAAGTATGCCTCGAACCTTCGCAAACCGTTCCATTGCGCAGCTGGCCACGGTTCTTGCAATCTCCGTGACCACTGAGCACGCCTCTGGATGCCATCCGCCTAGAGTAGAGATTGGAACTGGACCTAGCCTGCTTCTCCCGGTAATTCCTCCAGAAAGCCTTGGTACTGTCGCCGCTTTTCCGCGCTCGCCGCATTGAGACTGGTCATCGGGTTAAACGCCCGGACTCTGGAGTGGGAGGGAGCGAGTGGATTGACTCCTGAAAAGTGCTGACGTATAACAATCATTTAATAGGAACCGCATTTTTCCTACCCTTTTAGTCTTGGCCTCCGCGCCTCTTCTTCCCCCGGTCTGTCTGACTTCCAGACAACTTCTACTGCTGAGATCACAAAGGCGCTTCGCCCAGACTCCTCTCTTCCGTCGACCTCTCCTCCTCCGAAGGCTCCCGGCTACTCCGCCGCCTAGCTTCCGTCGCTTCTTCCCACGCCTCCCGTCCCTTTCACAACCTCCCGCAGAGCCATCTCGGTACCCGGGCCGCTCCTGAAGTATGGCGAACCATGGTTTGCCTCCGTCTTGGTGTCCCCATCTTCTCAGGCACACAACCCTGCACCTATTGCGCCGCCGCCCACTTCCGCACTGTCCCCACCCTGGATTCCTACGGAAACCATGCCTCTGTCTGCCCCTGCGCCGACGGCTCCATTCGGCGCCACAATTGTGTTCGCGACCGCCTCATTTCCGAGGTATCACGCTTATCAATTGGGATTCGCCCTGTCCGGGAATGGACCTTCCCGCAAGACTTGCCCCGACCCTCCAACTCCCGCCGCCGCCTCGACATCTACATCGATGATGTCCAGTTCTCTCCCGTCCCGCAAGGCTACTGTCATCAGCCCCACTCTGCTCCATACGCCAAACAGCGGAATCACACGCCCCTCGCTGCCCTTACTGCATCTTAGCGCGCGAAATCTCTCCGCTATGGCCACCTCTGCGCCGAACTACGTATCGACTTCCACCCGATGGCTTTCGATATATACGGGTCTGCCAGTCCCGGTGCCGAACGAGGTCTGTCCAGAATTGCTGAGTACATCGCACTACGTAAAGGCAGTAGCCCTGCCTTCGAGCGCGATCGCCTGTTCACGATTATCAGTTCGCTCGTACAACAACGAACTTCTGTCGCGATCAACCGACGACTACTCGACCGTTCCTGGCTCGGATAGATTTTTCTCCTTTTGAGGGCCGCTAGCCCCCTTTTTCTGCTTGGTAAAGTCTTCTTCTTCTTTAGTCTTCGTCTTGGTTGTCGTCGTCTGTAAGTAGTCATGCTTACACTAGAAGTTTTTCAAGCTGGCTGCATCCCGTATTTAGATAGTGGAATTTTCTTCTAGTCCCCCCTTTATCCTTGTTGGAGGGAGTGATGGCTCAACCGTCGCCTGGAGATGTTCTTACTCTTTTGGTGTAACCACTACCTGTATGGTTCAGCTTTTTGAACATATTAAAAGATTCCTCCCCCTTTACGGTCAGCAGCCGCCTTGCTGGATTCTGATACTTTTCTTATATTAAATAGGAAAATTTTGATGGAAGAATATTTAGGTTCTATTACTGTATCACTCTGTCTCGGCATGCCTCTCTTTCCTGGCAACAAGCGCTGTCCCGTCTGCTCAAGGCGCTCAAATGTGGTGGCCCCGCTTCTCGATTTCGATGGTAAGCACGCTCTTACTTGCAAATACAAAGACGGTCAGACCCGCCGTCGCAATGTCCTTCGCAATGCTCTTCACCGCTTTTGAATGGATGTTGGCATTACCGCTCTACTCGGACACCCCCTTCCATCTAGCTCCACCTCTGCTTCTTCGCCTTCGGCGCTTGGTGTTGACGTTTACATTCCAGGGACTCATGGCCTCGATCACCGCGATCTAGCCTTGGATGTTACTGTCGCCGACCCCTCGTCCAGTCCCGAGTCCAACAGGGCACCCTGTGCGGAGCCGCCTCAGCAACCCTCGCCGAACGGTGCAAGCATTCCCAATACGGGGACGTTTGCCGTTCCTCCGATATCCTGCTTATTCCAATCAGCATCGACATCTATGGTGCCCTCGGGCCCGAACGCGTACAGTCCTTCCGCGCATCGCCGACCTCGCCGCTAGGCGCCGTAATTCCCCTCCTCGTCAAGAGTTTTACGATTTCGTTTCCCGTTTCATCTTTTAGCTGCACGGCATGCAAGCCCGTTAGGTCCTCTCCCGACGTCTCTCTGCACAGTTTCTATCCTACTCCTCCACGGCGCCTCTGGGTGCTTGCTCCCATCGTCGTAGAGATGTTCCTCCGCTCAATGTTGGAAGATGTGGTCGTTTATATCTTCAAAAAAATTTTGGGAAATTTACTATCTCGAAAGGGGGAAATTTGGGGTGTTTTTAATGCATTAAAATTATGGTCAGCTGTTCCCTGAGGGAGTTCGTGATGGTAAAAGCTTACAACGTAAAGTGTTGGCGGGAAGTTCCCAAAACGCTAGAAAACTGACGGGAGGCCGGCCAACAGGCACGCTGCATTGGACATTACTGCTGCTGCGGCATGACGCTGTGTTAAGATTTCTTTGACCTTTGCGTAGGTCTCCCTATTTGGAAAGCAATGTCTTTAGGGATCTTACGGCAGAAGAATTCTGGAAAAACCAGGATTTCGGCAATAAGTGTACACATGGAAGAATAAATGCAGAAGCGGGACTTCACGGTGTGAGAAAAATTGCAGAACCGGGAGGTTTAGGGGAACGTTTGGGTGTTGTACTTTTGGAAGATATATCCATTCTATCTCATGGTTTTCCAGACAACCAAAATCGACTCAAAGGGGTATACCGACACAATAATGGGGAAGGAACTACGCTCCCTAAAATTCTACCTTCAGGCCAGCCATCTTTCTGTAATGAATCTGTCAGGAGCGATGTCAAAAACTTGGAAGACAGGTTGGAAACCCGATTCGATAATCGACTTGACATGATAACCTCGCAGTTGGAAAGCCTTACGCTTACCCTTAAGGAGAACCGATCTGGGGCCCCTATGACCGCAGAAGTCTGTTCTTACTGTCACAAGCCTGGACACTTTGCAAATAGGTGTCCTGATAATCCACATATAAACACTCGTTGTGGAAAGTGCGGACGTTACGGGCATCATGAAAGTAACTGCTGGTCTAAAGACAACAGAAGAGAAAATTTATCGGAAGCAAGGAGTGAGTCAGGACTAGAGGTGAAAATCTTACAAAGTAGAAGAAATCAAAGGTTGATGGATGCCGGTAACGTATCCATCGCTGAAGAGATTAGTCAAGTCAATGTGACAAAAAGGGATGGGGAAGGGAATATTTTATCGAAGAAACCTAGGCTAGATTATGGAATGCTGGAGCATATCCCAGCACTTGTACCTCCTCTAACCAAGAGGCCTGATCAAGTTGTCTCTGGAGTGAGAGTCGCTCCAGCCAAAAAGACGAAAAAGAGTAAGAAATGTATGAGTATTTCGGAGGACTTACTAGAATATGTGAAGAAGTATAATCTGGTGGCTGAGCTTGCATCAGCCCCAAATGGGATAATGCTTGGTCAACTTTTGAGGGGCGACGCAAAGGATGCGGGAAAAGAACTCAGAAAAATTATCTGGTCTAATAAGTCCTTTAACAGTAAGAAACTGTTTCTTCAATCGGCCTCGACAGCACCAAGACGTCTTAAGCTGGTGCCAGTCAAAGTATTGGGAGTGAAAACCCAAGCTCTTTTCGATTCAGGCACTGTTCCAAACCTTATTTCAGAAACTTTGGTGACAGATCTATGTCTTGAAATCATTCCTGATAGAAGAAACAGGGGATGGTGAGGGATCCTCCTCCTCCCCCCCTCCGCCTCCTTTTCCTCCTCTTCCTCCCCATCCTCCTCTCTTTCCCCATCCTCCTCCTCCCCTTCCTCCCCTTCCTCCCCATCCTTCTCCTGGGTCTCGTACACTAGCTCAGGGGCTAACCATTACTCGAAGGACTCCCCGCTCTCCTCCTCAACTTTCTCAGTATCATCCTAACTTACCTCCCTCGCCTCTTCTTCTATGAAGAGGCAGCGAACGAACTCAATAATTTTCGTCTTAGTTTGCCGCCGGATGTAGTCGTCGGCATCGGTTGGCTCGTAGACGGCGAGACGGAGGCCATTGATGGGGGGGGAACGACGGTTTTTGGAGATAGGGACAGAGGCGCGATTTGAAGTCATATTTCTGGAAAAGGGTGCGTGGGATTGCGGATGTTGACAGAAAGGGTAATCAGCTTATCGAATGGTTGTTTGTAGGAGTGATGCTTCAGCGACAATGCTTTGGCACTTTAAACAGGGACATGTCTTTGGTAATCAGCATAGTCTTGGTCAAAAAAAGGCGATGCTGCGGCCTTGAATTTGCATGAATTCGGGGGCATCATAAAACTCTGCGTGAGAAAATATTGGAACTGAATTTGGGAGGCAAAGTGACCACGAATTGAAAGGCGTCTCTTTGAAAGATGAGGACCAAATATTCAAACATAAAATAGAAAATGGATTTGTACGGTGAATTTGGATTCACAGAGGAAAAAGATACTCAGAATTCGTTTTTGGAAGACAAATGTAGGACGATTGGTCAAGGACCGATTTTGAGATGCGAAGAGGACCCATTTCGTTCCAACAGCCTGCTTGATGGCTGACCTGAAGGCGGTGTCTAAGGGAGAGTATTTCATTCTCAATTACTGTGTCGGCGCACTTTTTGAGTCAAATGTGGCTGTGTGGAAAAGTTTTAGATAGGTTGAATATATCTTCCAACAATAAAAAACCCCCAGACTTCCCCTAAAATCTATCAGAAACAGCGTCATTTTAAAAAAGGTCGAATATAATTTGCAGGAGTAAAGATACCCAAACCTTCCTACCATTTCCGTAGTGGAAATGGCTTGGGGGTTTCTTGAGCACAAGAGATATACAGGGTTATTTTTCAAACGTAATATCAATTGTTATCTTTCAGAAACAATCCAAGAGGTCAACATCAACACGGTAGCAAAACTGTCAAAACACAGTACGTATGGAAGGCTGCACAAACGCTGCGCTCGTTATAAGTTCTACTAGCTACCGATGATGTTAATGATGGTCTTTTCGATGAATATCAACAACAGGGCACTCATAACATGACCAGAGAGTTGTTAGTGTAACTACCTCCTGTTGGCTGTGCTGACACCTTACGGCAAGCATAGTGGTTTACAGGTACTACTGTAGTTAACTGTTGTATAATTTAGAAATTGAAAGTTACGTTTATGCACTTTACAGTGCTGTAAGCTTGAGTTGATATTCTTCTGACCAGCTCAGGCAGGTTAAAAGTTATCCTTCCCTAGTCGTCCACATTGCTTCTGGAAAATTCCTTTGATCATCCAGAAGAACATTCGGCTTGCCTCGAGGTCTATACAAGACCCGTTCTTCCTCCATAATATATATGAGTTAAGCTCCTTACAACCTTCTCTCCTCTCAACTCTCTTCCTTGGTCCCTCACTCCTTTTCTGTATTGCTCTCTCTCTCTTGTTCCCTCTCTCTTCTTCGCTCCCTCTTTCCCTATCTCCTTCCCTCCCTCTCCTCCTTTCCTTAATCCAGAGGGAGGGGGAATTATAATGTTTTACTACCCGAAGATTGAGGTCAGTTGCTTCCTGTGGAATTTGGCATTAAAAGTATAGGCTTATTATATAGACGATTGGTTGAATGCTGGAGGACCGGGTCCATACCAGCCAACAATTATGCTATATTGACTGTTTGACCTTTTCAATGGTCTTTAAGACAATTTTCTGGCACCCAAGCGGCTATAAACCTCGGCCATCTGCACATAAATGTGACATGGGAGGCATGGTCACATACCGAAACATTGACAATAGTTTCGTTGTTCAAGACGTTGGCCTTAATGTCGTCTTTTTCTTCCATCCCGTTCCCTACAGTTAGTCTCATTAAGTTGAGTAAACATTTGGGTACTTGGGGGCTAGTAGAACCGACATACCCAGCCGAGAATTTTTCTGTAAGCTTTCCTTGCCGAAGGGCGCACATGACAGTAAAAAACGGAAGCAGGCTAAAAAAAGTGCATGGTGGCCAGCCGGAGACAACGGAGGGAGGGACCTGAACAAGCGAAAGTGAAAGATTTCGGTCCTTTTCTCAAGAAACAGATATTAGAACAAAAGAACGTCTGGTAACTGGGGTTGGTTTATTGTCAGCTGTGCGATGAATGGGTGTTTTATGAGTAAAAGTGGGGAATAATGAGATATTTTATTTCATCGTCTCACACTTCTAGCGGGGGACTCAAAACGGAGTTTAGAGAGAAGGAAAGTAGAAAACAGAAACAATCAAACTTTGCCCTCATGAATTTGCATGCAAACATACCTGAAACAGAGAGCGAGGCAGCTGGAGCGCTGCTAAAGTAACATCAGAGACGATAGTAGAGGATTTCAGCAAGTTGTGGGCAAAGGGTGTATGGAATGTACCTGTACTCCCACAAAAATCCAGATGAGTCATCTTTATATACACAGTACTGTAGCTATACTTCATAAATTCTATACTTTGTTAAGTCAGTAGAATGTACTAGACCGTAGAGGTGTAACTGTAGGATTGTACTATCTAAAATATACCGAAGTAAGTAATACGATGACGTGGGGCTCTTTGTCAAATAAAAACATTGAAGTAAAATCAAACTTCTAAATTCATTCAAGCAATGCAGTCTCCCTATTACACCACTGCGTAATAGAAAACTGAAATAACAAAAGCAAACAAATCTCTATAACACAGCGGTGTGACAGAGACGTTGTTACACTAATCAGTCCCCCGGGCTTTTGACGTACTCGTCAATGGTACTGCAGTAGTATTTTGTATTTCCAAGTATAGTGCTGGAAACCCCTAGTAACCATGGTAGATCCAAATCCCATAATTTCTACAAAGTACCACCTTGGTTACCACTCAAAATCATAGTGTGGGTTATAACCTATTAAAAATAGGAACTTGTATCCCCTCATAATTTCCTTATGTGACAAAGAAGCCTCAACTTCTTGCTCTGTCCCAGTGGGCAATTAGAGTGGGCCAGGAACAGGAGGAACAGTTAAAGAAATGTCATATGGCTGCTCCAAGTGTGGAGTTGTGCGGATGATATGAATTGTTTGGTGGATCTTAAAGTGCGCAGGGAAATCCAATGGAACAGCATTCCTATTAATGAGCTCCTTTTCCACAAATGGCCCAATTGTTCGCGCACCAAGCCTTTTCGAATCCTTCGACCTAGTGTACACATCCGTCAACAATAAGCGGATTGGTCCATAGCTTTGAGCCGACCTTGTTATATGTAACCTTGTATCCCCTCGAAACGTAGGCAGCTTGCCGAGCCTTTTCAACTTTTGTAGGCATATTTAGCATCCTCAAGAGAAACATTGAGCTTGACTCGAAAGTTGTCCAAACTCTGAAGAGTTATGCATCTGCTACCTAAAAAATTCTACCGAAGATATAGGTATCCATCCAGGGTCCATCTCAAAATGGTTACATACACAGATCGTCGTTGACAGCCGAATTGTATGTAAATTCTACGAAAGGTAGCAGTTCATACCAGGCCTCCTGATGATACGAGCCATAACAAAGAATATAGTTCTCGATCTTCCCATTCATAATTTCGGAAGCACAATCTATTTGTTGGTGTCTGCAAATAGAATTTATTAGTTTCACCCCACAAAAATTCATCAGTGTTTTCCAAAACTTTGAAACGAACTTGTTATCCCTGACCGAGGTCAAATACTTCGGCAGACCGTGGTTCTTAAGTATGTTCGAAAATAGGTCCCTAGCCTTGTCTGCAGCAGTATCTGACGTTTTCGATTTCAAAATGGGTTCGAATAGTAAGTCGGTCAACCCAGGTCGTAATTGCATCACGACCGCTCTTCATCATGGGTCGCCTAACAATGAAATTTTGGCTAGTGATCCAAATCTGCGGTCAGGCAATTCCAGCGACATTGGATCTGTCAACAATTTTTTGATTAGAGTCCTTATACTGCTGACAGGTAAGACATCCTTCAAAGTACTTTCGAACATCCTGGCTTTTATGTCCCCAGTGGAAGTTATCTAATCTTGACAGAGTCCTCGCAAATTCAAAATGTCCACCAACTTCGAGTCGTGAGAAAATCGAAAAATATCCGACAATGACCTTAGCGGTACACACAAATTTCCATTACAAAAGAACCTGGAACCCTCCTTTCGGAACATTGGCAGACAATGTCCCAAGTTTCTGCCTCTTAACCTCATCCTTTGGCCATTTTACTTCCATGAATTTTACCACTGGACCGAGGAACTGGTCATCATCATACTGAGAGATGATTTAATCTCCATCAATGTAGGGAACCCCAAAGTCATTCACTGAGACGTCACGATCTTCTCTCCTCACATTAGGAGCCCGTGATAATGCGTCTTCCGAGACGTGAATTTTTCCTGGCTTGAGGTTGATTGGATATTACGAAGTTACAGAGAGTCTCGAACCAACGTGCTTTTTACAACTCAGCTTCGGTTTTGTGAAGAAGCTCTTAAGCACCTGATTGTCTGTGAAAAAAATCAAATTCAGAACGTTCGAGATAGCACCTGAGTCTTCCAGGAATATCAATCAAAGCCAAAATATCTCTGCTATTTGCATTGTAATCTGAGTCAGTTGGTGAAAGCTTCTTTGAATAGAAAGAAATTACACTGTCCCTTCCATTCTCATCCAACTGTGTTAGAGTTTCACCGACAGCGATTTGTGGAGCCTCTGCATGAACACGAAATTACTTTTTGGAATTAGGAGCGACTAAGATTAGAGCCAGTTTCATTGCTCCTTTAGCTCCTGGAAAGCTTGATCACACTGTTGATCCCATATCCCGATTCCTCGATTTTTTTCTTCAGATCTGTCAGAGGTTCAACAATTTCGGAGAACTTCGGTACGAAAGTACGGAAAATTGTATGAGACCAAAAAATACTTCTCCACTCCGTCAAAGAAACAGTTTTTGGCCAAGTCTAGAATACCTCAAACTTGGCAGAATTGATACTAGTGCCGTCCTCCGCAGCAATTAAACTCAGGAGCGCAAGCACATTCTGAAGGAAAGAGCATCTGGTCGGGGATATATACAGTTCATATTCCTTAAGTCGCTTCATACAATTTCCAGATGTTCATAATGTCCCTCTTTGTTTTGCTGAAGTTAGAAGGCCATCCATGTTAAAAAACCACGAAAATACCCACCCAGTTGAAAAAGATCTGGCTCATTAACTTTCGGAACGTAGCAGGAGCATATCGAAGTCCCGTAGGCATAAAAAAATATTCGAAATGCCCATATTTTGTATTGAACAAGTCTCTTCGATGTCTTCTGCTTTCAACCATATCTGATGAAATCCTGTTTCTAGATCAAGCTCGGAGAGAACTCTAGCATCTCCAGGGTTATTGAACTTTTCGTCGGGACGAGGTTGTGAAGCATTACTCCATTTTTGATGCTATTTAAAGCACGCTAATCGACAACACCTGTAAGCTTTCCATTTTTTCTGTCAAAAAGAAAAGAGGTGCTCCAAAAGTTTATTTACTAGATCTAATCTTCTCTTTCTTCAAAAGAGACTCGACTTACTCTTTTTCTGTTCTCAGTTCAGATGGATACAACTTGATCAGAGGCCGATGAGGTGCCTTTACTGTTTTGTCGACCTCAATCTCGTGGTCTACAGATCGAGTCCATCAACTTTAAGAGCAATGCTAGTCGCAGCTTCAAACTTGGATGGGATCCTGAATTACACAAGGTAGTTGTTTCCAGAGATGTCAGATTCAGTGAGAGCGAAACCTGCCACTCCAAAATAAATGAAAACGAATCAGATGAGCGTCTTGCAATTAGCTCTGATGAGGATCTTGTAGGGGTTGGCGTTGAACAGGATGATCAAGTTCAGCTTCAACAAACCTCTTAATTGAAGCCTTACAACAACACCTAAACTTGAATACAAGCACTTGAAGTTAAAATATGCAAGGGACTCGTCACTGGAAGATGGGTTGGCTCTCCGCGTCGCGGAGAAGGTCACTCCCCAGCAGATTTGATCACACCTACAATCCGGTAGGACTCAGCAATCCGTTCTGGATATCCCCACCAGTCCACTATGTAGACCGCGATCGGTGTCCTGATAGAAGAAACAGGGATGGTGAGGGATGGGAGAGAGAATGAAAAGAATGTAGGAAGGAGTGCAGGTGGAGAAAGGAAACAGAAAGAAGATAGAACGGCAAGGGTGAGGTTGGTGTTGAAATCAAAGGCAAGTCCGTACCTCTTCTTACTTGGATGAGCTATTAGACTACAACTATATACTGTTTGCCGGTACTCACTTCGGCTTTGTGAAAGCAAAATGAAAGTAGCAAAATCTACATTTGCAGTACTATCTTTGTTGATCTATAGCCTACCCAAGCCAAGATGCCTCAGAATCCCTCATTTGCATGCGCGGGAAATTCATAATTACCAATATTCAAAACGTGAGTAACATTACGTTCATGCTAGCCATGCACGTTCTGTTACGTAAACATATAATAAAACAGTCAACCCGTGAATTATGCCTTACGTACCCCGCCTATGCAACTGTAATCTCTCGCCCTGTAACAAAACCCAAAGGCGGGAACTTAATATATCATGAGAGTAGAAAACAATTTTCGGCGGGCTTGTCTCACTTTGCTACGTAACAGTACGTAAATCTCATGCAGGCCGTTCAACGTGAATTAAGCCTTACGTGCCATACGTGCAATACTGTAGAAGCAACGTGGCTGCATCAACATACTTTGGCTGCATACTTGTGCAAGAGTGATTTGTACGCAGCCAGTATAATGAGTATAGTGTAAGCCGTATGCAGCCAGTCCAGGCAACTATAGGATAAATATAGAAACCACTGTTACTTGTACACGTACGACACCTGTAATAATGTACACGTACGACAGAGAGGAGACAGTACACGTATGCCACCCTGTGTACAGTATTTTGAGCCTAGAAGAGAGACAAACCATCAACCAACCATAACATGCCAAGTGTCAGAATGCTCCACAATGATCAGCTCAGCTATCGCCACTTGTAGCGATATGAGGGTATGGAGGCGTATCTAGCAGCCAATCAGAGGGCAGAATACCAAGTGGTTTAAAAATGGCAAAATGCGCCGTGATTTTGAGTTGCCCGAAAATGGGCTTTCGTCCCAGGCAACTTTCGGTTTGGCCCATTTTACACGTGTCATAGGTGTGCACACCGAAGAGGGTGCAACTCGCATTTTCATGCTACAGGTGTACACGTGTCCAGGTGGCAACTAAAAACCATGGGATCGCATGCATTCTATCACTTTTTCAACACTCCCCTCGATCACATTGTTCTTTTTAGATTAATTTATGCTCCCCCTTCCTACCCATTACAATCATTCTAACAAGTTTTGTCATCTGAACTCGCCCTAGTGGTTTCGTCAAGGCGTCAGCAACATTTTCACTGTTGGCACGTACACCAAATCCACCTCTTACGCACAACTGCATCTCTTACAAAGTGGTATGCAATATCAATGTGCTTGTTGCGTCTGTTGGTGCTTTCGTTTCGAGCGAGCTCCATAGCCCCCTGGTTATCGCTGTATATTGTAGTAGCATGATCAATTCCAAGTGCTTTCACGCCCAGCGATGTCCAGGTTTCAAGGATATCCCGAACGACACGTCTCAGCCATATTGCCTCTTTACTTGCTGCAGTTAACGAAATGTATTCGGCCTCACATGACGAAGCTGCGACAACCGTTTGCTTTCGCGAGCACCAACTTACCCCACTTCCAGCCATACGAAACACGAAACCACTCGTCGATTTGCGATCGGACACATCTCCGGCCCAATCCGAGTCACAATATGCAGACAAGCCAGCTCAGCATTCCCTTGGAACACAAGACCTAAATCTTTGGTCCCAGCAAGATACCTTAACACTCTTTTTACTGCTAACCAATGCTTCTCTCTTGGTTCCTCGCAAAAACGTGCAAGTTTACCCACCGCATAAGATATCAGGTCGTGTTCCAACAGACAAATACATGAGAGCTCCAATAGCGCTCCTGTATGGAGCATCTGTCCGAGCATCATTACCCGTATATCCCGACCGATCCACGTTCAACTCGTCAGTGTTAATATTCATAGGAGTTGGAACAGGTCTACAATTCTGCATTCCAAATCGCTCAGAACGCTGTCTACAAACCGTGGCTGGGATAAACACAAGGAGCGTTCGGATCTCCGGCGAGAAATTTCAAGGCCAACAACCATTTTCGCCTCTCCCAAATCTTTCATTTCAAAACGGCGGTTCAGCCCCCCTTCATCCATGCAATAGCCTCCACGTTGTTTCCTGCAAGCAGCAAGTCATCAACATACAGGAGGATAATCATGATTGAGTCGGAGGTTGGGTCAAATTTTACATAGACACAGGGATCATTAGTGCTACTTTGAACTTGAGCCCATCAACAAAAAATCATCGATTTTCTGGTGCCACCGCCTATGTGCCTGTTTCAAACCATACAAGGCCTTCAGAAACTTGCAGACATGATTCGGTTTCGAGGTGTCTTTAAACCCATCCGGCTGCTCCATGTACACGTCTCCACACACCGTTCAGAAATGCCGTCTTTAACGTCATTTGATGCAGCTCCAGATCCTGATGCGCAACAAGTGCCAAAAGCACCGAATTGACGTGAGCTTCACGACAGGGGCGTATGTCTCATTATAATCTACCCCTTTGACCTGATGGAATCCACGAGCGACAAGACGCGCCTTCGATTTTCGAGAAAAGCCACCGTTGGAGTCCTGGGCATCTTTTATTGCAAACACCCATTTTGGAGTCAGAATATTTGAGGCCTCCAAACGTGGGACTAACTTCCATGTTTTGTTCCGAATGATCGAGTCTCGCTCGGACTCGATAGCGGACTTCCAAAAGTTTGCGTCCGGACCTGTCGCCGCGTGTCGGTACGAGATGTTGACAACATTTGTGACGAGAGCCGTGTCATTAGGTGTCAAGGATATATTGGACCTCCACCAAGCATTTGGGCCCTTCGAATCCTCTCAGATCTCCGTGGAGCTACATTACATCAGGGGCTCAGGGCTTTCGTTATCTGTACCAACGTTTTCGGCGACCGTCGGGTCGTTTCCAGCATTAGCCTGGTCATCGCTTTGTCCCTGAATATCTTGTCTCGAAGCTGTAGCCATATCGGCTGTGTCCAGTGTGGAAGCTGGACTTGAGCATCCTTTTCAACGCCAACCCCTACAAAATCCTCATCAGAGCTAATTGCAAGACGCTCATCTGATTCGTTTTCATTTATTTCGGAGTTGCAGGTTTCTCTCACTGAATCTGACATCTCTGGAAACAACTACCTTGTGTAATTCAGGATCCCACAGTTTGTAAGCTTTGCTGGCTTCCGCATATCCAAGCATAATTGCTTCCCGTGCTCGGTAGTCGAGCTTACTCAACTGGCTTGCCGGAATGGTGTACCAACATTTACTTCCGAACGTACGAAGGTGCGACAAATTGGGCTTGCGCCCGTACCAGATATGATGCGGGGTCGTGTGGCTTGGAAGTGCGCGAGTTGTAACTCTGTTTCGAATGTATACAGCAGTCGCCAGAGCTTCGGCCCAGAACTGTTTTGGCAGACTCTTTGCATGTAGCATTGACCGAACCAGCTCCAGCAGAGTTCGGTTCAGCCGCTCAGAAACACCATTCTGTTCAGGTGACTCCGCTGCACTAAGCTCATGTTTTGTTCCGCACGCAGCAAGATAGTCCTTGAATGCAGTGGACATATATTCTCCACCTCGATCTGAACGAAAGATACCAATGCGGCGCCCAGTACGGGCTTCGCTACGAGCTTGGAACAGTTTATATTTATCAAAACCTCTGATTTTCGCTGCATCATGTAGACGGTAACCCAGGAGGAGTGATCGTCCGTGAAAGTCACAAAGTAGCGTGCTCCTCCAACTGAAGAAACCTCCATGGGTCCACAAACGTCACTGTAAACAAGATCTAATATTGCTTCAGCTCTACCACTCGTACGTTTCTTCGGCACTGCAGAGCGATGAGCCTTTCCATGAACGCATGATGTGCATACTTCAGATGCACTCGAGTCACTGATCTGCACACCGTCTACAACATTGTTCCGTACCATGGATGCAATGCCCTCTTTGCTTACATGAGCCATTCTCTCGTGCCATGTTGAGAGTGTGGTGACTTTCGCAGAGTACAAGGTATCATTCGGTATCTTCTGGACTTTTCGATGGCATAAAGAAGGCTATCGCACAGCATTTTTCCAGTTGCCACAACTTTCCCATTCTTTGTCATCTGCATAGATTTGTTCTCAAATACAGTTTTGATCCCTTCTATGTCCGCTTTGCCTACAGAAATGAGAGAGTATTCGAAAGTAGGAACGTGGACAACATCTCGCAGAATGCACCGCTTTCGACAACCATCCACTAGTAGGGTCAGCTCCACGTCACCTCGCCCAGCAATCCTAGCCGGGCTTTAGTTCCCATTTCGACTGAAGCTGCAGAGAATTCGGTATAACTCGTGAAAACACTCCTATCGTATGTCATATGGGAAGTACATGCCGAATCCGCGTACCAGGAGGAAGTTCCGGCCGAAGTTCCGGCCTGTTTAATTCGTGACATTAGGCAAACAATTTCACTCTCATCTATGCTGTCCTCACTATAAGTTGGAGGATGGGAGTAAGTCGAATCCAAAACATTTGCACCTGCGAACGCCTGCTGATCTTTTCTCGGGCGACTCTTTTCGTTTCGATGACTATTAGATGCTCTGCCACTACGAGACCCAGGTGCACGATAGCCCCTCGGAGCTTCTGGGCGCTTACTGTTCACATCTTTGCCCCAGCATCTGTCAGCCGTATGACCGGAATGACCGCAGTTCGTACAGTGCAGCTGTCTAGCATTACCTCCGTAGTCATTCGGATGGGCACTGGTTATGAGCGCCGCATTGGATTTTGTACCTTTTGACTCTCTCATTTGAGCACGCTCCTCTTCCTGCAACAACCAGCTCTTCACAAATTCCAAAGTAAACACCCTGTCCTCATTTCCGAGCGCATCCAAGGCAACGATGAGATTGTCGAACCGAGGTGGCAATCCATTAAGCACAGCCATGGCTATCTCTTTGTCATCAATAGTCACATCCATGGATTTCAGGGTCGCTGCTAGCTGCGTCATACGGTTAACATACTGCAAAACTCTCTATTACCGTCCATAGCCGCGGTGTAAAAGCGGCCTCGAGCCGCAAGCTTATTGAGGAGTGTGTGCCTTTCGAACGTGTTGAGAATAATAGTCCACATCTCCTTTGCAGTTGCCGCAGCGCGCACATGCTCAAGGTGTTCAATAGAAAGGACAACCCATGAGCGCCCGTGCTTTGCGGTCGGCCCGAGTCCATTATTTGAAAGCCCCGTCATCGGATTCTTCAGGCGGGTCATCCACAATGTAGTCATTGAGCTCCCGGAGGGCGAGAAGAAGCTGCACCTTCTGCTTCCAAACATGGAAATTATTGTTGGTGGCTTTTCAATTCGAACTCCGCCTCCGCGATTGTCCATGACTACGTTCTTCTCCAAGACCCTTTGTATCTGGAACCTCTATTACCACGTATGCAGTGAGTATGCAAAGTCCTCTCTTCAGGTATCCCAAGCCGGCGACCGATAGTCGCTTGTCACGGCAAGCCTTTCCCTATAAGAAGTTTGGAGCGTTTACTCAAAGACACGTGGTGTTTAATTTCCAACTCTTTACCTCTTTAGTTTTCCTCCTCTTTACCTCTTACCACCTCTTTATTTGTGCCTTAGGGGGCTACCCCTGTATATCGGCCACTGCTGGTCTTTCAACTTTGAGCGCGACCCGTGTGCCAAGAGTAAGCACAGCAACTTTTACCTGTAGACGGCCAGCAATTTTCAGCCACTACCCCGAAAGGTCCCCGCAGCAAAGGGCGTCTTACCACAATCACAGTCTTTCCGTACTAACTCAGGCGCGTTTCCTTCCGGACTGTGTTGCTTGACTTCCGTCGTACTCGTGTGAAAGCACTCAAGGTCACCAATGAGCCTCGTCCTTCCGTGCACAGCACGTATCTATACCTCAACAGAAGTATAGCCAGCAGGTACCAAAATACAAGTGCAGAACACTAGTACCCGGTATGCTACCAGATTAAGGAATTGGAAGACAGTCGTTCCCTCTCCTACCACGGGCGATGGTGTTTCGCGTACGTATCGATCGTTCAAGCGAGGAGCGTCTCTATCCGCCGGCGCGCAAAAGGGCCACTGCAACGGACCGACTCGGCTGGTACACCGTGATTCCCACCGGGAATCGGGTTCTGTCTTACGACTTCTGATAACTCGCGTTATCAACCGCGTGGGTTTGTATGGTACGGTCCGTCCAACTCGCGTTACACAAAGGCACTGTTCTCAAAAGAGTACAGCCGGTGAGAGGATCACAAAACCGATTGCCAGGACCACGATTCGGCAAGAGATTCGGACAAACTTGGGCGGACCCCCGGCACTCTGTCTTCTTCTTTTCCGTTGCCGTGAAGGCTTTCCAAGAGTGCAAGGGTATCAACAACCAGACCTAGATTCCTCCTCAAACAACAAGGCCAATACTTCCAAACAATTAACTCGAGCTGATGAATTGTCGAATGACCACGACCAACGCAAAAGAGACAGAAAACCAAACCAACCAACAAACAATGAACAGAGCAATGACACCACAAAGCACTCAGATCCTAACACGAGTGCTTGACAACACAAAATAGGTCTCAACAGCAGTAGAACACAAGCAATGAATGCTCTAGTCCAACACACAATAATAACCGCAAAAACACTCAGGATCCACACACAGAGTGCTTGACAGCCTTAGAATTGGTTCTCACAAACAAAACATTCCAACAACACACAATGATAACCACAAAAACACTCAGAATCCACACACAGAGTGCTTGACAATCACCAAACGGGTCCCAACAACGACAAGAACCCAACAACAAGAACCAAGAAGCAACAAGTGACAACACCAACAGCACCAACAACACAGAGAAAGCAATTAATTACCTCAACGTCAACGTCAACGGTTGAGGGACGGTTCAAGCGTAAAGAGCGGTAGCGTGGGCTGGGCCCATAACCTGATAGAAGAAACAGGGGATGGTGAGGGATGGGAGAGAGAATGAAAAGGAATGTAGGGAAGGAGTGCAGGTGGAGAAAGGAAACAGAAAGAAGATAGAACGGCAAGGGTGAGGTTGGTGTTGAAATCAAAGGCAAGTCAGTACCTCTTCTTTACTTGGATGAGCTATTAGACTACAACTATATACTGTTTGCCGGTACTCACTTCGGCTTTGTGAAAGCAAAATGAAAGTAGCAAAATCTACATTTGCAGTACTATCTTTGTTGATTCTATAGCCTACCCAAGCCAAGATGCCTCAGAATCCCTCATTTGCATGCGCGGGAAATTCATAATTACCAATATTCAAAACGTGAGTAACATTACGTTCATGCTAGCCATGCACGTTCTGTTACGTAAACATATAATAAAACAGTCAACCCGTGAATTATGCCTTACGTACCCCGCCTATGCAACTGTAATCTCTCGCCCTGTAACAAAACCCAAAGGCGGGAACTTAATATATCATGAGAGTAGAAAACAATTCTCGGCGGGCTTGTCTCACTTTGCTACGTAACAGTACGTAAGTCTCATGCAGGCCGTTCAACGTGAATTAAGCCTTACGTGCCATACGTGCAATACTGTAGAAGCAACGTGGCTGCATCAACATACTTTGGCTGCATACTTGTGCAAGATTGATTTGTACGCAGCCAGTATAATGAGTATAGTGTAAGCCGTATGCAGCCAGTCCAGGCAACTATAGGATAAATATAGAAGCCCTGTTTACTTGTACACGTACGGCACCTGTGGTACTGTACACGTACGACAGAGAGGAGACAGTACACGTATGCCACCTAGGAGACAGAACACCTATGCCACCTAGGAGACAGTACACGTATGCCACCCTGTGTACAGTATTTTGAGCCTAGAAGAGAGACAAAACATCAACCAACCATAACATGCCAAGTGTCCGAATGCTCCCCAATGATCAGCTCAGCTATCGCCACTTGTAGCGATATGAGGGGTATGGAGGCGTATCTAGCAGCCAATCAGAGGGCAGAATACCAAGTGGTTTCAAAAATGGCAAAATGCGCCGTAATTTTGAGTTGGCCGAAAATGGCTTTCGTCCCAGGCAACTTTCGGTTTGGCCCATTTTACACGTATATTAAGTGTGCACATCGAAGAAGGGTGCAACTCGCATTTTCATGCTACAGGTGTACACGTGTCCAGGTGGTAACTAAAAACCATGGGATCGCTTGCATTCTATCACTTTTTCAACAATCGGGCCTAAGCGGTGATGTACATCCTTCTTTTGGAATGCTGTCTTAAGTGCCTAGTGATCAGTTATCAAGACAAATTTCTCGAGTGATAAAAGGTATACGCGAAACTTTTTTAGCGCGAAGACGGCAGCTAGCGCTTCTTTCTCGAGGACTGAGTATCCCTTCTTCGCATCATTCAGAGTGCGACTTGCAAATTGAACCGGGTCTAGTCTTGCGTTTTCATCTTTTTGGGACAAAATGGCACCCAAAGACCGTTCTGAGGCATCTGTTTCCACAAGAAATGGTCTCTTGAAATCTGGGTACATAATAACTGGGGGGACACATAGCTTATCTTTAAACTACTGAAATGCAGTTTCCATTTCCTTTTTCCAGTAAAAGTTTCCGTTCTTTGTAGTGCTGGCTTGTAACGGTGCTGCAGTTTTGGCGAAATATTTGATAAATCTTCTGTAATATGAGGCCAGTCCTAAGAAGCTTCGGACCTCCGTCTTTGAAGCGGGCCTTTGTGCCAACTTTTTTTTTTCGTTTTCTCTGGATCCACTTTAATTCCCCCTTGGTCGACGATATGACCGAGTAATTGGATAGAAGTTTTCGCAAAGAAGCATTTGCTCAAGTTAATTTTCAAGCTATACTCCGATATCCTCTCCACAACTGTCTTGACGTGCGAGATGTGCTGGACCAATGTTTCTGAGAATATGAAGACATCATCGATATAGACTCTTGCGAATGGAAGTCCTTTCAAAACCTCGTTCAGCATTCTTGGGAATGTAGCTGGTGCATTAATGAGACCAAAAAGCATCACTTCGAACCTGAACGTACCGACTTTGCTGGTTAAGATTGTTTTTTCCTTACATTTTCCATCCAATAGAATCTGCCAATAGCCAGTGTAAAGGCCAATTGAGGTGAAATATCTCCCATTTTTGAGGTCCTTGAGGATCTCCCCCATGTTCGGAATCGGAAATCGATCGGGTATCATTCTCTGGTTCAGTTGTCGGTAATCGACGTAAAAACGCAGCTTTCCATCCTTCTTTGGTGCGACCACAACTACAAACGACCATGGGGATGAAACTGGTCAAATAGTATCATTTTTCAGCATACTTGTAACATTTTCTGAGATAAATTGGTCATATTTTGGCGGTTGACGTCTAGACTTGTGGTAAATCGGTTGAGTGTCGGTAAATTCGAACGAATGAGTAACCGGTACACTTGCTTGTCTTAAATCTGAAACGCTCCATGCAATTACTTCGGAAGATGTTAACATGTCAGATATTTTCACTGAGGCGGGGGCGGGAAGGTGCTGCAATTTTCCTTGGATTTCTGCAATTTGGCGCCCTTTTTCTTTTTGATTTCAAACTCAATATTTTGAAGGACCTCTTTCGTCGTGCTCACTTCTTCATATATGGATTTAGAAATATTCGTATTTTCTTTGCAAAGGTAATCTTCTTTCATGCTCCGAATTCTGTCCTTTGATTCGAAATCATCGCAAAAAGAAACACATTCAGGTTTCAAACCTATCCTAGAATTCCAGTTGTCATCTGTTTCAAACCCACGATCATAATCGTCCCATGCCATGTTCATTACCCCCCGAGGGTACCCTTTTCCACTTCCGAAAGTGTTAGTTGGTTCCGAATCTTTGCTGTCATAGCTAGAAGTGAAATCCTCACAGTCTATTTCTATTAAATCTTCAGGATGCGTGCTTTTGTCGAAATCAAGGGGCATTCTCACGGTTCTGTCGTCAATATTAACTGCAACGATTTGGTTGCCCAAGTCAATGCAGGTCCTTAGTCTTTTCATGGTGGGGCAGCCAGTGATTGCATCGAAAGGGAGATTTGGCATGACAAGAAAGTCTACATCAACTTTAGAGTCCCCAAAGAACACGGAAACCTTGTCAACAGTACCCATGCATTTTGAGACGGTTTCATCCGCTACAGTTACTTTTCGAGTACTTGGAGTAATGTCGAGACCTAGACCCGTCACCAAAGATTCTGAAATGAGGTTTGGAACGGCACCCGAATCGAAGAGAGCTTGGGTTTTCATACCCAATACTTTGACTGGCACCAGCTTAGGACGTCCTAGTGCTGTCGTGGCCGATTGAAGAAACAGTTTCTTACCCTTAGCGGACTTATTAGACCTGATAATTTTTTTGAGTTCTTTTCTCGCATCCTCTACGTCGCTCCTAAAAAGTTGACCCAACGTTATCCCAGTTGGGGCCGATGCAAGCTCAGCCACCAAATTGTACCTCTTCACATACTCTAGTACGTCCTTAGAGATACTCTTAACTTTCTTACTCTTTTTCGTCTTCTTGGGCGGAGTGACTCCCACTCCTGGAACAACTTGATCAGACCTCTTGGTTCGAGGAGGTTCAGGTGCTTGGATATGCTCCAGCATTCCATAATCTAGCCTAGGTTTCTTCGATAAAATGTTCCCTTCCCCATCCCTTTTTGTCACATTGACTTGACTAATCTTTTCAGCTATGGATACCTTACCGGCATCCATCAACCTGTGATCCCTTCTTTTTTGTAAGATTTTCATCTCTTGCCCTGCCTCACTCTTCGCATCCGACAAATTTGCTCTTCTGTTGTCTTTAGACCAGCAGTTACTTTCATGATGCCCATATCGACCGCACTTTGCGCAACGAGTGTTTCTATGTGGATTATCAGGACACCTGTTTGCAAAGTGTCCAGGCTTGTGACAGTAAGAACAGACTTCTGCGGCCTTAGGGGCCCCAGACTGGTTCTTCTTAATGGTAAGAGTAAGCTTTCCAACTGCGAGGTTATCATGTCAAGTCGATTATCGAATCGGGTTTCCAACCTTTCTTCCAAGTTTTTGACATCGCTCCTGACAGATTACAATGCTGCTGCACTAGTAGCCGGCCTTTGATAATTCTTTTCAGGATGTAAGACATCGAGGTGCGAGTTTCCCTCGGTACCTCACTCAGTGACTGAAACTTCTCCGAATTTTCGTTAATACAACTACAGTCTACTGACAATGTAATCGGGGACAGCTACTGTACTTTATTGAACTTTACTGTTCAACCTAGATCTTGACCGTTACGTGTATGCACTGTATTGTGCTGTGAGCTTGAGCTGATGTTTTTTCAGGTTAGCTCAGATAGTTTTAGGGTTATTCTTTCACCGTCGTCTACATGGCTTCTGGAAACATCCACAGGTCGTGCCGAAGCATCAATCGACTCGCCCTGAGGTCTATATAAGCTATGGTCCCAGCCCACCCTTGGTCGAACTAAAGTCTCTCACCACTTTCTCTTCTCTCAACTCTTCTCCTCGGTCTCTCACTCTCTCTCTTGCTCTCCACCTCTCTCCACTCGCTATCTCTCCCTTCTCTCGCTCTCTCCCTCGTCCGCTCGCGCTCTCTCCCTTCTCCTTATCCATCAGATTATGAGCCAGGGACACTAGCGCTGCTCACGAATCCATCTCGATCGCTCGCTCACGCCGGACGCTACCCTACACTCCGTGTAGGGAAGAAGAAAAAAACTAAAAACCGCAAGGTTTGATCGCACTCTCTTGACGTCTCTGCATTATCTACTGACCTCCTGTCTTGTGGCCTGCTCAGCTTTCGTCGTCCCTGCTCTACCTACTCCTGTCGGTTTTGCAGCCCGTCGCCGCTCTTCATCCCCACACCACAGATTCCAGTACATCTTGCGGCCCGTCTTGCTCTGGTTGCTTCTTGTCTCGCCCCCGTGTTACATACCCCGGTTTTTCTCACGGCCCGTGCCTAGTCGCAACAGTAAGTCCAAACCATTCTGTGCTCTTCTCCTACCATCCCGAAGCATTGCCTTATCCTCCGCCTAACCTCACAAATTTTTATTACCAGTGGTCACCTCACTCTCCATATTTTGTCGCGGCATCGACATCCCTCCGGAAGATCCCTTGATTCGCCGCCTTACCTTCGACGAATCCTCCACCAAGCCTCCTGCGCGTCCGAAGTGCCGTTTCATCGGCGATTCCGCTATTGAGTCGGACAGCGAAGGTAACGACATTCCTTCCACCGCGACTACTCCAGAGGTTGTTCAGGTCGAAGTCGTCTCCAAGACTCCTCCTCCAGAGAAGAAGGACTCCTTCTTAAACCATATCCTTTCCCATGCCAACCGTCCGAAACTGCCTGCTTGTCCGAAATCTCTACCTCTGAAACCTCTACGAAAGAAGTCAAAGCCAACGAACCTTCGCTCCAAGCCGCTTCCTGCCTCATCGAGCAGAGTATCGAAGCCAAGCAGGAAATCAAAGGGAGGAGAGCCGCAGAAGAAGAAGGATCAGAAACCTCCGACACCCCGACCTATTCAAGTGGTTTCTCTCATCTCCCCTTCTCCGGCTTCGACGTCTCCAGCTCCAGCTGCTCCCATTCATTCTCCACACTTTCCTGCTGTCCCTTCTGTTGCATTTATTCCCTCATCTCCAAGGGTTCCGACTCCTCTTTTAGACGAACCTCTCTCTCCGGCTCCATTAGTTTCCTTACCTCCAACTCCTGTTCCTTCTATCTCCAAGCCCGAGTCTTCCCTCCTGGTTTGTGACCTTTGCCAACTCAAAGTCTCGGGTTCAAAATAGCTCGAGCAGCACAGAGATGGAAAGAAGTGTCGAAACAGAGTCGAAAGGAGATCAGCCATCACTCTGTGTGTTTGCTGCAATCGCCTCTTCCAGACGAGACACGATCGCAACAGGCACATCAATCGTAGAAATGAGTAAATCTGTTATCGACCCCCTGTACTCCTTCTATCTATAAGCACAGTTCTTTCTCTCACTGCGCTGCTTTTCTCCATGGACTCTTCAGGATTTCGACTCGACAGTCTCGAGAAGCTCCGTGATGACAACTTCCACATCTGGAAGTCGAGAATTCAACTATTGCTCTCAATGAAGGAAGTTAACGACCACCTTACTGAAGACCCTCCGGAATCCACGTCACCTACATACTCCGCATGGAAGAAGGCGGATTGCAAGGCTAGGGCTATCATAGGACTGACTCTATCCGATACCCATCTCGAGCAAGTCCAGTTTGCCAATACCGCAGAGGTCATGTGGTCCCTGATTTGTGATATCTTTGAGAAGCATACTCTTCTCAATGAACTGGATGCCAAGCGCCGATTCTATACCGCCAAGATGAACCCGAACGAGAAAGTGCTCTCGTTCGCCGCTCGTATCCGCCAGCTCGCTGCCACTCTCAAGTCGATGTCCGTCCACATCGAAGACAGCGAAATGGCCATGGCGCTACTTAACGGCCTGCCAGATCGCTTCGTTACTCTCATTTCGGCCCTTGACGCTGCTCATCTCGATGACGAAAAATTCTCCTTCGAGTTCGTTCAAAGCAGGTGCCACCAAGAGGAGCAGCGCCATGCCCAACGAGATCAGGACGCCTTGAGGGCTTCGGAATCCGCGGCTATTCTTGGAAAGCAACGGCCCAAGTTCAAGCGAGACCCTTCCGCTGACATGTGCATACACTGTGGAAAGCATCGTGACAGCAGTCGCTGCTTCAAAAAGTATCCACACCTGGCCCCTGTTGGGCACCCAGCTCGAGCCCACTTGAACAAGGGCCGAGATGGAGGAAAAGGTCTTGTAGCTTCCCAAGCTTCCCTTGTGAAAGAAGAAGACAGAGAACTCGTTTGCTTGGTATCCATGCCTAATTATCGCGTCGCTGATTGCGAGTCTGCAACTCCAGAATGTGAGAACGAGATCGTTATAAGCAATGTCACCACCGATAACTCGGTTGATGGAAATAGTTGTCACATTGAAGCGAATCCCTTGAACCAAGCCAATGTGGCGCCACAAACTATTGGTAGCTCTGTATCCCTTGCTAATGAATGGGTTATCGATTCGGGCTGTATCTTCCATGTCACGCACAATCGCTCGGCCTTTTTTTCATACCAAGAGTCCTCGGCTAACTCAATTCTGGATCTTGGAGCAGATTCTACAGCCTCTATCGAAGGAACAGGTGAAGTAGTGCTGACTCTTCGTTATAAAAAGTATACCGTTCAATGCCTACTAAAGAACGTAATTCACGTTCCTACGCTTCGTTACCAGCTGCTGTCGGTATCCGAAATGGCAAATCGCGGCATTAACTCCAAATTCAATTGCAACGCTGTTCTGCTTACAGACAACACCGATGGATCTCTAGAGGCCACTGGCACTCTTTTCAAAGGCCTTTACATACTAGATACCTGTGAAAGTCCATCAAAGGCTAACAACTCGGAAGTTTCCTTGCTTACATCTCTGAGGACATGGCACGAGCGACTTGCTCACATTAATACCGCTGAGATTAAGTCGATGGTCAGTTATGGAGCTGTCACAGGTTTTAAATACGTCAACTCTGGGACCCTTGACTCTTGTTCGGGATGCATTCTTGGAAAATCTCACCGTGCACCAATTCCAAAGTCAAGAAAAGGGCGGTCCACGAAACCCCTCCAACTGGTTTACTCAGATGTTTTAGGGCCTGTGGAGATTCCATCTCTTGGTGGGGCGCGGTATATCGTGTCTTTCATTGATGTCTATTTCAAATGGACAGTCGCCTATCCTATCACTCACAAATCTAAGGGTTTAGAGTGCTTCAAGAAGTACAAGGCCTTCGCAGAAAAACACACCAGCCAGTCTCTAGAAGCTCCTCACGTCCTCGAGTTCCATGACACCAAAATCACGTTCGAGAACGATCAGCTGCTGGTAAAGGCTTTACGGTCGGACAACGGAGGAGAATATCTATCTACAGCATTCAAGAACTTCCTGGAGGCACAAGGTATTCAACATCAGCTTACAGTGGCCCATATTGCTCAGCAAAATGGAACAGCTGAAAGAATGAACCGAACCCTTCTCAATCTGGTGCGATCAATGCTGCATCGCAAGTCTCTTCCAAAGCACTTCTGGGCTGATGCGCTTTCTACCGCCGTGTATATACTACATCGGGTTATATCCAGATCCCTGCCCGATAATAATACTCCTTATGAACTTTGGAATGGAACAACACCAGATATCTCCCATCTGCGAGTGTTCGGTGCGCAATGTTGGTACGTTATTTCTAAGAAGGATCTCAAGAAATTGGATCCCAGGTCTCGTGAGGCACTAATGATGAGGTACTCAACCCAAAGTAAGGGAAAAAACTGTTGGACATTGCAGCTGAGAAAATGGTCGTTTCTAGGGACGTCACATTTGACGAATCTTCGAACTCCCCGCAAGATCAACACTGTTCAAGCTTTCTCGACGATCAAGTGGAAGGGAAAACGAATCCAATCGGCAGCAATCGCACTTCCAAGGATCTGCTGATCGACTATCCTTCTGGCAGCGAGCAAGATGAGGGATCGCTTTCCGCTAATGAAGATGCGAACCCAGTCCAATCCAGCCCGGATACTCCTACTACTGCTCCTCGTCGTTCATCCCGGATTGCGAAGAAGCCTGGCAGATGGTGGCTCTCCAGGTCGGCTGAAGATGTATTGCTCATTGCGGAAACCGCTCTTGTCTCTACTGGTATTCCAGCATCATACGAGGAAGCTACTTTTTCAGAGAACGTCGACTTTTGGATGCCTGGAATCAAAAAGAAAGAAGACTCCATACGGGAAAATGGAACGTTCGAGCTTGTCCCGCGAAAACCAGGGATGCACGTCATTCCTTGGCGATACGTCTTCCGTGTGAAACCAGACGTTGGTCCCAAAGTCCGCATAGTCGCCAAAGGATTTCGACAAGTTCCAGGTCTCGAGTATAATGAAACCTATGCTCCTGTAGTATTGCTCACTGCCCTACGATTGTTTCTCTGCATCTCAAACTTTTTTGACCTTACATGAGACCAGATGGATGTTGTGACCGCGTTTATGAATGGGGAGTTGGAAGAGGAAATATTCATGGAAGTTCCATCCGGATTTCACGACCCAGCCAAGCCGAATCTCGTATACCGCCTTCAAAAGGCCCTGTAGGGGCTTAAACAGGGTCCACGTCAGTGGTATGCCAAGATTCATGAAATATTAACCGCAGAGCTTCATTATATGAGTAGTCCTCATGAGCCCTGCCTTTATGTCTCTCGACAGGGCTCTTCGATCTCCATAATTATTCTGTACGTGGATTACCTTATTATTGCTGGAAACGATAGAGTAACTCTGGAAAACATCAAGACTGAGGTGAAGAGTCGATTCAAGATGAAAGATCTGGGGCCTGTCAAAGAGTTTCTTGGAATCCAAGTTACTCGCAACCGATCAACAAGGACGTTATATCTCTCTCAGAAATCTTACACTGAGAAAATACTTGAAAGATTCAACATGTCCACCGCAAAGCCTGTTGATACGCCTATGGTTCTTTCAAACGGGGGCTCGGACAACAACTCAGAACCTGATCTTTCCCCATCGATACCGTATCGCTCCGCAATCGGAAGTCTCATGTATTTAATGGTATGTACTCGCCCGGGCATTGGTTTCGCTATCAGAAAACTTTCACAACACTGCGAGAAGCCTCTAGAAAGCCATTTAAAAGCCGTGAAGCGAGCTTATCGCTATCTCAAGGGATCTAGCGACCTCGGGATCTGTTACAGTCCCTTTTCTGCTCCAACTGTCATCGGTTACAGCGATTCGGATTGGGCCGGCTGTCCCACGACTCGCAAGTTGACGGAAAGCTATGTTTTCATGATGTATGGGGGTCCTATTTCGTGGCGCTCGAAAAAGCAAGGATGTGTTGCGCTGTCGTCGTGTGAAGCAGAGTACATCTCCATTTGCACTGCGTCCAAGGAGGCAATATGGTTGTCTAACGTCTTGTCTGAAATACTGGGCTCAAATCATCCAACTACGATTTCAATCTTCGTTGATAACTCAGGATCTATCAGCTCTGCCAAACACCAGTCCATTAACAAGCGCAACAAACATATTGATATTCGATACCACTTTGTTCGTGAGGTAGTGGCAGCAAATCAGTTCCATTTATCACATTGCCGAACCAAAGATCAACTCTCTGACATTCTGACAAAACCTTTGCTTTGAGTGAAATTTGAAAGATTTCGGAATGAGTTGGGCATTGTTTGTTCACATCAAAGTAATTTTTGATTGTATTCGGTCTAGAGGGCGCTATCATGGTCAATTCTAGTCTTATGGGGCGTGTTAGTACAATTACAGTCTACTGACAATGTAATCGGGGAGAGTTACTGCACTTTATTGTACTTTAATGTTCAACCTAGATCATGACCGTTACGTGTATGCACTGTATTGTGATGTGAGCTTGAGCTGATGTTTTTCAGGTTAGCTCAGATAGTTTTAGGGTTATTCTTTCACCGTCGTCTACATGGCTTCTGGAAACATCCACAGGTCGTGCCGAAGCATCAATCGACTCGCCCTGAGGTCTATATAAGCTATGGTCCCAGCCCACCCTTGGTCGAACTAAAGTCTCTCACCACTTTCTCTTCTCTCAACTCTTCTCCTCGGTCTCTCACTCTCTCTCTTGCTCTCCACCTCTCTCCACTCGCTATCTCTCCCTTCTCTCGCTCTCTCCCTCGTCCGCTCGCGCTCTCTCCCTTCTCCTTATCCATCAAACGTCTCCCAATTTTTGACAAATTCTACTATGGTATCCTTCAGTTCATTAAATGTGTGAGGGCCCTTGATGAGGAGGAAATCGGAGAGCCGCTTATTCCCAATAGCCGCCTTACGCAGCATTCCGTACTTGGCTCGGGCATTGAAGCCAGCCTTTTCATAGAGATCACACAAGTAGACCAATGAGATTAACAAATTGTCGAGGTTGAGCCGGGCCTCTATGACGGTACGAATCACCTCATCTGGTTCCACCTCCTTAGCATATTATCTCACAAGCCACTCACATACCTCACCGAAATTGCGCCCACTCCCATTAAGGGACCACAGGCCAATAAACTTAGCTTTTAATTGCCTTTTGCGTCACCAGAAAGATAGGCGAAGATACTTGCAGCTTCATCGCACTTCTCACGCATCGCAAAGTTGACATATGTGTAAAGAAACTCCTCAACGTCTTCACTCTTGCCCTCTGTGAACGTTATACGAGCAGCATTGAGATCGATGATTACCGAAAAGAAATCCCCCGAAGTGTTCCTTACTACTGCTCAACTCGAATACCTCAGGTGCAACCCCTCCACAAGAGTACCAAATGATAGGGGTAAATCGGCGGGAGAGGAGATCCTCAGAACCAATTACCCTGAGAAGAGGTGTTGCAAGCGACAAAAGTGCTGCCATGGTATTGTTGAACGAACGAAAGGGAGTGTATATAGAAGAGAGTTGAGGGAGCTACAAGCAAGTATAAAAGGGCAGGGTCTACCACCGACGGTGTGCGACCAGCGTAAGAAAAACTTTTCTTGGGTCTGAAGTTGACTCTCAACTTACTACTACTCGGACTTGGCTTGAAGTTGTCTGGCAACTTGCTTCACCTCCACTAATGGAAGCAATTTACTCGCCTTATAGAGACTTTTGGCTGCCCCAAATGTCTCAAACAAACATACTAATAACCTTTAAATGCATTCACGGGATTCGTGTGAACCAGAGAAACTCTTAGAAGATATTTCCTCAACGTAAATATCTAGGTGCCATACCCGCCAGCCACCCATCGGCCAGGGGTGGGAATTGATGGGCCATTATATAGACCTTTCAAAGTCACTCGTAGTATCACCCACAACCTGGAACTGCACTGACATATACTATGACAGCGTGTCCAAAAATAAAAATATCAACCGATGAATTTGCCACACTCACCCAAATTAAAAATATCTTGCAAATTCAAAAACTGTAAAAATGTCTTCCCAATTCCGACACTGTATACAATTATGGTCCTCATCTAGATTTTTTTCGTATGCTAATTTGCGCGCATCACGCCCTCCCGCTCAAGACGAACGTCCCGACTCGTCTTCAATGCTTTTATTGTTCTTGTGGGAGTTCTATCCATTCATCAGGAAGAGTATAGGGTTCACTGTAAGGATATGGTAGTAGCTCATTTCCAATATGATGAGAGAATGTGTACCGTGCGATGACCGGCTCATCTCCTTGATCAAGAGTTTCGTAGATTCGGCGTATGGTTTCATAGTGTTCTCTAATGAGCTCCTCCCGTTTCACTTCTCCAAACCTTCCAAATGTGAGGTAATAAACGTAGTATGCAAACTTTTCTGGCAATGGGTCCAGAAACGGGTATCTAAAGGAGAAAAAACTCGCAACATAAGGACTGAGTCCTCACAAGTAAGGTGCGCCCGTGAATTGTCTGGAAGCAAATGCAAATACTAGTGGCAAAAAAGGAAATTACTTCTGCTTCTCGAGGGTCCTCTGTCATTTCGCGAAGCCAACGTCTAATTGGTAGCCATCCAATATTAAGGGTGCATAGTTTCCCCTGGAGACTAGGCGGTGTTTGAGGTGATCTTCTTGGCGGATCTTCCTCGCTGCTCTCCACGCCTTGCCCTCTTCGACGATCCGCCCGATCGCTTGATGGTCCAGCTCGTCTCATCATCATGGTCTCGGGAGGATCTTGGTCTTCGGCTGAGGTTGTGTTTCTGAGCGGAGCAATGTAAGGTTCCATAGAGGATACGGAACCAGTCGATATTCCATATCAGGAGTTAAGCTCTAACCTCTCAGTCGCACATCTTGGTTGTTCTTGAGAAATACGAAACCGCACGGATAATTTTCAGATATGTTTGCGACAAGTCTCCGATAGCTACCATTCCATACCTTCCTATAGAGTAATGATATATGACTTCCACAAACTCCGGACCTGCTTCCGTGAACCTTCCGTTTTGGAATGAGAATAGAGCTCTGATTAATATTCGGAAATCTTCTTCAGGTACCAATGGTCCGTTAAACGTACGAAAACATAGGCATATATTAATGTAGAAATGGATGATTACGTGGAGTTCGTAGTAGTCACGCGTAATCGAGATGATCCATTCCCAGGCCCTTTTTCCTCCAATAGGAATCATTCTATAGTTAAAGATGGGTATGCCCGTGGTTGCGCATAGTCCTGTGTGAGAAGGAATTCTTCAGGCCTCTGATGGTAAAGGACCAGACGACGTGCATGGATGGCCTCCTTGATCTCTTCCTGAGCTTGAACAGAGCTTATAGTGCGGGTGTCTTTCGTCCGTGACGATGCAAGGGTTCGAGTACTTTGTTTGGAAGGCCAGCCACTTCAAAGCCTGCTGCATTGATTTACCGTGTGCTACAAGTACTTTAGAGCCGACTGAAAAAGTTTGGACTGGAGGCTCTGCATCCTTTTTTCTTGTCTGTGTTTGTGCGCGGTGTGATCTACAGCCTTCGTTAGCCAGTAGTTCGACTTCTCTACTCTCTTTATCGGTAATATTTGTTCTATGTCTCTCTGCAACATTCTAGGAGACCTTCCGTACATCAGCTCGAATGGTGAGCGTCCATTTCTTCCCATTCTTCTACGATAGCCGTATAATACTTTTGGTAAGGCATCTTCCCACTGGATTTCATTCTCCGACATAGTCTTAGATATTGCTCGTTTGATGGTTCCAACCATCCTCTCCGCTTTCATGCGAGAACGGTCTTCAGCTGAATCCCTTTCTCTCCCAAAAAACGAAGCAGTGAAGTTGCAGTAAAACAAAGGACGTTATCCGCGATGATCCTTTTTGGAAGGCCAAACGGTTCAATTATTTCTTTATCGATGAATCTCAGTACTACCTCAGCATTTGCCTCCTCAACTTCAACTGCTATTGGCCATCCAGTTAGATGTTCACCCCTAAAAGGAGATATTTGTTTCTGGAGAGGTTTCCTTGAATGAGCCCGCAAAGTCAATTGAGAAGGTTTTAAAGAGACCGGAAACTGGAAAACTTAGAGTTGTCCTATACTTTCGTATTGGAATGGATTTTTGAGATTTGTCGCAGCTTTTCACGAAATCATAAACGTCCTTATGGTTACTGGGCCACCAGAATCTCTCAGTTACGAATTTTTTTGATTGTTTCGAGATCCCAATGATTTAACTTATCATGGAAAGTCCTCAAGATCTTCATTCTTTCTTTCAAAGGGGCCACTAGTCGGGGACCGGCATTAGTGTGCCGGAAGAGTTTCCTATTCCACAATATAAAAGCCTTTTGATTCCTGCGTACCCAATTTCGGTGTTCAAGTTCAATCTTTCTCATTTCTAGTCCATCAAGGAATTTGATCAGTCGTGAATATTAGCTTCGTACTCGTTATCGTTCGGCGACTGCAACTCGGCAACTCCGACGATGTCCTCCGAAGCGTTTTCATTTGGAATCAGTGCGTCCCTCAAGCAGGATAGGTAATCGGCAAGCTGATTATTGCGTCCGGGTCTGTACACAATTTCAAACCGATATTCTGCGAAAATGTCGTGCCATCGGGCCTAAGCGGTGATGTACATCCTTCTTTTGGAATGCTGTCTTAAGTGCCTGGTGATCAGTTATCAAGACAAATTTCTCGAGTGATAAAAGGTGTACGCGAAACTTTTCAGCGCGAAGACGACAGCTAGCTTCTTTCTCGAGGACTGAGTATCCCTTCTTCGCATCATTCAGAGTGCGACTTGCAAATTGAACCGGGTCTAGTCTTGCGTTTTCATCTTTTTGGGACAAAATGGCACCCAAAGACCGTTCTGAGGCATCTGTTTCCACAAGAAATGGTCTCTTGAAATCTGGATACATGGGCACGAGGGGGACACATAGCTTATCTTTAAACTCCTGAAATGCAGTTTCCATTTCCTTTTTCCAGTAAAAGTTTCCGTTCTTTGTAGTGCTGGCTTGTAACGGTGCTGCAGTCTTGGCGAAATATTTGATAAATCTTCTGTAATATGAGGCCAGTCCTAAGAAGCTTCGGACCTCCGTCTTTGAAGCGGGCCTTGGTGCCAACTTTATTTTTTTCGTTTTCTCCGGATCCACTTTAATTCCCTCTTGGACGACGATATGACCGAGTAATTGGATAGAAGATTTCGCAAAGAAGCATTTGCCCAAGTTAATTTCAAGTATTACTCTGATATCCACTCCAAAACTGTCGTTGTTGAAAAAATGATAGAATCATGCGATCCATGGTTTTAACTTGCCACCTGGACACGTGTAAACTTGTAGCATGAAAATGGAAGTTGCACCAGTCTTCTGTGTGCACACTTATGACACGTGTAAAATAGGCCAAACCGAAAGTTGCCTGGGACGAAAGCCCATTTTCGGCCAACTCAAAATCACGGCGCATTTTGCCATTTTTGAAACCACTTGTATTCTGCCCTCTGATTGGCTGCTAGATACGCCTCCATACCCCTCATATCGCTTCAAGTGGCGATAGCTGAGCTGATCATTGTGGAGCATTCTGACACTTGGCATGTTATGGTTGGTTGATGGTTTGTCTCTCCTCTAGGCTCAAAATACTGTACACAGGGTGGCATAAGTGTACTGTCTCCTAGGTGGCATTCGTGTACTGTCCCTTCTCTGTCGTACGCGTACAGTATTATAGGGGTCGTACGTGTACAAGTAAACAGTGGTTTCTATATTTATCCTATAGTTGCCTGGACTGGCTGCATACGGCTTACACTATACTCATTATACTGGCTGCGTACAAATCACTCTTGCACAAGTATGCAGCCAAAGTATGTTGATGCAGCCACGTTGCTTCTACAGTATTGCACGTATGGCACGTAAGGCTTAATTCACGTTGAACGGCCTGCATGAGATTTACGTACTGTTACGTAGCAAAGTGAGACAAGCCCGCCGAGAATTGTTTTCTACTCTCATGATATATTAAGTTCCCGCCTTTGGGTTTTGTTACAGCGCGAGAGATTACAGTTGCATAGGCGGGGTGCGTATGGCATAATTCACGGGTTGACTGTTTTATTATATGTTTACGTAACAGAACGTGCATGGCTAGCATGAACGTAATGTTACTCACGTTTTGAATATTGGTAATTATGAATTTCCCGCGCATGCAAATGAGGGATTCTGAGGCATCTTGGCTTGGGTAGGCTATAGAATCAACAAAGATAGTACTGCAAATGTAGATTTTGCTACTTTCATTTTGCTTTCACAAAGCCGAAGTGAGTACCGGCAAACAGTATATAGTTGTAGTCTAATAGCTCATCCAAATAAAGAAGAGGTACGGACTTGCCTTTGATTTCAACACCAACCTCACCCTTGCCGTTCTATCTTCTTTCTGTTTCCTTTCTCCACCTGCACTCTTTCCCTACATTCCTTTTCATTCTCTCTCCTCATCCCTCACCATCCCCTGTTTCTTCTATCACTATGACAGCTCCATGACTGACCATTGACTTGATCACAGCTTTATATTGTGAGCCAGTTGCTCATGCCATGTCTTTAGAGATGTAATCAAAGGAACCTCCACGTCATTCGCCTTTGCTTAACTTTGACAGGTATGTGGAGTGTAAAGGCCTTTAAAAAGAGTGACGGTGGCCACTAGAGATCCATTGGTGTCGTTTGTAAGCAGCACAGCGTTGTGATTGAATTGGGAGTTAATGCCGCGATTTGCCATTTCGGATACCGAGAGAAGCTTCTATCTAAGCGTAGGAACTTGAAGTTCGTTCTTTAGTAGGCATTGAACGGGATCCCTTTTATAGCGTAGAATCAGTACTACGTCACTTGCTCCCTCGATGGACGCTGTAGAATCTGCTCCCAGATCCAGAGTGGAGTTAGCCGAGGCCTCATGGTATGAAACGAAGGTCGAGCAATCGTGCGTTAAGTGGGAGGTACAGCCCGAGACGTTAACCAATTTATTGGCAGGGAATATAGAGGTACCTATTGTTTTTTATGCCACATTGGCTTGGTTCAAGGGATTCGCTTCAATGTGACAATTATTTCCATCATCCGAGTGATCTGTGGTGACATTTCTTACAACGATCTCGTTGTCATATTCTGGAGCTGCAGCCTCGCAATTAGCGACGCGATGATTGGCCATGTATACCAAGCAGACGAGGTCTCTGTCTTCTTCTTTCTCGAGGGGCGCTTGGGAGGCTGCAAGACCTCTTCCCCCATCTCGGCCCTTTTCAAGTGGGCCCGAGCTGGGTGGCCAATAGGGGCAAGGTGTGGGTACTTTTTGAAGCAGCGACTGCTGTCACGATTCTTTACACAGCGTATGCACATCTCAGCGGAAGGGTCTCGTTTCAACTTGGTCCGTTGCTTTCAAAGAAGAGCCGCAGATTCCGAGGCCCTGAAGGCGTCCTGATCTCGTTGGGCATAGCGCTGCTCCTCTTGATGGCATCTGCTTTGAACGAATCGAGGGAGAATTTGTCGTCATCGAGATGAGAGTATCGAAGCGATCTGGCAGGCCGTTAAGTAACGCTATGGCCATTTCGTTGTCTTCGATGTGGACGGACATCGACTTAAGAGTAGTAGCGAGCTGGCGGACACGAGCTGCAAACGAGAGCACTTTCTCGTTCGGGTTCATCTTGGCAGTATAGAGTCGGCGCCTGGCAGCCAATTTTTTTGAGAAGAGTATGCTTCTCAAAGATATCACAAATGAGGGACCACATGACCTTGGCGGTATTGGCATGCTGGACTTGCTCGAGATGGGTATCAGATAGAGTCAGTCCGATGATAGGCCTATCCTTGCAGTCCGCCTTCTTCCATGCGGAGTATGTGGGTGAAGAGGATTTTGGAAGGTCTTCAGTAAGGTGGTCGCCCACTTTCCTCAGTGAGAGCAATAGTTGAATTCTCGACTTCCAGATGTGGAAGTTGTCATCACAGAGCTTATCGAGACTATCGAGAAGAAGTCTTGAAGAGTCCGTGAAGAAATGCAGTAGAGTGAGAGAAACCTATGCTTATAGATAGAAAGAGCACAGGAAATAGAGAAAAGATTTACTTGTTTTCTGATTGATGTGCCTGTTGCGATCTTGTCTCGTCTGGAAGAGGCATTTGAAGCAAACACACGGAGTGATGGCTCATCTCCTCTCGACTCTGTTCCGACACTTCTTTCCACCTCTGTGCTGCTCGACCTGCTTTGGACCTGAGACGTTTAGTTGGCAAAGGTCACAAACCAGGAGAGGAGACTTGGGCTTGGACATAGGAGGAACAGAAGTTGGAGGTCGGGGGACGAACGGAGCCGGAGAGAGAGGTTCGACTGAAAGAGGAGTCGGAACCCTTGGAGATGAAGGAACAAATGAACAGAAGGGGCAGCAGGAGAGAGTGGAGACTGTATCAGAGCAGCTGGAGCTGGAGACGTCGAATTCGGAGAAAGAGAAATGAGGGACACCACTTGAATGGGTCGAGGTGTCGGAGGTTTCGGATCCTTCTTCTTCTTCGACTTTCTTCCCTTTGATTTCCTGCTTGGCTTTGATACTCTGCCCGATGAGACAGTAAGCGGCTTGGAGCAAAGTTTCGTCGGCTTTGACTTCTTCCGGAGAGATTCCGGGCGAGCAGGCAGTTTCGGACGGTTGGAAAGGGAAAAATGTGGTTTAACGTTGACATGCACCAACTCTAGTCACATCGGATACTCCCCTGCCCGCTGCAGGGGAAAAGACATCAACGGAAGGCGACCACCGCTACCTGACCGTTTCTCACGTAGACAGTCACAGAAGCCTACAGCGAAGATTGCTCAAGAGAAGGTTGATCCGGAAACTAATGAAGTCGAGTACATATGTCTGATGAACAAGGTAGATAACTCTGGTATCGACGTAACTTCGAACACTTGGCTTACCGACTCTGGATGCTCCACTCACATGAAATTTGACAAGAGACTCTTTTCTGACTACGGAGAGGTCTCAAACAGCCGCATAGAAATGGGAACGAAAGCGTGTGCAGTAATAGCTGGAGTCGGGACTGTCCTCATAACGCTTGTAGTGAACGGAGTCCAAAAGCAATGCAAGCTCACCAATGTGCTACACGTTCCAAGCTTCGCTTTTTCCTTAATTTCTGTGCGCAAGATGTTCGACAATGGATTTGAGGTTGAGTTCATTCGTGATCAGTGCACTGTGAAGAAGAGTGACTGCATCGTGGCTACTGCTACAAGTCGAGGAGAGCTGTATGTGCTTGACACATGTAACGAAGTTCATTCGGCGCACAAAGCCTCCTTAAAGACATGGCATGAAAGGTTAGCCTACGTTCACACTCAAAGCATATTGTCCATAGCTCGTAAAAATGTGGTAAGTGGACTTCATCTCTCCCCCAAGATATAAGAAGAGAGGCTAGCTCATCTTGTGAATTTGAATCTGTGAAATGTGATGTGTGTGTGTTAGGAAAAGCAAGACGTGCTTTGATTCCCAAACAGCGCTCCGGAGGTAGGGCAAAACATTTGCTAGACTTGGTCCATTCGGACGTCTCCTGCCCACTCCAAGTACAGTCAGTAGGTGGTGCTAGATACTTTGTCACTTTTATCGATGACCACTGAAACTGGAATGTTGTCTATCTGATGAAGAGTAAAGATGAAACGTTCCATTTTTATCAAAAGTTTGCCCAGTATGCCTTCCTACACACTGGTCAACGCGTAAAAGTGCTTCGATCTGATCGTGGTGGAGAGTATCTATCTTCACAGTTCAAATCTTTTCTATCGTCACAAGGAACTGTTCATCAAACGACTGCTGCATACACACCTGAGCAGAACGGTATGCCAGAACGGCTCAATCGTACCCTGATTGATCTCGTTAGGTCTATGCTGCCCCATATGAGGGTTCCGAAAGAAAGCTTTTTGGGCTGAAGCACTCGATAACGCAGTTTGCGTTCGAAATCGTGTCATGACAAGAGCTTTGGGTGGTCTCGTTACTCCATTTCACCTACGGATGAATAAAAAGCCGATGTATCTCACCTACGTGTTTTTGGATGTCAATGCTGGTACAAGGTGCCTGGTAATTATGATTGAAAAGGAGAAGGGAGAGAGCGCGAGCGGACGAGAGAGAGCGAGAGGAGGGACAGGGAACGAGTGCTGAGAGAGAGAGCAAGAGGAGAGAAAGAGTAAGCGACCAAGGAGAAGAGTTGAGAGAAAGGAAGGTGGTGAGAGACTCTACTTCGACCAAGAGTGGGCTGAGAAAATGGCTTATGTAGACTTCAGGGCGAGTCAGCTGGTGCCTCGGCACGACCTGTGGAAGTTTCCAGAAGCAATGTAGACGACGTAGGAAAAAAACCCTAAACCTATCTGAGCTGATCTGAAACAGATCAGCTCAAGCTCCCAGAACAGTACAGTGCATAAACGTAACGCTCAAGAACTAGGTTGAACAGTAGAGTACAGTAAATAACAGTAGCTGTCCCCGCATACATTGACAATAAGCTTTAATTGTACCAACACGCCCCGCAAACTAGAATTGACCATGAAAACGACCCCTAGACCTTAACCAATCAAGCATTACTGTGATGTGAATAAACATTGCCCAATTAATTCTGAAATCTTTCAAATTTCACTCGAAGCAAAGTTTTCCCTAAGAACACGGAAACCTTGTCAACAGTGCCCATGCATTTTGAGACGGTTCCACCCACCACAGTTATTTTTCGATTAGCTGGAATGATTTCAAGACCTACATCTGTCACCAAAGTTTCTGAAATGAGGTTTGGAACAGCGCCCGAATCGAAAAAAGCTTGGGTTTTTATTCCCAATACTTTGAATGGTACCAGCTTAAGTCGTCTTTGTGCTGTCGAGGCCGATTGAAGAAACAGTTTCTTACCCTTAGCGGACTTATTAGACCTGATAATTTTTTGAGTTCTTTTCTCGCGTCGTCTGCGTCGCCCTCAATAGTTGACCAACCGTTATCCCAGTTGGGCCGATGCAAGCTCAGCCACCAAATTGTACTTCTTCACATATTCTTGTACGTCCTTCCGGATACTCTTATATTTTCTTACTCTTTTTCGTCTTCTTGGCCGAAGTGTTTTCCACTCCTGGAACAACTTGATCAGGCCTATTGGTTCGAGGAGGTACAGGTGCTGGAATATGCTCCAGCATTCCATAATCTTGCCTAGGTTTTTTCGATAAAATGTTCCCTTCCCCATCCCTTATCGTCACATTCACTTGACTGATTTCTTCAGCTATGGATACCTTACCGGCATCCGTCAACCTTTGATCCTTCCTGTTTTGTAAGATTTTCATCTCTGCCCCTGACTCACTCCTCGCTTCCGATAAATTCGCTCTTCTGTTGTCTTTAGACCAGCAGTTACTTTCATGATGCTCGTAACGTCCGCAATTTCCACAACGAGTGTTTCTATGCGGATTATCAGGACACACATTTGCAAAGTGTCCAGGCTTGTGACAGTAAGAACAGACTTCTGCGGCCTTAGGGGCCCCAGACTGGTTCTTCTTAATGGTAAGAGTAAGGCTTTGCAACTGCGAGGTTATCATGTCAAGTCGATTATCGAATCGGGTTTCCAACCTTTTTTCCAAGTTTTTGACATCGCTCCTGACAGATTCCAATGCTGCTGCACTACTAACCGGCCTTTGATAATTCTTTCAGGATGTGCAATAGACATCGATGTACGGGTTTCCCTCGGTACCTCACTCTGTGACTGAAACGTCTCCGAATTTTTGACAAATTCTACCATGGTATCCTTCAGTTCATTAAAAGTGTGAGGGCCCTTGATGAGGAGGAAGTCGGAGAGCCGCTTATCCCCATCGCCGCCTTACGCAGCATTCCGTACTTGGCTCGGGCGTTGAAGCCAGCCTTTTCATAGAGATCACACAAGTATACCAATGAGATTAACAAATTGTCGAGGTTGAGCCGGGCCTCTATGACATTACGAATCATCTCATCTGGTTCCACCTCTTTAGCATATTCTCTCACAAGCCACTCACATACCTCACCGAAGTTGCGCCCACTCCCATTAAGGGACCACCCGTCAATAAACTTAGCTTTGTATTTGCCTTTTGCGTCACCAGAAAGATAGGCGAAGATAATTGCGGTCTTCTCTTCATCGCTCTTCTCAGGCATCAAAAAGTTGACATATGTATAGAAAAACTCCTCAACGTCTTCACTCTTGCCCCCTGTGAACGTTTATACAAGCAGCGTTAAGATCCGTGATTACAGAAAAGAAATCCCCCGAAGTGTCCCTTAGTACTGCTCAACTCGAATACCTCAGGTGCAACCCCCTCCACAAGAGTACCAAATGATAGGAGTAAATCTTCAAAAGAAGAGATACTTAGAACCAACTACCCCAAGAAGCAGGTGTTGCAAGCGACAGAAGTGCTACCGTGGTATAGTTGACCGAACAAAGAGGAGTGAATAGAGAAGACGTTTGAGAGGTATACAAGCAAGTATAGAAAGGGTAGGGTCTACCACGGATGCTCTGTGCACAGCTCAGGAAAAAGTTTTCTTGTATCTGAAGTTAACTCTGAACTTCCTACTACTCAGGATATGACTTTAAATTGTCTGCCAACTATCCTGACCTCTTCATGAGGAAGCAATTTATTCAGCTTATATAGACTTTTGGCCACCTTTGAATTCCTAATAAAAATACAGAAGATACCAGGAAATTCATAAAAAACTTTGTATTGATGATATACTTTAAACAGAATATATTTTAAGAACAAGCAATCAACATGGTCCTCTTACTTCCCATTCTCTACATCAGATCCAAACAACTCCTCCAAAATATCCATTCGGACCAAGGAGTCCCAGAAATATCTGCGAACGGCTCATAGCTCTCTATTCCCTCCTGGGAGATATCTCAACTACTAAAGATATCTCCATCCGGTTCCAGCGTCGCCACCACTTGGTACATACTCTCCAGTCCAGGCCCAATCAGTCCAACCTTTCTATGCCCCCTGTTACCTCATCCAACTCGTCCTCGTCCTCGACATCCTCCTCTTCCTCCCCATCATCCTCCTCTTCCTCCTCTTCCTCCTCTTCACCTTTCTCTTCCTCCCTACCCTCTTCATTCTCCGTCCCCTCGTTATTAGCCTCATAGACCAATCCAGGGGCTACCCACTCGTCAAAGGTCTCCCTAGCTCCCTCCTCGATGTCCACTCCCGCCCTTACCTACCTCCTCCGCCCATCCTCAATAATGAGGCGACGCACGAATTCGATGACATTTTTCTTGGTTTGCCAGCGCAGGTAGTCTTCGCGGTCAGTAGGTCCGAAAGAGAGTAGAGCAATAGAGTTGAGGGGGCGGAGATGGAGATTTTTGGAAATGCCTTTCGAGGGGCGTAGATTGGTTATTTTGGTAGGGTTTGGGGAACAGGAGGTAATAAAGGGTGTTTTGGGTGTGTCGGAGGAGAGGAATTATGGCCAAAAATGATCTGGACGTTTAAAACTTGGAATAAAGGGGTTTTAATAGGCTCCCGGGCAGGTTCTATAGATTAGGACTAGGAAAAATATATCTGTAAGGGATTTTTTAACAGTACATTTGTGCTCTTTTTCTCAAAAAAGTGAATTTGGAGGTGGAAGTAAACAAAAAGGAGAAAAGAACTTGATTCGGGATCGATTCAAAGTGGTGGTTACAGTATAAAAATATCTAGATAAAATGGAAGTAAATTTGGAGAGGACCGCGGTAATGATAAGCGAGGCTCAGGGAGGACGAGGAAGGACCGGAACTGTAAGCAAATTTGGACAACGAGAAGTAGCACAGTAAACTAAAGGTCTGTAGATGACGGCGACAAAAAATCCGTTCCTATCAGCACGCGTCTAACAATATCCACGAGGCTAATACGTTATGCAGGATAAGTCGTCGCTGATGGTTAACACTACAGTAAATGACCTTGCTTCCAGAGCCGGCTCAATGCCGGCCAGCAGGCATGCCGCGTTGGACATGACGGCCGCAGCAGCGTGCATTTGGGTAAGCACCGCTCTAACTATCCCATAGGTCTCCATCGCTCGAACGGCCACGTTCCGCGCGACATCGGTTAGCACTGCGTACGCGTCTGGGTGCCAGCCTCCGATGTTGGTTGAGTGGAGTGCCAACCAATCCGCCGCAACATTTCAAAGGCATCCACATCACTTTACAGGTGTCCAATGCGGTCTGCTTGATGGATGGCCTGAAGGTAGCATTTTAGGGAGCGTAGTTTCTTCCCATTACTGTGTCGGTATAGCCTTTTTGAGTCGATTGTGGTTGTCTGGAAAAGCATGTGATAGATCGGATATATCTTCACAGAGTGAAACACCCAAAACGTTTACATTGTAAGCCTTTACCATCACGACATCCCTCAGGGAACAGCTGACCATCTTTTTCATGCATTAAAACACCCCAAAGTTCCCCCCTTTTCCCAAATCTTTTCCCTTATACTGGTTGACTAGCATAAAGGTTGACTGGCTGCCATCCTTCATATCTGTTTCAGGGAAAAAGGTTTCGATGGTTTATTTTTGGAGGATTTTTTCGATCTTTCCTACAGTTTTTGAGACAAACACACAATCGACTCAAAATGGTATACCGACACAGTAATGGGGGAGGAACTACGCTCCCTAAAAGGCCACCTTACTGTCACAGTGAATGGACTACTACCGGTGTTCCTCCAAATAACGAAATGTTTCCACGACCGAAATGCCAGCTGTGAGCCCATTCGGCAGGTACAAGGCATTGGAAGTGATAATCAGCGCGGCATGTCGTTGAACTGGAAAAGGTTTGGGTGTTTTACTCTTGGAAGCTACATCCGATCTATCCATGGTTTTCCAGACAACCACAATCGACTCAAAAAGGGTATACCGACTCAGTAATGGGAAGGAACTACGCTCCTAAAATGCTACCTTCAGGCCAGCCATCAAGCCGGCCGCATTGGACATGACGGCTGCTGCAGCGTGCCTTTGCATCAAAACCCCCTGAACCAGTCGCTGAACTAGAATGGTCCTCACCGTTGACTGACTGCCCAGTGCTTGACTGGCGACAATATTCAAAATTATAAGAAATTATCTTGTTGAGAGGGATAAAAATTCCTGGTTTACTATGAGATAGGCTCGGGATTTCTGCTCGCAGGGTTGTTTCTTACAAGTTTAATATTTATGAGCGGAAATTTGGGCACATTCAATTGGTCAAGTGCCGCCACTTTTATTTGGTTATCACGCTACTCCACTTTCGTTTTACTTCTTCTCGTACCATCCAAAATCAAGTGGACTTCGGTGCCCGGCGCCCACCCCCCCTGCTTCTCTTTGCCAAGGCGATCGCTTAGAACAGCGACACCCCGACCGCGCTTTCTTCATCGCATCGCCCATCGGCTATCCCGCAGGCTCCCGTCTCCTCCGCTGACGAGGACAAAATTTCAAAATTCCAAACGGTCAAATTCCGCCGCACCGGAATGATTGCATTGCTGTATCAACTGACAGTGAAGCACGGGTGACAATGACAGTTTTGAACAAGGAGGTCTGAAGTGGATACCGACCGTACAGGACGGGAAGTCCCGAGGATTGGCACACTGTACAGTACTGTACAGTAGTAAGTCCAATCGCTTAGTAGGGTGCACTGTTCTAGGACCTCAGGGGATTGGAAATTGTCACTAGTGAACTGTTCGCGCTTACAGCATCATGGCACAGCCGTAGGCATGAAGCATACTTTTACTCTCGAACATCTGCCTTCGAGTGACAACGGCATTTACTGGCTCTCAACACGCAACTTGAAAAGGCCCAACCCACCCGGGAACTACCAACTCCCGGCCAATGTATCCTCTGCAGCAGGCCCCAGCCGCAACTCCAGACTGTCGCAAACTTGCTGGCCCATCTGCGCACGACGCACACGCCACAATCCCGACACGGTCCGCCCCGCTGCCATGAGATCCAAAAACTGCAGAAAAGTCTAGCTCAAATCGGATACTGGTACTGTGCCTGTCATCACAAATACCTCGGCTCCGAAGTACAAGGTCCGGATCCGCAAGGACTGTACTCGTTCTCGTACGTCCGCTGCCCTCAGTGTACCGTAGATACAAGGTCAAAGCAGTACGCCACGTTATTCAAGTCGCAGTTGCAGGCGGATGAACCCCGCCAGTCTTCGGTCCCGGTCCCTCGCCCGATCGCCGACGATCAACCGCCGCGACCCGCACACACGACTGGACACGCGTCGGATCAGCAACCCTCACCTGGGCATGCTCCGCTCCACGCACAACCCTGCCCTGCCATAAGGACATCTTTACGACCCACATTCCTGTGTTGTCTCATATCCTTACACGATTCCGATCAGCACTGAGTGACTCCCTGTCGGTCGCCATGCATGACGCAGCGTGGGCTTGTGCACACGGACATAATGATGCGGAAGAGAAGCTCTCTAAAATTTTTCTTTTCCCTTCAGTGATGCTTTCCAATACTTCACCTTCCTCAGGTACTACCGGTTCGAACGTCGAAACGCAAGTCCAATCAACCAGTGAATTATGATAGGGGTAAATCGGCGGGGGAAGAGATCTTCAGAACCAATTACCCTGAGAAGGAGGTGTTGCGAGCGACAAAAGTGCTACCGTGGTATTGTTGAACGAACAAAAGGGAGTGTATATAGAAGAGAGTTGAGAAAGCTAAAAGCAAGTATAAAAGGGGCAGGGTCTACCACCGACGCTCTGCGACTAGCGTAAGAAAAAGTTTTCTTGGGTCTGAAGTTGACTCTCAACTTCCGACTACTCGGGACTTGGCTTGAAGTTGTCTGCCAACTTGCTTGACCTTTCCATGAGGAAGCAGTTTACTCAGCTTATATAGACTTTTGGCTACCCCTAAAGTCCGAATGCATAAAAATACTTTGTGTGGACAATATACTCGAAACAAAGGATACTGAAGAAACTAACAATTAATTTGGTCCTTTTATTTCCCTTTCTCTAAATCAGATCCAAACAACGCCTCTAAAATATCCATGCTGTCCAAGCAGTCCCCACAAATATCTGTGAATGGCCCACAGCTCTCTATTTCCCCCTGGGAGATATCTAGACTACTAAAGACATCTCCATCCGGTTCCATCGTGGGCACAACTTGATCCATACTCTCAATTCCAGGCCCCACCAGTCCAACACTTTCCATGCCCCCTGTTCCCTCATCCACCTCCTCCACCTCCTCCTCTTCCTCCTCCCATCCTCCTCCTCCTCTTCCTGCTGAGCCTCGTCTTCCTCATCCTCCTCCTCCTCCTCCTCCTGAGCCTCGTACACTAGCTCAGCGGCTAACCATTCCTCGAAGGACTCCCCGCTTTCCTCCTCGACCTTCTCAGCCTCTCCCGGACTTACCTCCCTCGCTTCTTCTTCTATGAAGAGGCGGCGAACGAACTCGATGATTTGCTTCTTAGTATGCCGCCGGATGTAGTCGTCGGCATCAGTTGGCCCGTAGGCGGCGAGACGAAGGCCATTGATGGGACGGGAAGGGCAGTTTTTGGAAATAGGGACAGAGGGGCGAAGGTTGTTCATTTTGATAGACGTTGGGGAACGGGAGGCAATGTAGGGTGTTTTGGGTGTGTGGAGGAGAGGGGTGATGAGTAAAATGATCGGGAGCATTTGGAACTTAGAATAAAGGGGTTTAAATAGGCTCCCGGGGCAGGTTCTAAAGATTAGGAATAGGTAAAATAAATCTGGAAGGGATTTTGCAGTAGTGCATTTGCGCCCTTCTTCTCAAAAAAGGCGAATTTGGAGGAGGAGGTAAGCTAAAAGGGAAAAGGGACTTGATTGGGGGTCGATTCAGAGGGTTAAATACAGTATAAAAATATCTAGATAAAATGGAAGTAAATTTGGAAATGACGGTGGGAGAAGTTAGGGGCGGGATCGTTGTAGGTTGCTGGATTACACGAGGGGAGGACCATTTCCTGTATTACGTGAAGGGAGGACCATTTCCTGTATTAAATGAGGGGAGGACCATTTTTTGTATTACAAATTAATCAGGGAACGGCTCGAATTGTGGAATGCAGGACAGTTCCAAACCTTATGGCAGAACGCACTTCAACAAGCGACCTCCCGAACAAAACGAACTTTAACGCCCCAGGAACAGAAACAGGCCAACATCCGTCGTGCCATGAGACTCGTCCGCGAAGGAGCATATGGGAAAGCTGCACAGGCATAAGGATCTCTAGGGGTATTACTGGCCACTAAATCGGTGTCTGACCTCCGAGCTAAACATCCTCAATCTTCCCGGGAGGATGAGGAACACTTTGAACCGCCTTTCGCACCCCCGATATCTCAGCGATCACAAAGGATGAGGTTTTGCGGGCAGTTCACTCTTTCAAACCCGGCTCAGCCCTGGAGGGATCCGGACTTCGCCCCTCTCACGTCGAAGAGCTTCTACGGACACCCACATCTTCCTCGCAGGGGAAATTCTTGGATTCATTAACAGAACTTCTGAACGTCCTGGCTTCCGGAAAAGCTCCTACTCCCTCGCCCGTGTATTCCTGGAGCCCCACTCACACCACTTGCGAAGAAAGACATGACTCCGCGCCCCATTGCAGTGGGAGAGACTTTGCGACGGTTAGTTAGTAGCTGCCTTGCTACTCGGGTCAATGAAAAGGCCTCCACCTACTTCCAGCCTCTTCAGTTTGGTATCGCTACAAAGTCAGGAACAGATGCAGTAGTTCACGGTGTTCGACGCATCGTGAACAAGTTCGGTACACGCTCTGAATATGCGCTCTTGTCGGTCGACCTGAAGAATGCGTTCAACCTGTGCAGCCGTGCTTCCTTTTTTAACGCAGTCCGGAACCTCTTTCCCCAGTTGCTCCCTTGGGTACTGTATTGCTACAACAACGACCCAGCGTTCCTCTGGACGGGAGTCGAGACTATACGGAGTGTTGTGGGTACTCAGCAAGGAGACCCGCTCAGCGGATTGCTTTTCGCTCTCGTACTCCACCCCATCGCCCTAAAGATCAAAGAGCTATTGTCGGGATCCCCCGACGAGACACAGGGTTAGACACACTGCTTTTGGAGCTTTGGTATCACGACGATGGCTACATTGTAGCCAAACACGAGGATATACTCAAGGTAATCGGAGTTCTGTCTTCTCCAGAAGCCAAACGTCGTGGTCTCCATCTGGCAGTCTCGAAATGCAAAGTATGGTGGCCCACCGCCCCCTCCGCGTCGGTTCAGTCCGCATACCCCTGTGATATGCGGCAGGAATACAGTGCTGGTACTTCGGTTTTGAACGCGCCAATCGGCTCCCAAACGTTCATGGAACAATACTTCCTGGACCATGTGTACTCCCTTGAGCCTTTACTTAACGCTGTCATGGAAATCGAGGACGCCCACGCTTCATTCCAACTACTGCGCAACTGCTTTGGGGTTTGCAAAGTGGGATACCTCTTGCGAGTTGTGCCGCCCTCCTGTACGCGGAAAGGGGCCGAATACTTCGACAGCTTAATCGAGAGGTGCTGCCGCACTTTAGCGGGTGGAATGCTAGACAACTGTATATTCAAGGAGCTGCAACTGCCCATTAAGGCACTACAGGAGAAGAAGCCGACCTTGGGAATCGGCCTCTCCTCCGCGCGAGATGTCGCCGCCGCTTCGTTTCTTGCGTCCAGCGCCGCGACGCAGCAGTTATGCGAGAAGTCTTTGCCGTCCTGTGTTCAAGACCTGACGCAGTACGAGGATGCTACAGCCGCCTTTACCGCATGGAGCGCCTCTTGTCGACCCTCAGAACGAATTCCGTTTAGCAATTTCTGCTCATCCAACCCACCATCGCAGAAGAAGCTAACAGATGCAATTCACGTGGCTGTGCAAGAGGCCTTGCCGCTCGGAAACATCCGCACCCGCGCCTTCCGCGCTAGCATGTCCCTCCCCGGTGCAAAAGGCTGGGTCTACTGTGCACCTTGCCCTGGATTGAGGACGCACATCAAGAGCAAAGACTTTTCCGTGTGGTTCCAGTACTTTTGCCAAACCCCCTTATTCGCCCCAGGTACCCTTGCCCCAAAGCAGGATGCCATGAAATGCTGGATATCTATGGGGAACACTTGCTACATTGTCGCTTTGGCTGCGAGCGGAATACTCTCCATAACAACCAGGTGACTTTACTGGGGAATGACCTTGCAAGAGCCGCCCGACGTCCATTCATCGAACCTCGTCTACACTACCAAAACAGGACGAGGCCGGATATCAGGGCGATGGGAGCCGCCGGTGGCACGAATTACTTCGACGTAACCTTTGTCAACCCGCTCGCTCCCATCCACGCAAGAGCCAGGGCTTTCAACCCACTCACAAGCCTCAACGCCGCTCACGCAGAGAAGCAGCGGAAATACCAAGGGTTCCTTGCTGAGCTGCCTGGGAGAAACAGGCTGGTTCCTGTCCCATCTCAACGCTTGGAGGTTGGCATCCGGCGGCGTTCTCCGTCGTCAAGGAACTCGCGAGAACCGTTGCCACCCGCGCAATGGAACGGTTTTCGAAGGTTAGAGCCATTCTTTTACAGCGGCACTCCGCTTTGACAGTAACCTCCAATGCCGCTTGTTTGCTGGCTGGCCTCCCTTCCACCTTCTGGTAGATTGGAGTGCTATCCACAGCTTTCGACGCATCGTCCGGTTTCGCAATTGGCTTGACAATGATACGATATCTACGCTCCGGTACAATTTCCTGGATACCAACCCACATGTCTACCACAGTAAATTAACCCCCATTTACACAATTGGTCAAGTAAATGGATGTCTTCGGTAGTTTAAGCGTGTGAAGTCAACAACATTTATTTTCAGTTTTGTAACTATCTGTACGGCTCCTCAATCTATTGTTCTCCCGACTGGTACATCTTATTGCTATGCATCAAACCCTTCCTGCTCAGATAGACCTCTCTTCTGGAGCCCAACCTGAAAAATGCCTTTGAGAAAGTCATGGTCCGGCATTTCACCAAACTTCAGTTTTTTTACTTTGCTGAAATATACCTGGCATTCAGAAGGCAAACCGTCGAACAAGATTTTACTTGGAACAGACATCTTCAGGTCGGCTACCCTTTTGTTGATGACATTCGGTGCTCCGTTGCTTACATTAGCCCATGGTAAACCTTTCAAAGTATATATCAGTAGATATCCAACTGATAACAGATCATCTTTTGGGGCTTGCTCAAGCGCTTTATTTCCTGCCAAAGAACAGAACATCGGAGTGCCGACATATCCTTGCTTTCTCCGCGGTCTTCCTTTTTCTCTATACTCCTTCGCTAGACCAAGGTCAATCAGGTAAAGGGTGTTTGACTTCGATCCTTCTCCAACTAAAAGATTGTCCGGCTTAATGTCCCTATGGACTAAGCCTACAGTATGCATGGATTTCAATCGGTCTATTAATTGTATTGCCACAGTGAAGGCCATTCTACTTGTAAATCTTCCCCCGTGCCTACTGAGGACTTCCCCCAGGGAGACTCCAAGCTTCTCCATTACTAATAAGTGATACTCTTCCCTAGAGTCATAGTTTCAAAAGCAATGATCTTTGGAATCCAATCCTTCTTTGCAACGTTCAAGCTTTCCGTACATTTCTTTTTCATGCTTCAGTAATGAGGTTAAAATTTTTTTCTTCTCCATTTTCACAGCAACGAAAGAGTTTGTCTTTCTATCCTTCGCCAGAAATACGGTACCAAAACAACCGCTTCCTATTTGTTTCAAGAACTCCCAGCGACCCTCGCAATTCTGCAAAACATGAAAATCAGGAGCAAATGCTGTATCGCTACTATCAATGCGCAAAAAATCATCATCCTCTATAGAAATAATATTTCCCCGATGCACATTGTCTTCCACTTTTTTCTCGCTTGAAGACTTGTTCGTTCGGCAAGATTCCTGTGTTCCAAGTATCAGTTGCAATCTTTTCTGTTGTTCAATTTCAAGATTGTCTTGAATATCCTCTACCACAGATTTCATTTCCTCTCGAAATTTCTCATTTTTCAGAGCAGTTTCCCTGCTCCTAAAGTGCTGCACAATTTTCCCGCGGAAATGTTTGAACCGACTTCTCGGCATTTCCTATTTTCAGCTAGTGTATAAGATACTACTCAAAAGAATAATGAAAAGGTTGAGCAAAATAGCTAGGCTTGGGAATGATAAGTAAAAGTAAGCAAAGTAAAAGTCTGTAGTCAATCTACAAAGTGATTGCATATCGAGGGACCGGGACACCATGCATGCGGACTACATATAAGTTGATGGAGGTGCGAATACTCACTGAACCATATCTCGATACGTGCGTTATTCCATTTCGAATGAAGAGCCCGTTTGATGGGGCCTAAAACAACCGTTCATGTCTGAGGGAATATTTTTGGGTTATTTTAATGCATAGAAGATGATGTGGTCGCCTGTATCCATGCCGCTAGTGGGTTTTGTGGAAAAAATCAGAGCGAATGACATCCCCGTTCAATAAGAAGACATGGAAGTTGAAAATCATATATTGAAGTGGCAAATGTTCTTCAGAGCCTGCTTAGAATTTCTACACAATAAAAGGACTCCGTTATTGTCGGAATTTCCTTGTGGCCTTCCATCATTTACCTCTCCTCGCACACTGCGATGCCGGATAACAGCCACGATATAATTCAAAATGAATCCTCACCACGTTTTCCCCCCTTTCATGGTTTTAGTGTGCATGCAAAGGGACGCGATGAAATTTCAGGGGGGGCGGGAGTTCTTGGTGTCACATTAGTGTAACAGATATACTGGATGGAAGCTAATCTTATACGTAATTGAAGTTAAACAGGGAGGAAAATCGGACTGCTTTACTGATTAGAATTGTAGGACGGCTGTTTCCCAAGGCCGGGAAGTGCAAGTGAAATTAAAGCGACCGCTTATATTTTCTTTGACTTCCTTCAATACAAAAAAAGCACAAATGGGGAAACTGACTAAAACATTTGACAACTGCACAGAACGAAACTCTGAAGGTTTGCATGGAGTGAAACCGAATAAATAGCCTCCCTACAAGTAAGAACAAAACATGAAGGCATATCTCAGCGAAAGCATTGTCCAAAACAGCATGCCTGTTGGCAGGTTGGCAGGTGGTCCTTTATAGATCTAACATCCTCTTGCTTTTAGGCCAGTATGTTACCCTGTTCTTATTGCACTCTATCTTCGGGAAATAGCTGACTTTAGTTCACAAGTTTGCGGGTTTTAGGGAGCACAGCAATTCCTTCCCATTACTGTGTCGGCACACATTTTTGGGTCGACTGAGGCTGTCTGGAAAACTTTACGATAGATCGAATATATCTTCCAAAGGTAAAACGGGGGGAATAATGGAGTAGTTTACTTCGTCGTCCGACACTTCTAGCAAGTCTTAACACAGCGTCATGCCGCAGAAGCAGCGATGTCCAATGCAGCGTGCTTGTTGGCCGGCCTCCAGTCAGTTTTCTAGCGTTTCGACAGATTCCCGCCAATCCTTTACATTGTAAGCCTTTACCATCACGACATCCGTCAGGGAACAGGTGACCATATTTTTCATGCATTAAAAGCACCCCAAATTTTCCCCCGAGCATGTCGGTGGATACATATGGCGTTGTGGTCGCGAGGTTCGGGGTGGGCGCCCATTATGTCATCATCCAGAATGTGTTTGACTCGGTGAATGCGAAGGTTTCGGTGTTCTATTCTTGGAAGATATATTTGCTCGCAGCGTGACTTGCAACATCTGTACCACGAGAGTGAAGGGGAGATCAGTGTGTTGGACGAGATCTCGGGCTCGAATGGGCTAAGATCGAATTTTCCAAATTCAGAGCCGGGGACGCGGAGGCGCTCAGGGAAGAGTGCGACGTACCACAGACGGAAACGCAGCGATTGATGAAGGGTTGAGGATTGCCATGGCCAGCTACTCTATAATCTGCGGAGACCAGCAGGCTTGTAGCAAAGAAAGCATGGGTTAATATTAATGCTTACTGTTGGCAAGTGGTTGGAATCCTTTCGCGCCGAACCTGATGAGGAATGTGATGGGGAGTATTATCTGCGAACGAGTAGACAGCTTGAGGGGGAACGTGATTGAGCCGGACATGTGTCCCAGTTTGAAGGTAATCAGATCGGACCGCAAGAGGAAATTTTTACTGTAAACGAACACTCTTCCCGTTTCTGTTTCTCCCTTTTATGGCCAGGAGGGCAATGGAAAGCTTCTCGAGAGCAAACTTGGCCCTCATGCATAGACAAGCTGCGCTAGCTGTACTGTCTATTGCTGCATGCCTCCTCGCTTGCCTTGAACCGTTGATATAGTCAAAATATCACGGTGGCGCAGACCTGTTTCTGTTTTCTCCTTTCCTTCTCTCCAAACTCCGTTTCGATTCCCCCGCTAGAAGTGCCAGACGACGAAGTAAACTACCCAACATTCCCCCTCTTTTCTCCCAAGAATAGTATTCTAAAAAGGGAGTAAGCGGTGTTTATTTACTCAGAGAGATAAACCGGCTGAGTTCCTGGGCTGACTGGGCTATATTGAACAAGAATTTACACGCAAGTGGGAAGAGTCATCATCCAACACTACTGTTGATCCATCCACAATCTCCAGCGAACTTGAATACTTGCCCTATACAGACAAACTTCTTGGCATCTCCGTTCCGGTAATAAATCAACAGCGCCAAGTTGGTGCCTTTCCATGGGCGCGTTTCGACTTGAATGCGAAAGGGGCGGCCTGACACGGAATGGTGAAGTGCGAAAAGTTTTCCTTAAGCTAAGAGAGTTAAAGAAGGGAAAAAGGTTTGGGCGTTTTACTCTTGGATGATATATCCGATCTATCCAATGGTTTTCCAGACAACCTGATAAGGATAAACATTTTTAGACCAGCAGTTACTTTCATGATGCCCATATCGACCGCACTTTGCGCAACGAGTGTTTCTATGTGGATTATCAGGACACCTGTTTGCAAAGTGTCCAGGCTTGTGACAGTAAGAACAGACTTCTGCGGCCTTAGGGGTCCCAGACTGGTTCTTCTTAATGGTAAGAGTAAGGCTTTCCAACTGCGAGGTTATCATGTCAAGTCGATTATCGAATCGGGTTTCCAACCTTTCTTCCAAGTTTTTGACATCGCTCCTGACAGATTCTAATGCCGCTGCACTAGTAGCCGGCCTTTGATAATTCTTTTCAGGATGTGCAATAGACATCGATGTACGGGTTTCCCTCGGTACCTCACTCTGTGACTGAAACGTCTCCGAATTTTTGACAAATTCTACCATGGTATCCTTCAGTTCATTAAACGTGTGAGGGCTCTTGATGAGGAGGAAGTCGGAGAGCCGCTTATTCCCCATCGCCGCCTTACGCAGCATTCCGTACTTGGCTCGGGCGTTGAAGCCAGCCTTTTCATAGAGATCACACAAGTATACCAATGAGATTAACAAATTGTCGAGGTTGAGCCGGGCCTCTATGACATTACGAATCATCTCATCTGGTTCCACCTCTTTAGCATATTCTCTCACAAGCCACTCACATACCTCACCGAAGTTGCGCCCACTCCCATTAAGGGACCACCCGTCAATAAACTTAGCTTTGTATTTGCCTTTTGCGTCACCAGAAAGATAGGCGAAGATAATTGCGGTCTTCTCTTCATCGCTCTTCTCAGGCATCAAAAAGTTGACATATGTATAGAAAAACTCCTCAACGTCTTCACTCTTGCCCCCTGTGAACGTTTATACAAGCAGCGTTAAGATCCGTGATTACAGAAAAGAAATCCCCCCGAAGTGTCCCTTAGTACTGCTCAACTCGAATACCTCAGGTGCAACCCCCTCCACAAGAGTACCAAATGATAGGAGTAAATCTTCAAAAGAAGAGATACTTAGAACCAACTACCCCAAGAAGCAGGTGTTGCAAGCGACAGAAGTGCTACCGTGGTATAGTTGACCGGACAAAGAGGAGTGAATAGAGAAGACGTTTGAGAGGTATACAAGCAAGTATAGAAAGGGTAGGGTCTACCACGGATGCTCTGTGCACAGCTCAGGAAAAAGTTTTCTTGTATCTGAAGTTAACTCTGAACTTCCTACTACTCAGGATATGACTTTAAATTGTCTGCCAACTATCCTGACCTCTTCATGAGGAAGCAATTTATTCAGCTTATATAGACTTTTGGCCACCTTTGAATTCCTAATAAAAATACAGAAGATACCAGGAAATTCATAAAAAACTTTGTATTGATGATATACTTTAAACAGAATATATTTTAAGAACGAGCAATCAACATGGTCCTCTTACTTCCCATTCTCTACATCAGATCCAAACAACTCCTCCAAAATATCCATTTGGACCAAGGAGTCCCCAGAAATATCTGCGAACGGCTCATAGCTCTCTATTCCCTCCTGGGAGATATCTCAACTACTAAAGATATCTCCATCCGGTTCCAGCGTCGCCACCACATGGTACATACTCTCCAGTCTCGGCATCATCATCATTCCAAAACTTCCCATGCCTCCCTTTCTCTCATCCATTTTTTCGTTAACCTCGTAGACCACTTCATGGGCTTCCCTCTCCTGGAAGGTCTCCCTAGGTTCCTCCTCGACTTCCCACTTCTGCCCTGCAGGTACTTCCTCGGGCTCCTCTTCGACGACCAAGCGACGCACGAGTTAGATTACCTTTTTTTGTTTGTCGACGAAGGTATTCATCACTGTCAGTAGGTCCGAAAGTGAATAGAGGAGTGGAGTTTAGGGGGCGGGTTTGGCGACTTTTGGTAATGGAGGCGAAGTGGCGAAAATTGTTCATTTTGGTTGTAAATGGAGTGGAACGATTGTGGATGGAGTATAGAGGGTGTGAGGGGGAGGGCAGTGTGTCTAGGGGTTGGTGGATCTCAAAAAAGTTGGGTAAAAGTGGTTTAAGTGTACTTTAGGGGCGGACTGGAGTCGGTACTAAAAGGTTAAAATTGAAATTGCAGCAGTGCATTTGCCTGAAATTCCAACATAAGGAGTGAATTTGATGAGCTAAAGGCTTTGACGCCATTTCGAAGGGTAATGAGAGGAATGAGACATTCGGAGCCTTGTTGTCAGTGAATGGTTGCAAGGACTGGCTTTCATGCCAACCGGCTCTGGCCTGGGCACCTAAATCTCGGACCGCAATTATAAGACGTCGCTGCAGTTTCAGGGCATCAATGCTTCCTCCCGCTTCAAAATGCCACAAAAGAAAATCCCTATGGTACGACTCGCAAACACATTTGTTTGTCGCAGACCTCTCCAGAGCCGCCCGACACCCTTTCCTCTAGCCCCCGGCGTCGGTGAGAGCAATTCCGTACAGAGCCTGGCAGCAAGACTTCTGTAGAGCGTCGAGGTCATCCGCATTGGACTGGCGTTGCGGAGGATAGAAAGGCTGATGCACGGAGATGCGTAAAAGTAACTGCAGTATTACATTTTTTGAGAAAACTGTCCAAATACCCATGCCATAAATTGATTACAAGGAAAATGTGGTTTCTTTATTGAGAAGTATGGATCGGCTGGAACCCATTTGGAGTTGCAAATCTGCATGTCGTAATAAATGCATGTACGAAAGCATCACATTTAATGATCAATACTCAGGAGACCGAGAGCTCCATAAAGCGCAGGACCTGGGAATACACAGCAGGGGCCAAATCTGTGTTTTGGTCAAGATGTCGCCGATTAACGGACGTAACAACGTATTGGAAAATCAGACAAACGAATTTAACAAGGAGCGAATTTTTCTCGGCGGCAACAGAGGTATCACGCTTGCTGGCGAGAAATTGGGCGATTTTTTGCACGGCTTGAGCAAACTCAGGTCCAATGCAACCATAGACATCAGCAAGCATTGATTTCAAGCGTGATATCCAAGTTAGAACTTTCCCTTTCCTCCCATCCTCCCCCTCTTCTTCGTTTCCCCGTCGTTGTGCCGGCCGACATGAGGTGGGCGGTGCCATTCAGCTAGCCGAACTCACAAGTGCGAACTCCTTTGCTTTCTTATTGAAATTCTCTTTCCACCAAGTACATTTGGTATTAGTATCACGCTACTCTCACTTTCATTTTACTTCTTTTCGTACCATCCAAAGTCACGTGGACTTCGTGACCGGTGCCCCCTCGCTTCTCTTTATCAAGGCGATTTCTTAGCACATCAACACCCGACCGAGCTTTCTTCATCGCATCGCCAATCGGCTATCCCGCAGGTTCTCGTGTCCTCCGCTGACGAGGACAAAATTTCAAAATTCTGAACGTTCAATAACCACAGCACTGTATTGATTAGGGTTTTTTTTGGGTTTTTAGGGGATTAGAGGATTAGGGGATTAGGAGACTAGGCAAATTTTTTGCGATAGAGAAACTTTATAGCGCAAAAATAGCATCTGTTGAAATGGAAGAGGATAAAAGGAACAACATACTGGAAATATATAATCAAAATCTATCGATAACCGACTAGGTGGATAAAAGGAAGGTAGTATCAGCGATCAAGTTTCAGGAAGCCATCTGTTTTTTTCCGCGTCATCGAAAGTGTTCTTCACGTTACGGAGGGCCAAGTCAGCCTTCTTCTCCGAGAAGTTGTCAAGAAAGTGATCAAAGGATAGATAGAAACATCAGTGGGCCCAACTCTACCAGTTTTGAAGGTGCTTTCATACCTTCATCATCTCCATCTCGCTCTCGTCCGATGGGAACAAAGAAACGCAAATAGAAGGCTCTGATTGAGTCAGCAGCAAAGAAGATGTCAAAGTCGCTTGAAAGCATCAGTCGGCCGATCGCAGATGGTAGTTCCTCAAAAGAGCCTCTAGCGTGGCGATTTGTTTCAAAATCGTCAGCAGAATATCTCTCGCCGATGAGCAAAGAAAAAAGCTGCTTGATGCTTTTCTGAGGGAGGCGTCAGAGATTGGTGCAGAGCATAATATTGGCGATAATTTGGGCAACGGGAACCATCACGAAGTTACATCCTCTGTTCCCCCTTCCACCAGTCTGTCAGATGAAAAAGGGAAGGGGGCCCGGAAGAGGCATAAGAAGTCTACAGGTACACTTGCTATGACTCCCTTACCGAGCTTCGCGCGGAAAATAGCAGTTTTGACCACATGTAACGGGCAACAGAACCCTATTAGCGCAACGCAAAGAATGTTTCACTAGAACATTACGTCTGAAATACTTTTCAGACTACTGTCCACCTCCCACGGCCCGAAGGTGTTGTGAAAGAGCTTCAACCAGCTCTTTGTGAACGCTTTGATTAACTATCAGAGCATTACGTTCCATTAGTGCGACAAGGCCACCCGCGTATTGCGTTCCTTCTTTCTCTCCAGAAAAACGGTGTGTTAGCTCCTGTTGTGCTATCTGCAAATTCCTCGACTTGTTGAAGGCTCTCAATAGCTGCTCCATCAACCGTCTACCTCGTCGTTTAGATCCCCTCCCAGTGTCATCGTTACTATCATATTGTGCATAATAACGCACACTTCGCTAATAATCACCACCCTTTCGTCGCTCCATTCGTACCATTCTTGTCGTAGGATTCTAAAGCGACCCTGTAGGCATCCAAACAAATCTCTTCATTTCCTTACTTATCGATTATTGTCGCTCTGTCATATGCTCTTCTCTGTATTTGAGGGGTACTGCATTCGGTCCTACAAATATAGCCCAATCAGGGTAAATGCCATCGACAAGCATATACAAGAGCCAGGACGTTGTAGTTCTGTTGAATACATAACGTTCTTGTAGGGCCATCTTACGAGTTCCTGGTAGTATGTCGCAAAGCAGAGGGCTGTTAGCTAATAACTTGAGGTCATTGATTGTGCCTGCTCTGTCAGCAAACTAGTGCCAGCAGTAAATATTACTATCGCACAATGCTTCGATAGCTGATTGTTGCCATTTTTCCCTGTTTCGGATTGCGGTATTGGCCTTTCAGGCTTATTTTACTGTTTTGTCATTAGATATGCATGTAGTCTAGGCAGACTGCGCACCCTGGGAAAGCGACATTCGCGTATCTGGAAACTATTTCTCTTATCTCTTCTATTGTTGGTTCTTTATTTAGGAACTGAGGACCAAACAGTCTTTTCATGACTTTTAGAAAGCAATAAAGTTAAAGCGCTGCGTTTCCGGAGCCATGTGACACAAATCGTCCATTTGCGAAAATGATAGCCCGCTTTCAAGTATTCGGAGAGCAGGGAGTATCTTTTGGTGTGTTGAATGTCCAAAGCGTCCAGTTGCGTCTTTTTTTCTGCGCAAACACGGGGTCAACTTCCAAAATAGCTGTTTTTATGAACCAATAGAGTTGGATTGGAATGGGAAAGACTTACCGGAATGGCGAAGGCGGGTAGACAGGACTTAAAGAAAGATAGTCATCGTAACATGAGCATGGCCCTCTGTGTAGATTTCTGGATGTTTCAGTCGGTGGTGTGGCACTGCTAATGCAGCCATTGTAGAACGGAACTGCAGTAGCAGCAGGTAGCTGACCATAAAAATCGTTGCTGTCATGAAATATCTCATCAATCGTTGCATCTACGTTTGAGAAGTACTCCGAAGAGCTAGAGGTGATGCCATTGCACATCAAGGTCGAGATGAGTGATGGAGATCGACTTATACTCCAGGGGGTAGCAATTCCAGCAGTACAGTAGCTCTGCGAATTAGATGACCGCACGTTGTAATGTACAGTGTGTGTGCGTAATCTTTACGGAATTTGGAAAAAGCATGTGGGAGAACATGCTGAGGGGGATTACAGAGAAACTAACATGCGAAGGGGATGAGAGAGGAACTAATCGGAAATGCATCTGGTAAGAACTTGACGCGCTTGCAACCCATGCAAGCAGAACACAAAGCGCGTGATTAGGAGGTGCAGCTCCCATTGGGAGTGGTGCCTCGACGGGCAGCAGCAACGTAGAAAGGCGCCGGAAGAAAGTCGCACCCTTGGCCCGAAGGGCACCGAACACATCAATACCTACAGGAAGAAGGCGTATATCGTTCGTGTGGCAGACTAGATGTACAGTAGAAATCTTACTTTTGGTTACCTGACCGGTGATGATGCGCCCCAGTGTGTATCTTTCATCTTGAAATGTATTGCATTTTACATATAGGAAATAGGCGAACCAGTGGTGGTGCTCTTAGTAGGGTGCACTGTTCTAGGACCTCAGGGGATTGTAAAATTGTTACTAGGCTTACTGGACTGTTCGCGCTTACAGTATCATTGCACAGACCGTAGGCAAGAAAAATACTTTTTCTCTTGAACATCGGCCTTCGAGTGACAACAGCATTTACTGGCTCTCAACAAGCAACACGATAATGCCCAACCTTCCCAGGAACTACCTACTCCTGGCCATTGTGTCCTCTGCAGCAGGCCACAGCCACAACTCCAGACTGTTGCAAACTTTCTGGCCAATCTGCGCACGACGCACACGTCACAATCCCGACACGGTCCGCCCGCCGCCATGAGCTCCACAAACTGCAGAAAAGTATAGCTCAAATCGGATACTGGTACTGTGCCTGTCATCACAAAATATCTCGGCTCAAAGATACACGGTCCGGACCCGCAAGGACTGTACTCGTTCTCGTACGTCCGCTGCCCTCAGTGTACTGTAGATACAAGGTCAAAGCAGTACGCCACGTTATTCAAGCCGCAGTTGGCAGGCGGATGAACCCTGTCAGTCTTCGTTCCCGGTCCCACGCCCGATCGCCGATGATCAAACTCCGCGACCCGCACACACGACTAGACGCGCGTCAGATCAGCAACCCTCACCTGGGCACGCTACGCTCCATGAGCAACTCCTGCCCTGCCATGAGGACATCTTTACGACCCACATTCCTGTGTTGTCTCATATCCCTACACGATTCCAATCAGCTCTGAGTGGCTCCCTGTCGGTCGCCATGCATGAACCAGCGTGGGCTTGCGCACACGGACATAATGATGCGGAAGAGAAGCTCTCTAAAGTTTTTCATTTCCCTTTAATGATGCTATCGAATACGTCACCTTCCTCAGGTGCTACCCGTTCGAACCTTGAAACGCAAGTCCAATCGACCAGCGACTTAGACAGAGAACGGCTCGAATTGTGGAATGCAGGACAGTTCCAAACCTTATGGCAGCACGCACTTCAACAAGCGACCTCCCGAACAAAGCGACCTTTAACGCCCCAGGAACAGAAACAGGCCAACATCCGTCGTGCCATGAGACTCGCCCGCGAAGGAGCATATGGGAAAGCTGCACAGGCTTTAGGATCTCTAGGGGTGTTACCGGCAACTAAATCTGTGTCTGGCGCCCTTAAAGTTGTTTCCTCAATCTTCCCGGAGGATGAGGAAAACTTTGAACCGCCTTCCGGACCCCCCAACATCTCAGCAATCACGAAGGATGGAGGTTTGCGGGCAGTTCGCTCTTTCAAACCCGGTTCAGCCCCGGTGCCATCCGGACTTCGCCCCTCTCACGTCGAAAATCTTATACGGACACCCACATCTTCCTCGCAGCGGAAATTCTTGGATTCATTAACAGAACTGGTGAGCGTCCTGGCTTACTGAAAGGCTCCTGATAGGGGTAAATCGGCGGGGAAGAGATCCTCAGAACCAACTACCCTGAGAAGGAGGTGTTGCGAGCGACAGAAGTGCTACCGTGGTATTGTTGAACGAACAAAAGGGAGTGTATATAGAAGAGAGTTGAGGAAGCTACAAGCAAGTATAAAAGGGGCAGGTTCTACCACCTATGCTTAGTGACTGGCGTAAAATAAATTCTTCTTGGTCTAAAGTTGACTCTCAACTTCCTATTACTCGGGACTTGGCTTGAAGTTGTCTGCCAACTTCTTTTATGCTTTGTGTTTTACTTAACTTGTTGAGCGCCCCGCTCGGGTATGCTGGCTCCCAAGTAGTCCTACCATTTCATGCAAAAAGCCCCTTATATAGAGTTTTCAACCCTCACATTCTGTAGCACCTATACAGTACCTATGTGCCAAATCTGCACCGCCACAGTAGAGTGCAAAGCATCCCTCTAAAAATAATTAAAAATATAATTGTAAGTATAGTGACAGCTCAGCCAGCGCAGCATGCCAACTCAGCCAGCACAGCATGCCCACTCGGCCAGCGCAGCATGCCAAGGAATATCTACAATTTTCTATATATCACGCCCCCTTGCTCAAGACGAACGTCCCGACTCGTCATCATTCTTCTTCTGCTTCCAATATTGTAAGTTGCCTTATTGTTAAAACATGGGGCCTTTCAAACGAATAGGGATGCAGTTGATTTCCAATAAAATATTCCAAAAAATAGGTGCGCGTTTGATAGTTCCAATCATCTTTTCGGCTTTCCCGTTTGACATAAGAGCGTAGTCGAGAACTGTCTTCAGCTGAATCCCTTTCTCCTTCAAAACTCGAAGCAGTGAAGTTGCAGTAAAACAAAGGGCGTTATCCGAAATTATCCTTTTCGGAAGCCCAAACGGTTCAATTATTTCTTTTTCGATGAATCTCAGGACCACTTCAGCATTATTCTCAACACCTGCAACTGCTATTGGCCATCCGATTAGATGTTTTGCCGCTATAAGAAGATATTTGTTTCCGGAAGATGTTTCCTTGAATGGGCCGGCAAAGTCAATTGAGAATGTTTCAAAAAGACAAGAAAACTGGAAAGCTTAAAGTTGTCTTATACTTTCGTATCGGAGTGAATTTTTGACAGTTGTCGCAGCTTTTCACGAAATAATAGACGTCCTTAGGGATACTGGTCCACCAGAATCTCTCCGTAATGAACGTTTGGTTGTTTCGAGATCCCAATGCCCTAGCTCATCATAGAAAGTCCTCAAGATCTTCATTCTTTCTTTCAAAGGGGCCACTAGTCGGGGACCGGCTTTTATGTGTCGGAAGAGTTTCCCATTCCACAATGTAAAAGCATTTTGATTCCTGCGTACCCAATTTCTGTGTTCAAGGTCAACCTTTCTCATTTCTAGTCCATCGAGGAATTTGATCAGTCCGTGAATATTAGCTTCGTACTCTTTATCGTTCGGCAACTGCACCTCGGCGACTCCGACGATGTACTCGGAAGCTTTTTCATTTGGAATCAGTGCTTCCTCCAAGCGAGATAGGTAATTGGCAGGCTGATTATTGCGTCCGGGTCAATACACAATTTCAAACCGATATTCTGCGAAAATGTCGAGCCATCGGGCCAAGCGGTGATGTACATCCTTCTTTTGGAATGCTGTCTTAAGTGCCTGGTGATCAGCTATCAAGACAAATTTCTCGGTGATATAGGTACACGCGAAACTTTTTCAACGCGAAGACAACAGCCAGCGCTTCTTTTTCGCAGACCAATTATCTCCTTTCCGCATCATTCAGAGTGCGACTTGCGAATTGAACAGGGTGTAGTCTTCCGTTTTCATCTTCTTGGGACAAAACGGCACCCAAAAACCGTTCTGAGGCATCTCTCTCCACAACAAATGGTCTCTTGAAATCTTGATACATAAGCAATGGGGGACACATAGCTTATCTTTAGGCTCCCCAAATGCAGTTTGCATTTCCTTGTTCCAGTAAAATTTTCCGTTCTTCGTAGTGCTGGCATGTAATGGTGCTGCAGTCTTGGCGAAATATTTGATAAATCTTCTGTAATATGAGGCCAGTCCTAAGAAGCTTCGGACCTCCGTCTTTGAAGTGGGCCTTGGTGCCAACTTGATTTTTTCGTTTTCTCTGGATCCACTCTAATTCCCTTTTGGTCGACGATATGACCGAGTAATTGGATAGAAGTTTTCGTAAAGAAGCATTTGCTCAACTTAATGTTCAGGCTGTATGCAGATATCCTCTCCACTACTGTCTTGACATGGGATATGTGCTGATCCAAGGCTTTTGAGAATATTTCCACATCATCAATATAAACTCTTGCAAATGGAAGTCATTTCAAAACCTCGTTCATCATTCTTTGGAATGTAGCTGGTGCATTCATGAGACCAAAAGGCATCACTTCGAACCTGAACGTACCAGCTTTGCTGGTAAAGGTTGTTTTCTCCTTACATTTTTCATCCAATGGAATCTGCCAATAGCCAGTGTAAAGGTCAATTGAGGTGAAATATCTCCCGTCCTTCAGGTCCTCGAGGATCTCCTTCATGTTCGGAATCCGAAATCGATCGGGTATCATTCTCTAGTTCAGCTGTCGGTAATCGACGCAAGAACAAAGTTTTCCATCCTTCTTTGGTGCTAACACAACTGGAAACGACCATGGGATGAAACTGATCAAATAATATCATTTTCAGCATACTTGTAACATTCTCTGAGATAAATTGGTCATATTTTGGCGGTTGATGTCTAGGCCTGCGGTAAATTGGTTGAGTATCAGTAAGTTCAAATGAGTGAGTGACCGGTACGCTTGCTTGTCTTAGATCGGAAGCGCTCCATGCAATTAATTCGGAAGATGTTAAAATGTCGGATGTTTTCATTGAGGCGGGGCTGGAAGGTGCTGTACTTTTTCTTGAATTTCTGCCATTTGGCGCTGGTCTTCTTCTCGAGCGCCTCCCTCCAAATTTTGAAGGACCTCTTCCAGTGTGCTGACACCTTCAGATATGGAATTCTATATATTCCTTTTTTCCTTGCAATTGTAATATTCTTTCATGCTCCGAATTCCGTCCTTTGATTCGATTCGATATTATCGCAAAAAGAAACACATTCAGGTTTCAAACTTATCCTAGAATTCCAGTCGTCATCTGTTTCAATCCCAGAATCATAATCATCCCATGCCATGTTCATTACCACCCGAGCGTACCCTTTTCCACTTCCGAAAGTGCCAGTTGGTTCCGAATCTTCGCTGTCATAGCTAAAAGTGAAATTTTCACTGTCCGTTTCTTTTAAATCTTCAGGATGCGTGCTTTTGTCGAAATCCAGGGGCATCTTCACGGTTCTGCTGTCAATATTAACTGAAACCATTTGGTTGCCCAAGTCAATGCATGTTCCTAGTCTTTCCATGGTAGGGCAGCCAATGATTGCATCGAAAGGGAGATCCGGCATGACAAGAAAGTCTACATCAACTTTAGATTCCCCAAAGAACACGGAAACCTTGTCAACAGTGCCCATGCATTTTGAGACGGTTCCATCCGCTACAGTTATTTTTCGAGTCGTTGGAGTAATTTCGAGTCCTAGATCTGTCACGAAAGTTTCTGAAATGAGGTTTGGAACAGCACCCGAATCGAAGAGAGCTTGGGTTTTCATACCCAATACTTTGACTGGTACCAGCTTAAGACGTCTTGGTGCTGTCGAGGCCGATTGAAGAAACAGTTTCTTACCCTTAGCGGACTTACTAGACCTGATAATTTTTTTAAGTTCTTTTCTCGCATCCTCTGCGTCGCCCCTCAAAAGTTGACCAAACGTTATCCTAGTTGGTGCCGATGCAAGCTCAGCCACCAAATTGTACCTCTTCACATACTCTAGTACGTCCTTGGAGATACTCCTAACTTTCTTACTCTTTTTCGTCTTCTTGGCCGGAGTGAATCCCACTCCTGGAACAACTTGATCAGACCTCTTGGTTCGATGAGGAACAGGTGCTGGGATATGCTCCAGCATTCTATACTCTAGCCTAGGTTTTTTCGATAAAATGTTCCCTTCCCATCCCTTTTCGTCACATTCACTTGACTGATTTCTTCAGCTATGGATACCTTACCGGCATCCGTCAACCTTTGATCCTTCCTGTTTTGTAAGATTTTCATCTCTGGCCCTGACTCACTCCTCGCTTCCGATAAATTCGCTCTTCTGTTGTCTTTAGACCAGCAGTTACTTTCATGATGCTCGTAACGTCCGCAATTTCCACAACGAGTGTTTCTATGTGGATTATCAGGACACACATTTGCAAAGTGTCCAGGCTTGTGACAGTAAGAACAGACTTCTGCGGCCTTAGGGGCCCCAGACTGGTTCTTCTTAATGGTAAGAGTAAGGCTTTCCAACTGCGAGGTTATCATATCAAGTCGATTATCGAATCGGATTTCCAACCTTTCTTCCAAGTTTTTGACATCGCTCCTGACAGATTCTAATGCTGCTGCACTAGTAGCCGGCCTTTGATAATTCTTTTCAGGATGTACGTTGGAGATCGATGTACGGTTTTCCCTAGGTACCTCATTCTGTGACAGAAACGTCTCCGAATTTTTGACAAATTCTACTATGGTACCCTTCATTTCATCAAAAGTGTGAGGGCCCTTGATGAGGAGGAAATCGGAGAGCCGCTTATCCCCCATAGCCGCCTTACGCAGCATTCCGTACTTTGCTTGGGCGTTGAACCCAGCCTTTTCATAAAGATCACACAAGTACACCAATGAGCTTAACAAATCGTCGAAGTTGAGATGGGCCTCTATGGCGGTACGAATCATCTCATCTGGTTCTACCTCCTTAGCATACTCTGTCACAAGCCACTCACATACCTCACCGAAGTTACGCCCATTCCCGTTAAGAGACCACCCGTCGATAAACTTGGACTTATATTTGTGCTTTGCGTCACCATAAAGATAGGCGAAGATACTTGCGGCCTTCTCTTCATCGCCCTTCTCTCGTATCACAACGTTGACATATGTGTAAAGAAACTCCTCAACGTCTTCAGTCTTGCCCCCTGTGAACGTTATACGAGCAGCGTGGAGATCCATGATTACAGGAAAGAAATCCCCCGAAGTGTTCCTTACTACTGCTCAACTCGAATACCTCGGGTGAACCCCCTCCACAAGAGTACCAAATGATAGGGGTAAATCGGCGGGGGAAGAGATCCTCAGAACCAATTACCCTGAGAAGGAGGGGTTGCGAGCGACAGAAGTGCTACCGTGGTATTGTTGAACGAACAAAAGGGAGTGTATATAGAAGAGAGTTGAGGAAGCTACAAGCAAGTATAAAAGGGGCAGGTTCTACCACCTATGCTTAGTGACTGGCGTAAAATAAATTCTTCTTGGGTCTGAAGTTGACTCTCAACTTCCTATTACTCAGGACTTGGCTTGAAGTTGTCTGCCAACTTCTTTTATGCTTTGTGTTTTACTTAACTTGTTGAGCGCCCCGCTCGGGTATGCTGGCTCCCAAGTAGTCCTACCATTTCATGCAAACAGCCCCTTATATAGAGTTTTCAACCCTCACATTCTGTAGCACCTATACAGTACCTATGTGACAAATCTGCACCGCCACAGTACAGTGCAAAGCATCCCTCTAAAAATAATTAAAAATATAATTGTAAGTACAGTGACAGCTCAGCCAGCGCAGCATGCCAAGGAATATCTACAATTTTCATTATATCAGCTCCTACTTCCCTCGCCCCGTGTATTCCTGGAGCCTCACTCATATCACTTGCGAAGATGGACATGACTCCACGCCCCATTGCAGTGGGAGAGACTTTCCAACGGTTAGTTAGTAGTTGCCTTGCTACCCGGGTCGATGAGAAGGCCGCTACCTACTTCCAGCCTCTTCAGGTTGGTATCGCTACAAAGTCAGGAACAGATGCAGTAGTTCACGGTGTTCTACGCATCGTGAAAACATTTGCTAAACGCTCTGAATATGCGCTCTTGTCGGTCGACCTGAAGAATGAGTTCAACCTGTGCAGCCGTGCTTCCTTTTTTAACGCAGTCCGGAACCTCTTTCCCCAGTTGCTCCCTTGGGTACTGTATTGCTACAACAACGACCTAGCGTTCCTCTAGACTGGAGTCGAGACTATACGGAGTGTTGTGGGTACTCAGCAAGGAGACCCGCTCAGCGGATTGCTTTTCGCTCTCGTACTCCACCCATCGCCCTAAAGATCAAAGAGCTATTGTCAGGATCCCCAAAGAGGACACAGGGTTAGACACACTGCTTTTGGAGCTTTGGTATCACGACGATGGCTAAATTGTAGCCAAACACGAGGATATACTCAAGGTAATCGGAGTTCTGTCTTCTCCAGAAGCCAAACGTCGGTGTCTCCATCTCGCAGTCTCGAAAAGCAAAGTATTGTGGCCCACCGCCCCCTCCGCGTCGGTTCAGTCCGCATACCCCTGTGATATGCGGCAGGAATACAGTGCTGGTACTTTGCTTTTGAACGCGCCAATCGGCTCCCAAACGTTCATGGAAAAATACTTCCTGGACCATATACACTCCCTTGAGCCTTTACTTAACGCTGTCATGGAAATCGAGGACGCCCACGCTTCATTCCAACTACTGCGCAACTGCTTTGGGGTTTGCAAAGTGGGATACCTCTTGCGAGTTGTGCCGCCGTACTGTACGTGGAAAGTGGCCGAATATTTGGACAGCTTAATCAAGAAATGCTGCCGCACTTTAGCTGGTGGAATGTAGTAGGGGCAAATCGTCGGAAGACGAGATCCTCAGAACCAATTGCCCCAACAACGAGGTGTTGCGAGCGGAAAAAGTGCTACCGTGGTATAGTTGAACGAACAGAAAGGAGTGGATAGGGAAGACAGTTAAATGGGCTACAAGCAAGTATGGAATGGGCAGGGTCTACCGCCTATGCTTAGTGACTAGCGTAAAATAAATTCTTCTTGGGTCTGAAGTTGACTCTCAACTTCCTCGCTATTTGGGACTTGATTTAAATTTGTCTGCCAAGTTGCTTGACCTCTCCATGAGGAAGCAGTTTACTCAGCTTATATAGACTTCTGGCCACCCCTAAAGTCCGAAAAAAAATACAGAAGGTACCAGGAAATTCATAGAAACAATTCGTGTGGATGATATAATCTAAACAAAAGATACTTACGAAATTAACAATCAATGTGGTCCTCTTATTTCCCATTCTCTAAATCAGATCAAACCAACTCCTTCAAAATATTAATGCTATCCAAGCAGCCCCCAAAAATATCTGCGAATAGCTCATATCTCTCTATTCCCTCCTGGGAGATATCTAAACTACTAAAGATATCTCCATCTGGCTCCAGCGTTGGCACCACTTGTTCTATACTCCCCAGTCCAGGCCCGACCAGTGCAACATTTCCATGCCCCTGTTACCTCATCCGACTCGTCCTCGTCCTACTATTCCTCCTCTTCATCTTTTTCTTCCTCCTAATCCTCTTCATCCTCCCCGTCCTCCTCGTTATTAGCCTCATAGACCAATCCAGGGGCTACCCACTCCTCAAAGGTCACCCCAGCTCCCTCCTCGATGTCCCACTCCCGCCCCTTACCTACCTCCTCCGCCTCATCTTCAGTAATGAGGTAACGCACAAATTCGATGACATTTTTCTTTGTTTGCCGGCGCAGGTATTCTTCGCGGTCAGTAGGTCCGAAAGGTAGTAGTGGAATAGAGTTTAGGGGGCGGTGATGGCGATTTTTGGAAATGACTTTCAAGGGGCGTAGATTGGTCATTTTGCGTAGGCTTTGGGAATGGGAGGTAATAAAGGGTGTTTTGGGTGTGTCGAAGGAGAGGGATGATGGTCAAAAATGATCGGGACGTTTAAAACTTGGAATAAAGGGGTTTAAATATGCTCTAGGGGCAGGTTCCATAGATTAGAAATAGGTAAAATAAATCTGCAAGGGATTTTTTGTAGTAGTGCATTTGCGCCCTTTTTCTCAACATAAGCGAATTTAGAGGAGCAAGTAAGCAAAAAGGGAAAAAGAACTTGATTCGGGATCGATTCAGAGGGGTAGATACCGTATAAAAATATCTAGATAAAATGGAAGTAAATTTGGAGAGGACCGCGGTAATGATAAGTGAGGTTCAGGGAGGACGAGGAAGGACCGGAACTATAAGCAAATTTGGACAGGGAGAGGTAGTACCGTAAAGTATAGGCCTGTAGATGACGGCGGCAAAAAAAATCTACGCCTAATACTCCCCTGCACTTAGCTCGAACGTCTCGTCTCGTTCTCAATGCTCTTGTTGTTCTTGTGGGAGTTCTATCCATCCATCAGGGATATTATAGGGTTCACTGAAAGGATATAGTAGTAGCTCATTTACAATATGATGATAGAGTGTGTACTGTGCGATGACTGGCTCATCTCCTTGGTCAAGAGTTTTGTAGATTCGGCGTATGGTTTCATAGTGTTCTCTAATGAGCTCCTCCCGTTTCACTTCTCCAAACCTTCCAAATGTGAGGTAATAAACGTAGTATGCAAACTTTTCTGGCAACGGGTCCAGAAAGGGGTATTTGAAAGAGAAAAATACTCGCAACATAAGGACTGAGTCCTCACGAGTAAGGTGCGCCCCGTGAATGGTCTGGAAGCACATGCAAATACTAATGGCAAAAAGGAAATTACTTCTGCTTCTCGAGGGTCCTCTGTCATTTCGCGAAGCCAACGTCTAATTGGTAGCCGTCCAATAATTAAGGATGCATAGTTTTCCCCTGGGAGACTAGGCGATGTTTGAGGTGATCTTCTTAGTGATCTTCCTCGCTGCTCCCGACGCCTTGCCCTCTTCGATGATCCGCCCCGATCACTTGATAGTCCTGCTCGTATCATCATGACGGTCTCGGTAGGATCTTGGTCTTCAGCTGACGTTGTGTTCCTGAGCTGAGGAACGTAAGGTTCCCATAGAGGATACGGCACCAGTCTATATTCCATATCATTGAGCAAGCTGTAACCTCTCAGTCGCAAATCTTGGTTGTTCTTGAGAAATACGTAAACCGCACGGATAATGTTTAGATATGTTTGCGACAAGTCTCCGAAAGCTACCATTCCATACCTTCCTATAGAATAATGATATATGAACTCCACAGACCCTGGACCTGCTTCCGTGAACTTTCCGTTTTGGAATGAGTATAGAACTATTATTAATAGTCGAAAATCTTCTTGAGGTGGCAATGGTCCGTTCAATATACGAAACAATAGACATATATTAACATAGAAATGGATGATTACGTGGGTTTCGTAGTAGTCCCGCTTAATCGAGATGATCCATTCCCAGGCCCTTTTTCCTCCCATAGGAATCATTCAATAGTTAAAATGAGTATGCCCCGTGGTTGCGCATAGTCCTGTGTGAGAAGGGATTCTTCAGGCCTCTGATGGTAAGAGACCAGACGACGTGCATGGATGGCCCTCCTTGATCTCTTCCCTGAGCTTGAACAGAGCTTATAGTGCGGGTGTCTTTCCTCCGTGACGATGCAAGGGTTCGAGTACTTTGTTTGGAAGGCCGGCCACTTCACAGCCTGCTGCATTTCTTTTGCGTGTACTACAATTACTCTGGAGCGAACTCAAAAGGTTTGGACTAGAGGCTCTTCATCCTTATTTCTTGTCTTTGTGAGCGCGCGGTGTGATCTCCAGCCTTCTGTGGCCTGTAGTTCGACTTCTCTACTCTCTTCATCGGTAATATTTGTTTCCATGTCTCTCTGCAACATTCTAGGAGCCCTCCCGTACATTAGCTCGAATGGTGAGCGTCCACTTCTTCCTCTTCTTCGACGATAGCCGTATAATACTTTTGGTAAGGCATCTTCCCACTGGATTTCATTCTCCGACATAGTTTTCGATATTGCTCGTTTGATGGTTCCAACCATCCTCTCCGCTTTCCCGTTTGACATAGGAGCGTATGCGAGAACTGTCTTTAGCTGAATCCCTTTCTCTTCGAAGAAACGAAGCAGTGAAGTTGCAGTAAAACAAAAGGCGTTATCGGAGATGATCCTTTTTGGAAGACCAAACGGTTCAATTATCTCTTTTTCGATGAATGTAAGGACTACCTCAGCATTGGCCTCCTCAACTGCAACTGCTATTGGCCATCCAGTAAGATGTTCCACCCTTATAAGGAGATATTTGTTTCCAGAAGAGGTTTCCTTGAATGGGCCGGCAAAGTGAATTGAAAAGGTGTCAAAGAGACCGGAAACTGGAAAGCCTAGATTTGTCCTATAATTTCGTATCGGAGTGAGTTTTTGACAGTTGTCGCAGCTTTTCACGAAATTATAGACGTCTTCATGGATACTGGACCACCAGAATCTCTCCTTAACAAATGTTTTGGTTGTTTGGAGATCCCAATGCCCTTACTCAATATGAAAAGTCCTCAAGATCTTCATTATTTCGTTCAAAGGGGCCACTAGTCGAGGACCGGCTTTCGTGTGTCGGAAGAGTTTCCCATTCCACAATGTAAAAGCCTATTGATTCCTTCGTACCAAATTTCTGTGTTCAAGATCAACCTTTCTCATTTCTAGTCCATCAAGGAATTTCTTTAGTCCGTGAAGACTAGATTCGTACTCGTTTTCGTTTGGCACATGCACCTCGGCAACTCCGACGATGTGCCTGAAGCTTTTTCATTTGGAATCAGTGGATCTCTCAAGCGGGATAGGTAATCAGCAGGCTGATTATTGCGTCCGGGTCAATACACAATTTCAAACCGATATTCTGCGAAAATGTCGAGCCATCGGGCCAAGCGGTGATGTACATCCTTCTTTTGGAATGCTGTCTTAAGTGCCTGGTGATCAGCTATCAAGACAAATTTCTCGGTGATAAAGGTACACGCGAAACTTTTTCAACGCGAAGACAACAGCGAGCGCTTCTTTTTCGCAGACCAATTATCTCCTTTCCGCATCATTCAGAGTGCGACTTGCGAATTGAACAGGGTGTAGTCTTCCGTTTTCATCTTTTGGGACAAAACGGCACCCAAAAACCGTTCTGAGGCATCTCTCTCCACAACAAATGGTCTCTTGAAATCTTGATACATAAGCAATGGGGGACACATAGCTTATCTTTAGGCTCCCCAAATGCAGTTTGCATTTCCTTGTTCCAGTAAAATTTTCCGTTCTTCGTAGTGCTGGCATGTAACGGTGCTGCAGTCTTGGCGAAATATTTGATAAATCTTCTGTAATATGAGGCCAGTCCTAAGAAGCTTCGGACCTCCGTCTTTGAAGTGGGCCTTGGTGCCAACTTGATTTTTTCGTTTTCTCTGGATCCACTCTAATTCCCTTTTGGTCGACGATATGACCGAGTAATTGGATAGAAGTTTTCGTAAAGAAGCATTTGCTCAACTTAATGTTCAGGCTGTATGCAGATATCCTCTCCACTACTGTCTTGACATGGATATGTGCTGATCCAAGGCTTTTGAGAATATTTCCACATCATCGATATAAACTCTTGCAAATGGAAGTCATTTCAAAACCTCGTTCATCATTCTTTGGAATGTAGCTGGTGCATTCATGAGACCAAAAGGCATCACTTCGAACCTGAACGTACCGGCTTTGTGGTAAAAGTTGTTTTTCCTTACATTTTTCATCCAATGGAATCTGCCAATAGCCAGTGTAAAGGTCAATTGAGGTGAAGTATCTCCCGTCCTTCAAGTCCTCGAGGATCTCCTCATTTCGGAATCGGAAATCGATCGGGTATCATTCTCTGGTTCAGCTGTCGGTTAATCGACGCAAGAACGAAGTTTTCCATCCTTCTTTGGTGCTAACACAACTGAAAATGACCATGGGGATGAAACTGGCAAATAATATCATTTTCCAGCATACTTGTAACATTCTCTGAGATAAATTGGTCATATTTTGGCGGTTGACGTCTAGGCCTGCGGTAAATTGGTTGAGTATCAGTAAGTTCAAATGAGTGAGTGACCGGTACGCTTGCTTGTCTTAGATCGGAAGCGCTCCATGCAATTAATTCGGAAGATGTTAAAATTTCGTATATTTTCATTGAGGCGGGGCTGGAAGGTGCTGTACTTTTTCTTGAATTTCTGCCATTTGGCGCTGATCTTCTTCTCGAGCGCCTCCCTCCAAATTTTGAAGGACCTCTTCCGGCGTGCTCACACCTTGAGATATGGAATTCGATATATTCTTTTTTCCTTGCAATTGTAATATTCTTTCATGCTCCGAATTCCGTCCTTTGATTCGATTCGATATTATCGCAAAAAAACACATTCAGGTGTCAAACCTACCCTAGAATCCCAGCCTTCACCTGTTTCAAACCCAGAATCATAATCATCCCATGTCATGTTCATTACCCCCCGAGCGTACCCTTTTCCACTTCCGACGGTGTTATTTGGTTCATAATCTTCGCTGTCATAGCTAAAAGTGAACTATCCACTGTCCGTTTCTCTTAAATCTTCCGGATACGTGCTTTCGTCGAAATCCAGGGGCACCTTCACGGCTCTGCCGTCAACATTAACTGAAACGATTTGGTTGCCCAAGTCAATGCAGGTCCCTAGTCTTTCCATGGTAGGGCAGCCAATGATTGCATCAAAAGGGAGATCAGGCATGACGAGAAAGTCTACATCAACTTTAGATTCCCCAAAGAACACGGAAACCTCGTCAACAGTGCCCATGCATTTTGAGACGGTTCCATCCACCGCAGTTATTTTTCGATTAGTTGGAATGATTTCAAGACCTACATCTGTCACCAAAGTTTCTAAAATGAGGGTTGGAACAGCGCCCGAATCGAAAAAAGCTTGGGTTTTTATTCCCAATACTTTGAATGGTACCAGCTTAAGACGTCTCGATGCTGTAGAGGCCGGTTGAAGAAACAGTTTCCTACCCTTAGCGGACTTATTAGACCTGATAATTTTTTGAGTTCTTTTCTCGCGTCGTCTGCGTCGCCCCTCAAGAGTTGACCAACCGTTATCCCAGTTGGGGCCGATGCAAGCTCAGCCACCAAATTGTACTTCTTCACATATTCTAGTACGTCCCTCCGGATACTCTTATATTTTCTTACTCTTTTTCGTCTTCTTGGCCGAAGTGTTTTCCACTCCTGGAACAACTTGATCAGGCCTATTGGTTCGAGGAGGTACAGGTGCTGGAATGCTCCAGCATTCCATAATCTAGCCTAGGTTTTTTCGATAAAATGTTCCCTTCCCCATCCCTTTTCGTCACATTCACTTGACTGATTTCTTCAGCTATGGATACCTTACCGGCATCCGTCAACCTTTGATCCTTCCTGTTTTGTAAGATTTTCATCTCTGGCCCTGACTCACTCCTCGCTTCCGATAAATTCGCTCTTCTGTTGTCTTTAGACCAGCAGTTACTTTCATGATGCTCGTAACGTCCGCAATTTCCACAACGAGTGTTTCTATGCGGATTATCAGGACACACATTTGCAAAGTGTCCAGGCTTGCGACAGTAAGAACAGACTTCTGCGGCCTTAGGGGCCCCAGACTGGTTCTTCTTAATGGTAAGAGTAAGGCTTTCCAACTGCGAGGTTATCATATCAAGTCGATTATCGAATCGGATTTCCAACCTTTCTTCCAAGTTTTTGACATCGCTCCTGACAGATTCTAATGCTGCTGCACTAGTAGCCGGCCTTTGATAATTCTTTTCAGGATGTACGTTGGAGATCGATGTACGGTTTTCCCTAGGTACCTCACTCTGTGACAGAAACGTCTCCGAATTTTTGACAAATTCTACCATGGTATCCTTCAGTTCATTAAAAGTGTGAGGGCCCTGGATGAGGAGGAAGTCAGAGAGAGCCGCTTATCACCCATCGCCTCCTTACGCAGCATTCCGTACTTAGCTTGGGCGTTGAACCCCGCCTTTTCATAGAGATCACACAAGTATACCAATGAGCTTAACAAATCGTCGAAGTTGAGCCGGGCCTCTATGGCCGTTCGAATCATCTCATCTGGTTCCACCTCCTTAGCATATTCTCTCACAAGCCACTCACATACCTCACCGAAGTTGCACCCACTTCCATTAAGGGACAACCCGTCAATAAACTTAGCTTTGTATTTGCCTTTTGCGTCACCAGAAAGATAGGCGATGATACTTGCGGTCTTCTCTTCATTGCTCTTCCCAGGCATCACAAAGTTGACATATGTATAGAAAAACTCCTCAACGTCTTCATTCTTGCCCCCTGTGAACGTTATACGAGCAGTGTTAAGATCCAAGATTTCAGAAAAGAAATCCCTCCGAAGTTTTCCCTAGTACTGCTCAACTCGAATACCTCAAGTGCAACCCCCTCCACAACAGTACCAAATGATAGGAGTAAATCGTCTGGAGAAGAGATATTCAGAACCAATTACCCCAACAAGGAGGTGTTGCAAGCGACAGAAGTTCTACCGTGGTTTAGTTGAATCAAAAAAAGGAATGCATATGGAAGAGAGTTGAGACGGCTACAAGCAAGTATGGAAGAGGGAGGCTCTACCACCTATGCTTAGTGACTAGCGTAAAATAAATTCTTCTTGGGTCTGAAGTTGGCTTTCAACTTCCTCGCTATTTGGGACTGGGCTTGAAGTTGTCTGCCAACGTGCTTGACCCCTCCATGAGGAAGCAGTTTACTCAGCTTACATAGACTTCTGGCCACCCCTAAAGTCCAAACAAATCTACAGAAGGTACCAGGAAATGCATAGAAACAATTCGTGTGGATGATATACTCTAAAAAAGATACTTACGAAACTAACAATCAATGTGGTCCTCCTATTTCCCATTCTCTAAATCAGATCAAAACAACTCCTCCAAAATATCAATGCTGTCCAAGCAGCCCCCAAAAATATCTGCGAACAGCTCATATCTCTCTATTCCCTCCTGGGAGATATCTAAACTACTAAAGATATCTCCATCCGGTTCCAGCGTTGGCACCACTTGTTCCATGCTCTCCAGTCCAGGCCCCACCAGTCCAACATTTTCCATGAAAAAAGCTATTTTGAAATATTTAAATGGGGGTTAATTTAATGTGGTAGATATGTGGGTTGGTATCCAGTAAATTCGTACCGGAGCATAGATATCGTATCATTTTCAAGCCAATTGCGAAACCGTACGATGCGTCGAAAGCTGTGTATGGCACTCCAATCTACCAGAAGGTGGAAGGGAGGCCAGCCAGCAAACAAGCGGCATTGGAGGTTACTGTCAAAGCGGAGTGCCGTTGTAAAAGAATGGCTCTAACCTTCGAAAACCGTTCCATTGCGCGGGTGGCAACTGTTCTCGCGAGCTCCTTGACGACGGAGAACGCCGCCGGATGCCAACCTCCAAGCGTTGAGATGGGGACATGAACCAGCCTGTTTCTCCCAGGCAGCTCAGCAAGGAACCCTTGGTATTTCCGCTGCTTCTCTGCGTGAGCTGCGTTGAGGCTTGTGAGTGGGTTGAAAGCCCTGGCTCTTGCGTGGATGGGAGCTAGCGGGTTGACAAAGGTTACGTCGAAGTAATTCGTGCCACCGGCGGCTCCCATCGCCCTGATATCCGGCCTCGTCCTGTTTTGGTAGTGTAGACGAGGTTCGATGAATGGACGTCGGGCGGCTCTTGCAAGGTCGTTCCCCAGTAAAGTCACCTGGTTGTTATGGCGAGTATTCCGCTCGCAGCCAAAGCGACAATGTAGCAAGTGTTCCCCATAGATATCCAGCATTTCATGGCATCCTGCTTTGGGGCAAGGGGTACCTGGGGCGAATAAGGGGGTTTGGCAAAAGTACTGGAACCACACGGAAAAGTCTTTGCTCTTGATGTGCGTCCTCAATCCAGGGCAAGGTGCACAGTAGACCCAGCCTTTTGCACCGGGGAGGGACATGCTAGCGCGGAAGGCGCGGGTGCGGATGTTTCCGAGCGGCAAGGCCTCTTGCACAGCCACATGAATTGCATCTGTTAGCTTCTTCTGCGATGGTGGGTTGGATGAGCAGAAATTGCTAAACGGAATTCGTTTTGAGGGTCGACAAGAGGCGCTCCATGCGGTAAAGGCGGCTGTAGCATCCTCGTACTGCGTCAGGTCTTGAACACAGGACGGCAAAGACTTCTCGCATAACTGCTGCGTCGCGGCGCTGGACGCAAGAAACGAAGCGGCGGCGACATCTCGCGCGGAGGAGAGGCCGATTCCCAAGGTCGGCTTCTTCTCCTGTAGTGCCTTAATGGGCAGTTGCAGCTCCTTGAATATACAGTTGTCTAGCATTCCACCCGCTAAAGTGCGGCAGCACCTCTCGATTAAGCTGTCGAAGTATTCGGCCCCTTTCCGCGTACAGGAGGGCGGTACAACTCGCAAGAGGTATCCCACTTTGCAAACCCCAAAGCAGTTGCGCAGTAGTTGGAATGAAGCGTGGGCGTCCTCGATTTCCATGACAGCGTTAAGTAAAGGCTCAAGGGAGTACACATGGTCCAGGAAGTACTGTTCCATGAACGTTTGGGAGCCGATTGGCGCGTTCAAACCCGAAGTACCAGCACTGTATTCCTGCCGCATATCACAGGGGTATGCGGACTGAACCGAAGCGGAGGGGGCGGTGGGCCACAATACTTTGCTTTTCGAGACTGCCAGATGGAGACCACGACGTTTGGCCTCGGAGAAGACAGAACCTCGATTACCTTGAGTATATTGTTAGGCGTAGATTTTTTTGCCGCCGTCATCTACAGGCCTATTCTTTACGGTACTACCTCTCCCTGTCCAAATTTGCTTATAGTTCCGGTCCTTCCTCGTCCTCCCTGAACCTCGCTTATACTTACCGCGGTCCTCTCCAAATTTACTTCCATTTTATCTAGATATTTTTATACGGTATCTACCCCTCTGAATCGATCTCGAATCAAGTTCTTTTTCCCTTTTTGCTTACTTGCTCCTCCAAATTCGCTTATGTTGAGAAAAAGGGCGCAAATGCACTACTACAAAAAATCCCTTGCAGATTTATTTAACCTATTTCTAATCTATGTAGCCTGGCCCGGGAGCCTATTTAAACCCCTTTATGCCGAGTTTTAAACGTTCCCGATCATTTTTCTCAGCACTCCTCTCCCCCTACACACCCCGCTCACCCTTTTCCAGAAATAGGACATCAAATCGCCCCTCTGCCCCTATCTCCAAAAACCGCCCTTCCCGTCCCATCAATGGCCTTCGTCTCGCCGCCTACGGGCCAACCGATGCCGACGACTACATCCGGCGGCAAACAAAGAAGCAAATCATCGAGTTCGTTCGCCGCCTCTTCATAGAAGAAGAGTCGAGGGAGGTAAGTGAGGATGAGACTGAGAAAGTCGAGGAGGAGAGTGGGGAGTCCTTCGAGGAATGGTTAGCCCCTGAGCTAGTGTATGAGACTCAGGAGAAGGATGGGGAAGATGAAGTGGATGAAGAGGAGGAAGAGGAGGACGAGGACGAGGAGGACGAGGAGGACGAGGACGAGGTGGATGAGGGAACAGGGGGAATGGAAAGTGTTGGACTGGTGGGGCCTGGACTAGAGAATTTGGAACAAGTGGTGCCGACGCTGGAACCGGATGGAGATATATTTAGTAGTCTAGATATCTCCCAGGGGGGAATAGAGAGATATGAGCTGTTCGCAGATATTTTTGGGGGCTGCTTGGACAGCATGGATATTTTGGAGGAGTTGTTTGGATCTGATTTAGAGAATGGGAAATAGGAGGACCACATTGATTGTTAGTTTCGTAAGTATCTTTTGTTTAGAGTATATCATCCACACGAATTGTTTCTATGCATTTCCTGGTACCTTCTGTAGATTTGTTCGGACATTAGGGGTAGCCAAAAGTCTATATAAGCTGAGTAAACTGCTTCCTCATGGAGGGGTCAAGCAAGTTGGCAGACAACTTCAAGCCCAGCCCCAAATAGCGAGGAAGTTGAAAGTCAACTTCAGACCCATGAAGAATTTATTTTACGCTAGTCACTAAGCATAGGTGGTAGAGCCTCCCTCTTCCATACTTGCTTGTAGCCGTCTCAACTCTCTTCCATATGCATTCCTTTTTTTTTATTCAACTAAACCACGGTAGAACTTCTGTCGCTTGCAACACCTCCTTGTTGGGGTAATTGGTTCTGAATATCTCTTCTCCAGACGATTTACTCCTATCATTTGGTACTGTTGTGGAGGGGGTTGCACTTGAGGTATTCGAGTTGAGCAGTACTAGGGAAAACTTCGGAGGGATTTCTTTTCTGAAATCTTGGATCTTAACACTGCTCGTATAACGTTCACAGGGGGCAAGAATGAAGACGTTGAGGAGTTTTTCTATACATATGTCAACTTTGTGATGCCTGGGAAGAGCAATGAAGAGAAGACCGCAAGTATCATCGCCTATCTTTCTGGTGACGCAAAAGGCAAATACAAAGCTAGGTTTATTGACGGGTTGTCCCTTAATGGAAGTGGGTGCAACTTCGGTGAGGTATGTGAGTGGCTTGTGAGAGAATATGCTAAGGAGGTGGAACCAGATGAGATGATTCGAACGGCCATAGAGGCCCGGCTCAACTTCGACGATTTGTTAAGCTCATTGGTATACTTGTGTGATCTCTATGAAAAGGCGGGGTTCAACGCCCAAGCTAAGTACGGAATGCTGCGTAAGGCGGCGATGGGTGATAAGCGGCTCTCTCTGACTTCCTCCTCATCCAGGGCCCTCACACTTTTAATGAACTGAAGGATACCATGGTAGAATTTGTCAAAAATTCGGAGACGTTTCTGTCACAGAGTGAGGTACCTAGGGAAAACCGTACATCGATCTCCAACGTACATCCTGAAAAGAATTATCAAAGGCCGGCTACTAGTGCAGCAGCATTAGAATCTGTCAGGAGCGATGTCAAAAACTTGGAAGAAAGGTTGGAAATCCGATTCGATAATCGACTTGATATGATAACCTCGCAGTTGGAAAGCCTTACTCTTACCATTAAGAAGAACCAGTCTGGGGCCCCTAAGGCCGCAGAAGTCTGTTCTTACTGTCGCAAGCCTGGACACTTTGCAAATGTGTGTCCTGATAATCCGCATAGAAACACTCGTTGTGGAAATTGCGGACGTTACGAGCATCATGAAAGTAACTGCTGGTCTAAAGACAACAGAAGAGCGAATTTATCGGAAGCGAGGAGTGAGTCAGGGCCAGAGATGAAAATCTTACAAAACAGGAAGGATCAAAGGTTGACGGATGCCGGTAAGGTATCCATAGCTGAAGAAATCAGTCAAGTGAATGTGACGAAAAGGGATGGGGAAGGGAACATTTTATCGAAAAAACCTAGGCTAGATTATGGAATGCTGGAGCATATTCCAGCACCTGTACCTCCTCGAACCAATAGGCCTGATCAAGTTGTTCCAGGAGTGGAAAACACTTCGGCCAAGAAGACGAAAAAGAGTAAGAAAATATAAGAGTATCCGGAGGGACGTACTAGAATATGTGAAGAAGTACAATTTGGTGGCTGAGCTTGCATCGGCCCCAACTGGGATAACGGTTGGTCAACTCTTGAGGGGCGACGCAGACGACGCGAGAAAAGAACTCAAAAAATTATCAGGTCTAATAAGTCCGCTAAGGGTAGGAAACTGTTTCTTCAACCGGCCTCTACAGCATCGAGACGTCTTAAGCTGGTACCATTCAAAGTATTGGGAATAAAAACCCAAGCTTTTTTCGATTCGGGCGCTGTTCCAACCCTCATTTTAGAAACTTTGGTGACAGATGTAGGTCTTGAAATCATTCCAACTAATCGAAAAATAACTGCGGTGGATGGAACCGTCTCAAAATGCATGGGCACTGTTGACGAGGTTTCCGTGTTCTTTGGGGAATCTAAAGTTGATGTAGACTTTCTCGTCATGCCTGATCTCCCTTTTGATGCAATCATTGGCTGCCCTACCATGGAAAGACTAGGGACCTGCATTGACTTGGGCAACCAAATCGTTTCAGTTAATGTTGACGGCAGAGCCGTGAAGGTGCCCCTGGATTTCGACGAAAGCACGTATCCGGAAGATTTAAGAGAAACGGACAGTGGATAGTTCACTTTTAGCTATGACAGCGAAGATTATGAACCAAATAACACCGTCGGAAGTGGAAAAGGGTACGCTCGGGGGGTAATGAACATGACATGGGATGATTATGATTCTGGGTTTGACACAGGTGAAGGCTGGGATTCTAGGGTAGGTTTGACACCTGAATGTGTTTTTTTGCGATAATATCGAATCGAATCAAAGGACGGAATTCGGAGCATGAAAGAATATTACAATTGCAAGGAAAAAAGAATATATCGAATTCCATATCTCAAGGTGTGAGCACGCCGGAAGAGGTCCTTCAAAATTTGGAGGGAGGCGCTCGAGAAGAAGATCAGCGCCAAATGGCAGAAATTCAAGAAAAAGTACAGCACCTTCCAGCCCCCGCCTCAATGAAAATATACGAAATTTTAACATCTTCCGAATTAATTGCATGGAGCGCTTCCGATCTAAGACAAGCAAGCGTACCGGTCACTCACTCATTTGAACTTACTGATACTCAACCAATTTACCGCAGGCCTCGACGTCAACCGCCAAAATATGACCAATTTATCTCAGTGAATGTTACAAGTATGCTGGAAAATGATATTGTTCGGCCAGTTTCATCCCCATGGTCATTTTCAGTTGTGTTAGCACCAAAGAAGGATGGAAAACTTCGCTCTTGCGTCGATTAACGACAGCTGAACCAGATAATGATACCCGATCTATTTCCGATTCCAAATAAGGAGGAAATCCTTGAGGACTTGAAGGACGGGAGATACTTCACCTCAATTGATCTTTACACTGGTTATTGGCAGATTCCATTGGATGAAAAATGTAAGGGAAAAACAACTTTTACCAACAAAGCCGGTACATTCAGGTTCGAAGTGATGCCTTTTGGTCTCATGAATGCCCAGCTACATTCCAAAGAATGATGAACGAGGTTTTGAAATGACTTCCATTTGCAGGAGTTTATATCGATGATGTGGAAATATTCTCAAAAGCCTTGGATCAGCACATATCCAATGTCAAGACAGTAGTGGAGAGGATATCTGCATACAGCCTGAACATTAAGTTGAGCAAATGCTTCTTTACGAAAACTTCTATCCAATTACTCGGTCATATCGTCGACCAAAAGGGAATTAGAGTGGATCCAGAGAAAACGAAAAATCAAGTTGGCACCAAGGCCCACTTCAAAGACGGAGGTCCGAAGCTTCTTAGGACTGGCCTCATATTACAGAAGATTTATCAAATATTTCGCCAAGACTGCAGCACCGTTACATGCCAGCACTACGAAGAACGGAAAACTTTACTGGAACAAGGAAATGCAAACTGCATTTGGGGAGCCTAAAGATAAGCTATGTGTCCCCCCATTGCTTATGTATCAAGATTTCAAGAGACCATTTGTTGTGGAGAGAGATGCCTCAGAACGGTTTTTGGGTGCCGTTTTGTCCCAAGAAGATGAAAACGGAAGACTACACCCTGTTCAATTCGCAAGTCGCACTCTGAATGATGCGGAAAGGAGATAATTGGTCTGCGAAAAAGAAGCGCTCGCTGTTGTCTTCGCGTTGAAAAAGTTTCGCGTGTACCTTATACCACTCGAGAAATTTGTCTTGATAACTGATCACCAGGCACTTAAGACAGCATTCCAAAAGAAGGATGTACATCACCGCTTGGCCCGATGGCTCGACATTTTCGCAGAATATCGGTTTGAAATTGTGTATTGACCCGGACGCAATAATCAGCCTGCTGATTACCTATCCCGCTTGAGAGATCCACTGATTCCAAATGAAAAAGCTTCTAGGCACATCGTCGGAGTTGCCGAGGTGCATGTGCCAAACGAAAACGAGTACGAATCTAGTCTTCACGGACTAAAGAAATTTCTTGATGGACTAGAAATGAGAAAGGTTGATTTTGAACACAGAAATTTGGTACGAAGGAATCAATAGGCTTTTACATTGTGGAATGGGAAACTCTTCCGACACACGAAAGCCGGTCCTCGACTAGTGGCCCCTTCGAAAGAAATAATGAAGATCTTGAGGACTTTTCATATTGAGTAAGGGCATTGGGATCTCCAAACAACCAAAACATTTGTTACGGAGAGATTCTGGTGGTCCAGTATCCATGAAGACGTCTATAATTTCGTGAAAAGCTGCGACAACTGTCAAAAACTCACTCCGATACGAAATTATAGGACAAATCTAGGCTTTCCAGTTTCCGGTCTCTTTGACACCTTTTCAATTCACTTTGCCGGCCCATTCAAGGAAACCTCTTCTGGAAACAAATATCTCCTTATAAGGGTGGAACATCTTACTGGATGGCCAATAGCAGTTGCAGTTGAGGAGGCCAATGCTGAGGTAGTCCTTACATTCATCGAAAAAGAGATAATTGAACCGTTTGGTCTTCCAAAAAGGATCATCTCCGATAACGCCTTTTGTTTTACTGCAACTTCACTGCTTCGTTTCTTCGAAGAGAAAGGGATTCAGCTAAAGACAGTTCTCGCATACGCTCCTATGTCAAACGGGAAAGCGGAGAGGATGGTTGGAACCATCAAACGAGCAATATCGAAAACTATGTCGGAGAATGAAATCCAGTGGGAAGATGCCTTACCAAAAGTATTATACGGCTATCGTCGAAGAAGAGGAAGAAGTGGACGCTCACCATTCGAGCTAATGTACGGGAGGGCTCCTAGAATGTTGCAGAGAGACATGGAAACAAATATTACCGATGAAGAGAGTAGAGAAGTCGAACTACAGGCCACCGAACGCTGGAATCACACCGCGCGCTAACACAGACAAGAAAAAAGGATGCAGAGCCTCCGGTCCAAACTTTTTCAGTCGGCTCTAAAGGACTTGTAGTACACGGTAAAGCAATGCAACAGGCTGTGAAGTGGTCGGCCTTCCAAACAAAGTACTCGAACCATTGCATCGTCACGGAGGAAAGACACCCGCACTATAAGCTCTGTTCAAGCTCAGGGAAGAGATCAAGGAGGGCCATCCATGCACGTCGTCTGGTCTCTTACCATCAGAGGCCTGAAGAATCCCTTCTCACCCAGGACTATGCGCAACCACGGGGCATACTCATCTTTAACTATAGAATGATTCCTATGGGAGGAAAAAGGGCCTGAGAATGGATCATCTCGATTACACGGGACTACTACGAACTCCACGTAATCATCCATTTCTACATTAATATATGCCTATGTTTTTTTACTTTGAACGGTCCATTGCTACCTGAAGAAGATTTCCGAATATTAATAAGACTTCTATTTTCATTCCAAAACGGAAGATTCACGGAAGCAGGTCCAGAATCTGTGGAGTTCATATATCATTATTCTATAGGAAGGTATGGAATTGTAGCTTTCGGAGACTTGTCGCAAACATACCTAAACATTATCCGTGCGGTTTACGTATTTCTCAAGAACAACCAAGATTTGCGACTGAGAGGTTACAGCTTGCCCCCTGAAATGGAAAATCGACTGGTCCCGTATCCTCTATGGAAACCTTACGTTTCTCCGCTCAGAAACACAACCTCAGCTGAAGAACAAGATCCTCCCGAGACCGTGATGATGATACGAGCTGGACCATCAAGTGACCGGGGTGGATCATCAAAGAGGGCACGGCGTCGGGAGCAGCGAAGAAGATCACCAAGAAGATCACCTCAAACACCACCTAATCTCCCAGGGGAAACTATGCATCCTTAATTATTGGACGGCTACCAATTAAACGTTGGCTTCGCGAAATGACAGAGGTCCCTCGAGAAGCAGAAGTAATTTCCTTTTTGCCATTAGTATTTGCATGGGCATCCAAACCATTCACGGGGCGCACCTTACTCGTGAGGACTCAGTCCTTATGTTGCGAGTATTTTTCTCTTTCAAATACCCCTTTCTGGACCCGTTGCCAGAAAAGTTTGCATACTACGTTTATTACCTCACATTTGGAAGGTTTGGAGAAGTGAAACGGGAGGAGCTCATTAGAGAACACTATGAAACCATACGCCGAATCTACGAAACTCTTGACCAAGGAGATGAGCCGGTCATCGCACAGTACACACTCTATCATCATATTGTAAATGAGCTACTACTATATCCTTTCAGTGAACCCTATAATCTCCCTGATGAATGGATAGAACTCCCACATAAACAGCAAGAGCATTGAGAACGAGACGAGACGTTCGAGCTAAGTGCAGGGGAGTATTAGGCGTAGATTTTTTTTGCCGCCGTCATCTACAGACTTATACTTTACGGTACTACCTCTCCCTGTCCAAATTTGCTTATAGTTCCGGTCCTTCCTCGTCCTCCCTGAACCTCGCTTATACTTACCGCGGTCCTCTCCAAATTTACTTCCATTTTATCTAGATATTTTTATACGGTATCTACCCCTCTGAATCGATCCCGAATCAAGTTCTTTTTCCCTTTTTGCTTACTTGCTCCTCCAAATTCGCTTATGTTGAGAAAAAGGGCGCAAATGCACTACTACAAAAAATCCCTTGCAGATTTATTTAACCTATTTCTAATCTATGTAGCCTGGCCCGGGAGCCTATTTAAACCCCTTTATGCCGAGTTTTAAACGTTCCCGATCATTTTTCTCAGCACTCCTCTCCCCTACACACCCCGCTCACCCCTTTTCCAGAAATAGGACATCAAATCGCCCCTCTGCCCCTATCTCCAAAAACCGCCCTTCCCGTCCCATCAATGGCCTTCGTCTCGCCGCCTACGGGCCAACCGATGCCGACGACTACATCCGGCGGCAAACAAAGAAGCAAATCATCGAGTTCGTTCGCCGCCTCTTCATAGAAGAAGAGTCGAGGGAGGTAAGTGAGGATGAGACTGAGAAAGTCGAGGAGGAGAGTGGGGAGTCCTTCGAGGAATGGTTAGCCCCTGAGCTAGTGTATGAGACTCAGGAGAAGGATGGGGAAGATGAAGTGGATGAAGAGGAGGAAGAGGAGGACGAGGACGAGGAGGACGAGGAGGACGAGGACGAGGTGGATGAGGGAACAGGGGGAATGGAAAGTGTTGGACTGGTGGGGCCTGGACTAGAGAATTTGGAACAAGTGGTGCCGACGCTGGAACCGGATGGAGATATATTTAGTAGTCTAGATATCTCCCAGGGGGAATAGAGAGATATGAGCTGTTCGCAGATATTTTTGGGGCTGCTTGGACAGCATGGATATTTTGGAGGAGTTGTTTGGATCTGATTTAGAGAATGGGAAATAGGAGGACCACATTGATTGTTAGTTTCGTAAGTATCTTTTGTTTAGAGTATATCATCCACACGAATTGTTTCTATGCATTTCCTGGTACCTTCTGTAGATTTGTTCGGACATTAGGGGTAGCCAAAAGTCTATATAAGCTGAGTAAACTGCTTCCTCATGGAGGGGTCAAGCAAGTTGGCAGACAACTTCAAGCCCAGCCCCAAATAGCGAGGAAGTTGAAAGTCAACTTCAGACCCATGAAGAATTTATTTTACGCTAGTCACTAAGCATAGGTGGTAGAGCCTCCCTCTTCCATACTTGCTTGTAGCCGTCTCAACTCTCTTCCATATGCATTCCTTTTTTTTTATTCAACTAAACCACGGTAGAACTTCTGTCGCTTGCAACACCTCCTTGTTGGGGTAATTGGTTCTGAATATCTCTTCTCCAGACGATTTACTCCTATCATTTGGTACTGTTGTGGAGGGGGTTGCACTTGAGGTATTCGAGTTGAGCAGTACTAGGGAAAACTTCGGAGGATTTCTTTTCTGAAATCTTGGATCTTAACACTGCTCGTATAACGTTCACAGGGGGCAAGAAGAAGACGTTGAGGAGTTTTTCTATACATATGTCAACTTTGTGATGCCTGGGAAGAGGCAATGAAGAAGAAGACCGCAAGTATCATCGCCTATCTTTCTGGTGACGCAAAAGGCAAATACAAAGCTAAGTTTATTGACGGGTTGTCCCTTAATGGAAGTGG
>NADL03000572.1:0-103190 GCA_002205965.3 Kappaphycus alvarezii
TTTTTTGATCTTTGACTCCCTTTGGTCTTTCTTTTGACGTCTAAATAATATTCTAGGCTGATGGTCAACTGTGGACCGAGTATAAAGCCCTATCACTGCGGATTCATCCGCGTTGGCGGTGCAGACCACTCTGGGCAAAAAATATTAGTAAATCCACCTCTTCATCAAGACTTAATATACAACGAAAACTGGAGACAGTAATCCTCGTATTTGTGGTCATTTACTGGGGAAATTGCAGTAAACAGCAAACACACAGGTAGTCAGACGTGTAGCCCTTTTGATCTTTCTTCCCTTTTCTCCCCTCCTCGCACCTAATGCGCGATGTAGCATCCCATATGCAACCATTCGCCTGGCTTTAAAGGAATTGAAGTTAGTAAGTACCTACCGCACTGTACTACCGGGGCAATATATATAAGCACTGCCACCTGGCAGGTGGGGCAGAATCATTGCACTTGCCAAGTAACGCTAGTCGCGTCACAAGATTGGCCGCGATCTTTCGTATTGTATTTACTGTGCGACAAATATCCTCAGTGCAAAGGGATCTGAAAAAGTCTATATAAAGTCTGTACAAGTGCTTGCGTATCGAGTAGTAGAGCAAAGCCAGAACAAGATTCATCAGCCAACGGCCAAGAAGTAAAAAGTTGTTCTTGCCGTAGCTTGGAGGAGCCAACCCTCAAACACAAAGTATAGTAGCTATGTAAGGAATTTGGAAGCTGTAATAACAGAGTGTACATTATAATTCCTCTTGCAATCTTGCTGTGTGTTACACATGTCATACCTTTTGGGCTGTGAAATTAATTTTGCGAATTATTCTCACAGTTTTTTCCCATTCAGTAATTCCCCGCTTCAAAATCGATTGGTTTATCAAATGAAAATCTGTATCCCCTGCTATTTTTTTACCATAATAAGATGCTCAGTGCTTCCAAACTTGTATTACGTACAGAAACAAGTCAGTTACCTGTTTGCTTTCCACTAAATCCTTAAATCAACACCTTTATTCCCCAAACAAGCTCTATCACTGAGGGCAGCACATAACGAGGTCAATTTACTTAAAGTTGACTCAGTTGCTTAGGACTGTTCAAAGTCCAGTAGACTATTATTTGTATTCCGTTGACTTGCGACCAGTACACCTTCCATTTGACGCCCTCCTACGCTCGAGGCTCTAAGAAACTCACTCAAACCTCTACCCACGTATTAAATTTAAGCACAGTACGCGGCCCTATTTTAACGTCGTACCGGACGGGGGAACTTTAACTCTAGAATATTCTTATTTAAAGTCTGCTGATAATATCTTATAGCCCGGGGACTCTTTTTTGAAGCTTGTCAACTGTAAAGGAAAATGTGATTAATGTTTTCGGTAAGGTTGCTGGGAGGTTGGGAAAAATTGAGGTAGATGGTTTCTGTTGAGTAATGGAGGACGAGGGGGGAGGCTGACTCAGTGCGCTGCTACTATTAAGAAATTTTGGAGGAGGGAGAGTTATTGTTCTCTCGGGGCCCGCAGAGGGGAATCGAATGTCCTCTATATACTGTGGAAATCTTAGGGAATTGCACTGGAATACTGTAATATAGCAGAGGAAAATAGTACCTTTTGACTCTCGATGACACACGATGATTGATTTTGGGCCCAAATCCAGTGTCCTGATGATTAAGTTCAACCTAGGTTAACAATGTAACTCAGGAGATGATATGTCCTTTCGCTCTTTTACTTTAATAATTTCATGCTGACAAGGTCTTCGGTGTCTACGGCCACCATGTCCCGAGCCCTACTGCTCTTGACCGGTTTGGTCCATTTACTAAGTTTCAATTGAATATTAGGCCAATTGTAGCACACTATAGGTAATTAATGAGTAATTATTTCTCCCTATTATCTCTCTTTAATCGAGATGTATATCCTGCTACGTCTTAACCACATAGTTGGACCATGTGCGGTCACTAATATATACTCAATGTATGTAACTTTTTTTGAAGTTTAGTGTCTACTCGACAAAGGTCATCAACTGATTACTTATATAATCAATTGACGGAAATTTGTAAGAACGAAGAAAATAAATTCAAAACATTTTTACGGCTTTTCTTAGCTTTAAATTTCCCTTGAAATCTCTGCTAACTTTCATGTTTATCATTCAGAGCTTTCGCACCCTCACTGCCTAACGGCGTCAACTCCCACTCAAATTCCCGTTAAAATTCCCTGCAGGGTTGTCAAATCAAACGACGGACATTTGCTCCCTGGAAGTGGACTTCACACAAAAGCGCGCGCACACACATCCAACGTCAATTGTAGAAGGTCTCATGGACCTATCGTATGACAGAAATAATGTCAGGAACAGTTGTTGGGATCGAGAAAGTGGCTACGGTTGGACGGTTTCAGAGATTACTTTTCGGTGACTGGGAATTTTTGGACGGGGGGTAAAGAGATGTATAATCACTTGTCTACTGTCAAAGAAATAGAAACTCATTTTTATGAGTAAGTTGCTGGTTGATGCTAAATCTAATGAGCTCTGGTAGCACATTGGATAAAAGTTCAGTACAAGGTGGTATCGAAATAGGGACTTATGCTCTTGTGGAATCTGATGGGAGTAGAAGCCCAAGAACATGGTCAAGCAAAAGCCCACGGCAGATCATAAGAGGTTATCCTGAAGGTGTAAGAATATAAGCGATGGAATCTAATCGGCCGAAAACAGTTTCAAATGGTAGAGAGTGGATCTATAAGGGGGCAATTCTAGAATTGAATGTATCTATAACACCGAGACGTTGGATAGTGCATGGTCCGGTGGTTGAGCTTATTATTGCAGGTATTGCTCATCAAGAAATGAAAAATTCAAATAAAATTTATCAATAATTTATTTGAATGCTTCCAATACATTTCATATATACAATTGTCGAATCAAAAAAATCGCTTTGGAAAGGTGGGATTTCAATCTTTGCACGGTAATTGAAAATTTGAGGGTTTTTGGGTCATGATTCTCATGCTTCAGATGAAATTTTTTTTCATGGAGATAGGGATTGCGACTGCTTTCTGAAGCAGTATCGTCTCATACATAATAGTAAAAACTATTAGATGAACTACCTTTCATTCTTATACCTATTTCGAATCTATTCTAAATATTTACAGCATTGAAAACTTTCCATTTGCAACGTGTGTAAGTAGACGTCTTACAAAAATTGGACCAACATAAAAAACATTTCCCTCCTTTTTCTACCTACGAATATGTTCTGTATCATTCGAAATTCTGTATTTACTTTATTCCATGGCGGTATGCCCCTTCATGAAATGACACATCGTCCTGTCCCCTGTTCAAGAGGCTGTCGCGGAAATCTGAAAACCAAGTAAACGGAGATATGCCGAGCCCTCAACACAGTCGAAGTTTTTTGACTTCCCATAGATAGGAGTTGAACTTATGACCGATGCGGTGTAACAACTGCAGAAGAACTCCTATCATTAGTGTGACTTTTGCTGGTGTCCTCAAGGACTGCGGTCTTTAATTGCCAGGAAACTAGTAGAGTGTTATTAGTTTTTGCCTTGTTTCTGATGATCGCTTGGGAAATTCGCGGTAGATCTCCTCTAGGGTGTAAACCCCTTCGCAATAGGTCTGTGCGATGGTAGACCGCAGAAAAGATCACCTTTCCGGAGTAGGGGAGACTCAGTGCCAAGTATCAGTACACGCACCCTCCCCCAGGGTCACAGTACCCTGAAATTTTCTTTATTAGGAAACTGGCCGCCCAGGATCCGAGTAGCCTTCTACCTCTTTAGACTCAAGATCGAAATCAGCTAAAGTCTGGATACACAGAGATGACCAGTTTCAGGGCCACACATTGTAGTAACATGTCACTCTCACAAGTACTTCTCGCCTTCCTCGGTCGGACGCCAGTGCCGGCATTATATCAAGCAGTGAAGAGACTGTAAGGGGAAGTGAAGATGATTAACCTCCGCTTATGAAGCTCATAAATGAGAGGGAGCTTTGTTTTCTGACAAGTAACCAAAAGGGATTCATCATCTCCATTTGAGTACTCGACCCTTCCCTCAGTGGTTCGCAATTGAACAAAATGGTTGCTGAACAGTTCCCACCCGCAAGCTTATTTGCAAAGGAGATTTGCGATCTTCTGTCTATATGGGTCGAGCTGTGAAACTTACTCACGTGGTGCGGGGCTACAAAAACACTAATCGAGAATTTTTATAACAACTCTTGACTATGTAATATACTATAACAGTGGTGACCATGATACCGTATTTCAAATGATGCGGCTGATTGTTGCAGGATGCAGACGCGTAAGAAGTGACCACAAGGTACACCGTCGCCCCTATCATCCTTCACTGAGTTGCATGGAAGCGCCTGCAGCGCCGAATACAGCATTATCAGGAGGCTTTCACACGGAAATGAAATAAGGCTTAAGGGCGGCGAAAATAAGTCCTGCGGCAGTCTGTGCGAATGCTGGATGGATTACGTTGATGAATACTAGCAAATGGCGAATGCATACGGGCTGAGCCCACAACAGAAGCTTCAGCATTTTCACAATCTTTCGTCAAAGGATGCTGGGCGGTTCTATCTTGCGGGAGTTGAGACCCCTTCGCACACATTCCAATAGGCCATACAGATAGCTACAAAAAAGTACAACTGCCTCGTGCGCTAGAACCGAGTTAAGAACTACCTCAACAACTTCGGGGGTTCCTTTTTTGTCCAAGGCGACCTTTGACTATCTTCAGTAGATAAGAAGGTACACAAGCTAATCAACAAGCTCTCACGTCAAGTACCGCGGCCTCATCGGTGATAATCGCACAAAATAAAGATCTTGCGGAATACCAAAGTCGCCTACATTTGATCGCGTAAATTTTTGAGCCGTTTTGCGACACATAAACTGTCTTTGCGTATGTTGTACGTTAAACTCGAAGCCGAACTTCATCTAGACAAGGAAGCAGAGCTGATAATATCTCGAAAAAACGCACTTCGTCGCATGGTGCTGCAAATTGGACACATTGGTATCAACTTCGCTGGACAAGGTTGGAAAAGGTTTGATCAACGTGTGCCTGTACCAACGACGAAAAGGAAAGCCACTCAGTTATTATTCAGTAGTCCTAATACCCACCCAGCTGATGAACTGTCTACAAGTAACGACAACGGATCGCTACTATAGTCCATGGACTCTGGTGTGGGTAAATGCTAGGTAAAGCTTTATAGTGGATTATTAGACCGGAACAAGCTTCCATCTTTCAAAATACCGGAATGTGAAATTATAGTTGTCCACTGTGGTGAGCTTACTCGAGAATTATAATAGTTGGTAGCTTGAAGCCAAGGTTAGTTGTACTGATGTTTTAATGACTGCTGGCATTTTCAAATGACCGGGGCTGTCAGAATGAAAAGCGTATTGCTATGTGTGGGGTTCCCAGGTTCCACCCGATAAGCCCCTGTTTTAGTCTGATATGTCAAACGTTCCCGCCCGCCCTTTCCGCCGACGGAACGAGCGGTTACGCGAGAACCCAGGCTGGTCAAAGGCCTGGACCGCATCGCGATAAGGCAACTACAACTACCGTACCAGAGGGGCCCTAAATGCACATTGAGTGAGCTACTGGAAGTATACTTTCCGCCGACGGAACGAGCGGTTACGCGAGAAGCCAGGCCGGTCAAAGTCCTGGACCGCATCGCGATAAGGCAACTACAACTACCGTACCAGAGGGGCCCTAAATGCACATTGAGTGAGCTACTGGAAGTATACTACTGTAAAGTACAGTGTTGTACTGTAAGGTGGTACTGCACTTTGCTGACAATACAAAGGTACATGCCACGCACCAATTGAACCCAAGCAGTACTATACGTCATGTACTGTACTGTACACAACAGTACAGTGCACTGCTGTCGGCTACCCTCGAGTGGAGTCGGAACTGTCGGTTTATTGTGTAATTACCTTTACTTCATGTATTATAAAAGGCGTACAAGCCTAGCTGACAGTGTAAGCTAAGATAGTTGAAGTTCGTCGCTGCCCAGCTTGAAGAGAGTACGCGCTAGGATCGATGTTGCAAAGGTAGACCATATGGTCGACGAGATTCGTTGCCGCAGGTGGTCAAGAGCCGCCGCTGGTTTACAGAACAGTCGTCGCGATATCAATTTCGCATGGGTCTCAATTACTCCAGAGGTTGACATGCAAGGCGCGGCGAAAGAGTCGAAAGCAAGCGGAACAAAGTGAAAACCGAGCTTTGGAAAAGTAGCGTCCGGGGTCAGGTTAAACGCAACTCTCACTGAGCGGTCGAAGGTCTTCACCTTGTCAACGTGGGCCGATTCGGCTGCCCCGCAAGGTAACAATGCAGCTTGTTTGAGGTAATATCGGGCCATGGGATTGCGAATGGTGACATCATATGCGATTTGCGTCGGCGCATCGAGCGTGTCAGTAGGTTCCGGTCCACATGTGACGAGGATGTCGGCTGGCCGGAGGTCTGTACCCGGCACAAGGTTGGGAACTTCTTGTCTGTGAGCAAGACCGGCAGGTCGGAACATGTCGGTCGTAAGGAGGTTCCGGAGGAAGTTGTGCCGGGTAGCAGCGTTGTATCCTGAGGTGCAACTCGAAGCATGGTCGCCTTGGGCGTCCATGTAAGCGAGACAGTGGGTGCAAACAAGGGAAATTCCTTGGCGAGCGGGTACGGAATTGGCGTGGGGGTGAGCCGGAAGGCGTGTTGCATTTTGCAACCCGATGCGCAAAGTCTGTGCAGGTGAAAGGCGGTGCGCGGGTGAGGCGGTGTGAGCTGGGTTGAATGCATGTTGTCGCAGAGGTCCATTCGAGACTTAAGAAAGGAGCGCCTGTCGGTTTATTGGATCAATAGCATAGCGTAACAACACAAGCAACACAAAAGTCTTGTGTTTAAAACAGAGGACGTTGACACGTGTGCGCTTAACACCCCACACGGTTGGTAGATGACGAGGCATTGGAGGCAGATTTCGGCGAAGAAGATTATACACCCCAAACAGTGGACACGTGTTCAACCTGTGGATCTCCATGGGACAGATGGGTGAGAAGGAAATTAGAATTGAGTTAATTCCCAATTAAAGGAAAGGATGGTCAATTGGTTGGAGTGGTTCCAAATATCCCGTGTGTCCAATTATCCGAATCGAGGAAGAAGGTGAATATTGCACAGGTGCTCATATACAGTGCACTATTCGAAGTCGGCACCAGTTAATGGTTCTACCAAGAAACGTGGCAAATGTAATCAAGCTTGCAAGCCTGTAACGATGGAATCCAAGATTGTAGAACGGAATCGCAAGCCCGTAATCAAGTAGTGTATCAAGGTCATGGTATTTAGCCGTCACCATGATGGCACACTGTCGGAAAAATCGTTTGTGGCTTCAATGGATCACTGGAAATCCGTTTCGATTTCCCCTTCTGGTTTGGCTCTCTCGGCTTCATAAATTGATGCATTACTAAGCGAAGCAAGTGCCAGTACTTCTGCGATTTGAGATTGAATGGTAGAACCCACTTTCATGAGGTGTTTGGCGGCGAGTTTGCGGAACCTGGGCAACTGACGGTTCAAGTTTCATTGTTCTTGCGCTTTCGCTCGCAAGAAGTAGTCTTATTGAAGGAATCAATGAGGTGAGTAACCACGGAGATGGGAGTATCCTGGGCAATCAAGTCCACGATTTGTTGTACAGCTTTGACTTGGTCTTCCTGCTTGTCATGGATCTTTTATTGCCCATGCGCTTCGTCTACAAGACTCTGCTGAGCTTGGCGAAGACCTCGATCGTACAGCTGATTTCCAAGTGTGTGGAATACCGCCTTGGAGAACTTGTATTCTCCCTTCTCGGCTGCGGTTGTTATTAAGTCAACCAAACTTGCAAACTTCTTTCTCCACGACAGAAGTTCTTGGTCCAGCTCGAGCACTGGAGAGTTCATCATGCCTAGACCGTTCTCGAAGTCCTTCCCTGGGCCTGCAGCTGTAGCATTCGCGGTGTAAGCGAGGGATAGCAGGAAAGAAAGGTCCAGTGAACGGGTACAAAGTTCTCAAGGGATGCAGTTGCAGTCCCGTATTTGGTTGTTTTAGTAGAGCCAGTCACTAGAACTGTCGATTTCCCTCTGAATCTCCAGAAACTACCTCTCTCCTCACGCCCCGATCGGTCAATGAGGGCTTCCTTATATATCCGTTCGATAGCTATAAAATAGTAGATACAGTAGACGATAGCCACTGTATTACCGGGAGCAAAATACAGAAATGCTGCCACTTGGCTATTTAGGGTACAAACCATTGGATCTGCCAAGTCAGATCAGTCGTGGCCCGTGATTGGCCGCAACCGTTCATACAGTATGCACTGTACAACAACTGCACTTTTGCTGACATTACAACCGTACACGCCACGCACCAATTGAACCCAAGCAGTACTGTACGTCATGTACTGTACTGTACTGTACACTACTGTACTGCACATTGCTGTCGGCTACCCTCGAGTGGTGTCGGCACTGTCGGTTTATTGGATCAATAGCATAGCGTAACAACACAAACAACACACAAGTCTTGTGTTTAAAACAGAGGACGTTGACACGGGATTCACTGCGGACGGCCCGATGTCTCTACCCTCATACCTCTGGCTCGTCTTTGAGGAAAAGGCCGCCTGACGTTTCCGTCATTCGTCAGTCAACTACCTGTCATTGATTCCAACTCCCCCCCGCCTGCCTCCATTTCTCCAAAGTATCTTCCATTTATATCACGTCCGTCGTCCTACGTCTTAATCATCTCCTTCAACTCCTCCGCCATCGCCTCGATAATCAACAACTCTTCATTCATCTCTTCCGAACCATCCGCCCCTTCGTTCTTTTTCCCACGCTTACGGCCAAGACGTTTCTCCTGCTTCAAACGCTTCGCACGGAGAGCGTCATTTGTTTTTCGATATGTCCAACACTGCGCACCAATAGGGCACTTTTCTTTGCAGTGAGGGCACGTCCAATCGCTCGTCGACGCCTCCAACGCCTGTTTGAAGTCTCCCAATTCGAAACGTGCAAAGCACTTTTCGCAAATCACTTTCCGGCAAATGCCCTCTTTGATGTTGGAGCAAACCGCAAATCGCACGTCCAGTGTCGTTCTACAGATATGACAAAACCTGCTTGGAATCGGCTTGTCAAACTTGGCTACGCGTCTCTTCCTTTTCGGCTTCAAGCGAAGTAGCTCTTCATCCGTGATTTGGTTCGTGTTGGCCAATAACGCTATCGCTCGCTCACGTCGATGCTCGAGCTCAGAGGCCGCTTTGGCAGCTTCTCTTTTGGAGATTTTGCGAGGCCTGTTAACCATTTTCCCGCCGCTCGCGGTTCTCGGACCTGTCTCGTCATCAGCCTTCCCCTGGTCCACGAGCACGTTGGTCGGAGAAAGGGCGGCTTCAGACATTACGTTGTCAAGGCTACTTGGTGACTCAGGCGACATTTGAACACTGTCCTTGCGAGGTGCGATTTTTCTCGGCCCTTTGGTCGCCATGTTAGTCCCCGCCGATTCTTTTCCTGAATTGCGGGTGTTGTTTCTCCTTTTCTTTGCTGGGCTTGTGGGGGTAATAGAGCTACGCGGAGATTTGCATCCATCAGATTCGGTAACCAAGGTGACAAGCTGTGCTGACTCCTCCCTGGTGTTTGCCTCACTCGGGGAATAGTTTCCGCCGCCAAGCACATTATGCCATGGTTCCGTAGATGGAGCCATTGCATTCGAAACGGTTCCTTGATCCGTGGATCCATTCGTTGAATTGACAAACATGCTCAGGCTTTCCATTCCAATCGCGTTTGGACTATATAACATAGCCTCTAGAAAATCTTCGCTGCACTGGTGGAGATCCTCTTTGTCATCCATATTCGAAATGGATTGGCCTTGAGCGCAGACCTCGTTATTTTCGCAGCAATCCGTCTGATCGACTCCGGCCACAGCTTCACCGGCCACAGCTTCATCCAGCACAACATTTTCCGACTGCGATACTTGTTTCACAGAATCAATTGGATTAGAGTCGGTCTTGGCGAAGAAATTCCCTTCCAAAGATCCCGTAGCACAGATCTGGCTCAGAGTCAGCGAAGAATCCACGATATCGTCAGTTGTAGCTGGAGCTGTCATAGATTCAAAAGGAGTCAAAGAAACGGAACTGCAGCAAGATAATCTGACGGGCTGACTTGGGTGGGCTGCTGCCCGGAAAATACCAGAGGGCAACCCTTCCCTTCTTCATCAGCATCCGAGGAACGAAGTCCGAGGAGCGAAATAAAACCCTGATCCTCCAATCCTGTCTGGCGAGATAGCTGACGTGGGTCAGTGTTGAATTGCATAGGCGAGTCGGAGCAGGATAGATAGTTGTCGTTGAGGTCCAACGGCAACGAATGAGTCACCGAAGAACTCGTACCTGGTTGCAGGATGGTACCTGTTGCAAGGCCCTGCGGCTGGCCAATATTCCAGCCGTGGTCTCTTGAGCAGATTGCCCAAGTAAAGTTGTTCCTGGAACCTTGTTGGGAATTGACGAGTGACCACGGCGGAAGCCCTGTCAGCAAAGCATTACGAATGGACGGAACGGCCGCGGGGAGAGTGCTTAACATGGTCATGAGGTGGGTAACGAGGAAGGTTTCCCCTTCTTTCTGAGGCATGGCGGTGTGTCTCTTCTTACAGAATGATCCGGCGTCTTTTTGCCAGACCGTGTTCCCGAGAGCTTCCGTAAACGATCAAGGAATGTCAAATATGGCGCGGAACGGAATGAAACAGGAGAACAAAAACAGGATTGCAGTTCTGAAGCAAGGGGTTCCGAAGGGGCGCCGGATAGGATCAGTGCAGTGAGACGGATATCTCCTCGGTAGATAGTAAGAGGATGGAGGCGGGTAAGAACGTGAGCTGTGTATGAACCTTTCCGACAGCTGACTCCTATCGAATGTATCAGAGATGCTTGTGGATGATGGTGCTGATGTGGAAGGCAGAAAGGTTGGGAGCAAGTACGCCATTGGTCTCAGAGGTCAATTTATACTGTCTTGGTGATAGGGAAATCGTGCGGCTTTCTGGCGATAGCAACCGAATGGATATTGAATTCGAAGTAAGGATGTGTGGAACTGATACGATTATTGAGTATTTTGGGATGAATGTGGGGAAAACAGCGGAACAGAAATGTCTATGGCGTCTATGATTTGTTCTAGTTGAAGTTACAGGTGGATTGTGGGCGTACGGGTTGAAGAAGGGAGATTTAGAATGAAGAGGACCGTAGTAATGGGGACGATTTTGAGGAACAGAATCATTTGGTATAGGGTGAGAGACAGAGGGATAGCTGCGGATCAATCATTTCAATTAGAAATCCGCAAGAATGACGGAGGCTTTCAGGGTGACTGGGAGGCCGTTGATGATGAATGGACCTGATTGCATTTGATACGTATGAAGCTGGTCCAATGGCTCTGAGTAAGCTTGGTTCTAGAGGAAACGGAGCATTGTTTTTTGAGTTAGGGATGAAGGCTTATAGAATATGGAGACAGTTGAAATAAAAGTAGATACTGAATAGATACTACATGTGATGAGGTTTTGGGTATTGAATAGGCCAAAGAGAAGTGGGATGTAGGTTATTTTTACTTTGTGTTCAGGAAGAGACAGCACGGAAGAAAATTGGTCATGTGTCACTGTGGGCAAGAGATTCTTTATCCTTCAAGCCTAATTTTGTCTAAGGCAGGGTTTGGGGGGATTGGCGAGTTGTGATAGGTCGATGTGGCCCGTGAGAGGTAGGGGATCGCAGAATTGTCAAGAATTGGGAGATGCGCGTCAGCAGAATGCGGAAAACAGTTTGTATGAGTTGATAAAACAAGTGTGACATCATTTGACTCTCGGGTGAACTAGATCGATATTGCAGCAGTAGCAGCATCTGTAGATCACTTGATTACTCTACAATTTGGCGATGATTTAAAAACATTATTTTCGATCCATTTATTTTTTTAAAAAAAGTCGGCCTTGAGCCGGCTGTTTACGGAAAATTCAGAGGTACTATAGCTACAGGTCAATCTCGAGGATATTCCGGGCCACAACCGACCATATCTTTCAAATATTAGAGAGCCCGACATCCCCCCCCGCTTTATTGCATGGCCGTCAGAGATGGTGAAACTACAAACCTTGTGAAAAGAGCAAACTTGGGAGAGACGGTACATTTGGATTCAAGCCGCGGCTCATCCTCCCCTCAAGCCGCTTGCAATATACCTTTTTCCTTTTTCTCGTGGCGCAGCGAGTGGCCAAGGCTGCGCATACCGGGTCATTGTTTTCATGCATTGCAAACTGTACAGTACAGTACAGAAGCTATCGCGCGGCTCTTCTCCTGGCGGGCATGGAGCAATTTTCTGCGTATAGCCGCTACAAAATGCAACTCGCCTCAATCCCTAATGGAACATATGGCCTCACTTCAAAAAGTGGCATTACTTTCCGAATAATAAATTACGCAAATATTACCCCGTGTGATAGCGTGACGCCATATAGAAAGAGGGATTAATTTTTTTTTCTAACGTGAAAATTTTCCGCTCTTCAGCGCAAGGTGTGACATGGGTACCACTGGAATAAAAAATCAGATATCCAAGTGTCACTGTTTATTTAGTATTTATTTATTTATGAAGTTTTTGCTGAATCAGGGAAAACAAACGGCTTTTTTTGAACATCATAATAATAATCAAAATTTTAATAAAATAGGATTCGCAGCAAGCATTCCACTAAACTTCGCAATGACAATCAGCCTGGAAATTGAATACGAGAACAATTGTTCTACTGGAGGACGAACTCGTCTTTAGCTGACTTGTCTTTTTATTTCTTCGCTTAAGCTCCCTCCTCCACCTACACCTCGCCCTCCCTCGTCCGACGTTCGAGCCCGCTCCCGCGGTCCTGCTGCGGTTGCGCTCTGTCGCGCGACGACGGTGCTTTCGCCCTCATCTTCCCTCTTCTCCTGGTTTTTTTTCTTTTTTCTTTTTTGATTCTCCCGATCTTCGCCAGATTCGTTTTTCCACAGCGCTATCTTATTGGCTACTTCTTGATTTTAAGTCTATCGTGATCTTTTTATTGGCTATTTCCTTTTCCGTGATCTCCCGACCCCACAGTTTCTGCCACCATGCCTTCCCGACCTTCTTCTGGGCATTCCGACACCGTTGTTTCCCTAACCCATGCGTCGATGGACTATCTGGTCAAATGCGTCTCCATCTTTGATGGAGTCGTCAATCTCTCCGACCCTGCAGCCACAGCTGCATTCTGTTCTGCCGTTCAGAACTCCCCCGTGGCGACCGCTCTGGCCCCTTCTCTGCAAAACAACCCTCAGTTTCGTTCCGTCCTGCAGATCTTGACCTCTCTTGCGGCCCCTTCCTCGCCGACTTCTCCAGCCGCTGAACCGGACCAATCTCCCAATCCTGCTCCTCAGCCTCCCGCACAATCCTACCTACGCGCGGCGGCCATGCCCCCAACAGCCCCAAGACCCCTCCGCCGTCTCCCTTTCCTGGGCCGCCAAGGCCTCACCCATCAGGGTGACCTTTCAGCTGTTCGCATCTCCACCAAGTTTGCGGGCCGCGTCCGCCGAGCTACTCGAGGGCTTTTTGGCGGCAACACCAAGCGAGTTGTCGTCGTCACGTCTCCTCCGGACTTTCCTGTACATGATCCGTCCGCTTTCCGCCGAGCCATCACACAAGGTGGTTTTCCGGGCTCCTGTTCCATTATTCGCTCCTCTTCCCCTCATATCTTCATGGTGTGCGCTGCCGAGCGGGATTTGGCGTCTTTGCCTCCCGCCTATACCGCCTTCCGAAACTTGGCGAAGACATCGGACAACTACGACCCTCCCGAACTCGTGTTTTCCGAAATCATGGACATCTCTTCAGACCTGTCTCCTGCCCAGCTCCGCGGCGTCCTTCCTGGCCTTCGACAAGAAATCGAACGCCTGGAATCTCCGTCCTGCTTGTGGTATCCGGCTCCTGCTTTTGCCCAATCCCTCCGCGAAATGGAGTCCGCAGCTTACCAGACTCTTTCTGCCGATCCCACCTTTGCCCGGGACATGCCTCCCCTCGCACCCCCTTCGGCTCCCGCTGTCCACTCTAAGCGCCGTCGCGCCCGTCCAGATGTGACCGATACGGACGGTTTTACCCTGGTTGCACGTCGCGGCCCTGGGCCCGCGACCTCTTCTGCTCCTAGCTCCCCTGTTCCCCCGCAGGTTGACGGTCGGTTCTCTGTCCTCGAATACGTCCCAGTTCCGGAATCAATGACCGATAATGACCAGTAGGATTGCTTCTGTCCCTCCTACTGCCCTTACTTTCCCTGCTCTTTTCAGGGCTTCGATACCCTTCTTCCGTACATCCCTCGCCCAGTTCAAGCAGCGGCCTACGACCTCTATTTTGCCTCCTTGAGCCGTGTCATCGCTGCTCCGTCTGATGCACATCGTCATCGTGCCCTTCTCGAACTTGTCGCCCTCCCCAAACTCGTATTTCGACGAAATCATCCTCGCTTCCATCGCTCGAGCCGCTCTGAAATCTGCTCCAATCTTGCCGACCGCATTCGTCTCGCATCTTCAGGTCTTTTCGATGACCTCTTCATTGAAGCCCTCTCCCTTTTCGGGGCCTCCCACCCCCCTGCTACCCATGCCGACGCCTCTCATTCCCCATCTACCCTCCAGCGCAGCCGCCGCTTACTGCACCGTGGCAGTCCTTCCCGCGCCACAGCAGCCTTACTGCACGATACCCCACCTGTTGTGCCCTCGGAAGACATTCTCCGCAGACTCAAATCCCTTCACCCCACGCCCACGTCCCCCGTTCAGCCCCTCCCTAACTCTCGTCTTCCCCCTGCCGTCAAGTTTTCCGTTTCGGATGTTCGTAGAGCCATCCATAGCCTCGACCCGTCCACCGCCCCTGGATCTGATGGCCTTTCCCCACTCTTTCTCCGTATGTTGCTTCGACCTGCGGGGGGAGTGCATCCCGCCCGCGACTGTCTTTATGTGCTGACCAAGTTTGTTAACATGTGTTCCAACGGCGAACTACCGGACTCGTGCAGGGCCTACTTCTGTGGGGGCCGGCTCACAGCCCTCCACAAGCCCAACGGTGGACTTCGCCCTATAGCTGTTGGTCTCCTCCTCCGCCGACTTATTGCCCGCCTCCTCGCTCACAAGGCTTGCTCGACTGCAGCTTCCTATCTCTTGCCTCATCAACTCGGCGTGGGCGTTAAAAGCGGGGCTGAGGCCATTGTTCATGCCGTCCGTCGCCTGACGCAAAACACCAAGTTCCAGGACCACGTATTGATCCAAGTCGATGCCCACAATGCTTTCAACAGCATTTGTCGACAACGCATTCTTGATGCCGTTCTGGACTTTGCACCTGGCATCGCGCGATGGGTTCACTACTGTTATGGGGATACCTCTTTTCTCTCATTCGGTTCATTCTCCATACTAAGCGCCGATGGCACTCAACAGGGGGATCCTTTGGGGGCTCTGCTTTTCGCTCTCGCTCTCCATCCTCTCGTTCTCAAGTTCCAGGAGCGATTCCGGCCCCCGCTCAACGCTTGGTATGCAGACGATGGGAACTTGGTCGTTCCCCGCTCGCAGGCCCTCGAGGCTTTGCAATTCTTCCAGAGTCAGGGACCAGCCATCGGGTTCGCACTGAATATGACCAAAACTCACGTATACGGCCTCTCCTATAATCCCTCTCCCCTCACTCTTCCCTGCCCCTTCTCCACGCCCGATGGCTTTACCGTTCTCGGCTCTCCCATTGGTTCCGATACCTTCGTCAGCGCCGCATTTCACACCCGTCAAGCTGAAGTAGATCGCATCTTTTCCTGTCTTCAGTCCTTCGATGACGCCCAGATGGCCTACCACTTGCACCGTTTCTGTGCGAGCGCCTGTAAGGTTGTTTATCTGCTGCGGACTCTCTCCCCCCACCAATCTACGGCTTTGGCCGTCAGCTTCGACCGGAAGCAGCGGGAGGCTTTCGCACAGATTCATGGTCCTTGCACCGACTCCGAATGGGAGCAAGCCTGCCTTCCTATTTCCTACGGGGGCCTCGGCATTCTTCTCGCTTCGTCAATCCCTGAGTCCGCTTATGCGGCTTCCATGATTGATGTTTTCCGCCGTTTCTCAGATCTGCTCTCCTTCTCGGGAGACCTACACCTGGAGGAAGTGCCTCGGGCCGCGATTTCTTTATTATCTACCCGTTATCCAGATCTTTCGGCTTCCCTGTCGCCCACTTCCCTGTTTCAGAGGTGTCAAACGCCGGTCCCCGACGAACGGCTCCAGTCTGCTATCTCGTCTGAGCTTCACAGTTCGACGTTTGATCGGATCTTCCGATCATCCTCTGACCGCGACAGATCTCGCCTCCTATCTGTCCGTGAGTCGTCCGCCTGTTCAGCTTTCTCTACTTTACCGCACCCTCACCGCGGCACCTATCTGTCCTCGCAAGCTTGGATAGTCGCTGTATCTCTACGCCTCGGCCGCGCGATTTTCTCTGGTCATGATCGATGTCCGGTATGTGCTCGCCGTTCCAACGACATCGCCCCGGTGCTCGATCCCCTGGGCAAACATGCCCTCACCTGTAAGTACAACGATGGGCAGACTCGTCGCCACAATGTCTTGCGTAACGCTCTCCATCGCTACTGTAAGGAGCTTGGAATTTCTGCCTCTCTTGAACATCTGCTTCCTCCCCTTCCCCCTTCGTCCTCTTCCTCGTCCGCCCTTCGCATAGATCTTTATATCCCTGCTGCATATGGCCTCGACCCGAAGGATATTGCTTTGGATGTCACAGTGGCCCATCCACACGTCACTTCTCGCGTTTCCCAGTGTGCCCTATCTGGCGGCGCAGCTGCCTCAATGGCTGAACGTGCGAAACACACGCACTACGGTCTAGTCTGCCACACGAACGATATACGGCTTCTTCCTGTTGGTATTGATGTGTTCGGAGCCCTTGGGGCCGACGGTGCGACTTTCTTCCGGCGCCTTTCTACGTTCGCTGCTGCCCGTCGAGGCACCACTCCCCAATGGGAGCTGCACCTCCTAATCACGCGCTTTGTGTTCTGCTTGCATGGGTTACAAGCTCGTCAAGTTCTTACCAGATGCATTTCCGATTAGTTTCTCTCTCATCCCCCTATGCATGTTAATTTCTCTGTAATCCCCCTCAGCATGTTCTCCCACATGCTCTTTCCACATCCCGTAAAGATTACACACACAATACTGTACTGTACTGTACTGTACAGTACAGTACTGTACAGCATGAAGGTGAACAACATCTACTGTACCATCCGCACCAGACAGTACAGTACTGTACAGTACAGCGTAATGCAATAGTAGACTCTGCTTCTACAGTATTTCGCTCAGTATCGCCCTAGTGCCAATGCGGCCCCGCTGCCCTGGAGCTGGTTTCGCCATCAAGACGTAAATTCATTTCAGCATGAAGAAAGAGGATGAACATGTATTGTGCAGCTTTGCATATTGCATCGACTGTACAGTATCTACCGGACTGCTTTCGCCACTGTCGCTCTACAAAGTGTTATCCAACTGTGTCCCACCCAGCGAGCTACAAGCCGAGAGATACAGTCACTACCTGGGTCACCGCATCTATCGTAACGGCCTGGGTGACCACATCTCCTGGCTTGCAGCTCACCATTGCAGCAAATGTGACACGTTATCCAACATCCACGACCTGCCGTTGCCGAAAAGTGTGCAGCATTCGTTACGTTGGCCATGGCCCTGGTATTCGAGACATTCACCGCGTCAGCCACCGTACTGCACGGTTGGAACCTTACGTTCCTTTGCCAACAATTTCCACACACATTTTAATTCCTCAACTTACGGTGAATTCGTTCGGATTGCGGTTGCCCTACATGTAACCACGAATCTCAACCTCGTCCCATTTCTCTGCGCTCAACCAATGAAAATAATCGCAGTCCCTTCTCATTGGCCAGCGCACTCTTAGCTCTCAATCATTGGCTACTCGGATATCACTCGAGGAATGACTGCCAGGAAACGAGTAACCAGATTTGAGTAAAGGCGAAATTTGAATAACTCGTGTTGCCGCCGAAACTGGATTTAAAACTGCATTGGTAATTGTAGAGTGAAAAAGCAAATTGAAAGGTGCAATTTAGGTTTATTATGTTCAAACTTTTAAGCTTTAGTATTACGGGTGTCACCGGTCAGTACTCCACGAAATAATAAAAGACATGTGTCGACCACGAAGTATCTAAAAAACCGGTGCAAGCGGCAGCGGGAGACCATCTGCGAGTAACTGGAATGCCATTTATCACCTTGAACGCGATCGATTGCCACAAAGCAAAGGGACCGGACTACTCTTTCCTTCTATGTATAGAGTCGAAAATCATTGACAGGCGCAGTACCCGACTTGCGACATGCATTGCAACGCACATTGCTTTCGCAAAGAGGTTCTGCTTTATATTTGATCTATGGAGACATAAGGGGGTCTATGGCGACTATTTGAGATCTACAGCAGAGTTGGTGTGAGATTGGAAGGGGTTTTCAGATATCTCAATCACTTGTGAGAGTAATCCCGGTCACAACTTTTGGAATGTTCGGCAGAAATACCCTTGTGGCTTGATTCAAGGTAACTGGCGCTGCTGTGGTCGACATGGCGGAATCATACCGGATAAGGTTGATTATCTGTGTATGAGTTGACCATTTTATGTATACATACCGCAGGTATTGTAAAACCCCAATTTTTTCAACGAATCGGAATGCCGAGGATCGTGAAGGGACACAGCGTGTGATAGAGACTGAATTTGTTCCGATGGACCGGTAAATGCCTCAAAATTTACCCAACCGTTTCATTTAATCAGAAACCAGGCTTGAAGAGCAGTGGAGCTACCCAAATTTTCAGGAATGTGCATCATATTCATCCACATCATCCATCCAGACATATCAAAAAGGGACCAAACGCACTGCACGCTTGTTTCCGATCTGATGTCTTGCCTGCCTGTTAAATATCATCCGTTGCTCACCGTAAGCACTACGTTGAGTATTTGGAGTGATTGGCATTGAAATATTCGCGTTACCGATCCGTTGGAAACTAAAAAACGCTGCATTCAAACTGGCCCCTTACTACACAGCGGCCACTGCTTTGGACCGTCAGCATCTCAGATCACACTGTAAAATAGAAACTTGAGCATCAATCACAACGCAAACAGCTTATGCGCACGTCGTCGCGACGTTCCTCCAACTTCCACAAATCTATTAGATCGGAAGTGGACACCATCCAAGCCCTTCATTGCCCTGCTTCAAATATGTATACTACCAAGAAACGCCCGCAGCTTAATGGATGCCCATTCGCCATATTCGACCTTCAAGGAACCTGTGATACGGTTTGTGACCATGAAATGCCTTTTTTACGGTAACTCCTTGGGACAAAGTACCTGTCCATCGTCTAACACCGCAAAGGGGAAAGTTTCGGGTGCTTTACTGCTCAGCGGTACTGACGGCTGCGTCCAGAGAAAAAGGACGCATGTTTAAGCCCTAGAAAACGATCAGAAGGTGCCGCACTTACAAAACTGGAGTAAGACCAGCCGTAAGACACAATGCATTGGACGAACCGGCTGCGGCAGCGTTTCTTTGCATAAAGACGGATCGTAATCGTCCGAAAGACTCCATGGATCTGACAGCTACGTGCCGGACCATGTCATTCAAACCTCGAATGCGTCAGAGCGCCATCCATCGGCTGTAGACATGGGCACTGGGACAAGTTGGGCCTGAGGATTGTCTGTGATAAAGTCTTGGTATAATCATTGAATCTTTTGAGGCATCCAATCACACTGGAGCGTGTCAAGAGCTTGCTAAGGAGTATCTATCCCGGGTCGTCGCCACAGATCGCAAAAACGCCTCCCCGTGCAAGTGACACCTTCCGAAGGCTCCGATCACGACTCTTCATATACTTTATGCAAGAAGAGAATCACTACGGTCACGCTGTTCTTCTTTTACGTCGTTTACAATGCTTCTTGAAAATATCGTTATCAAAGCAACCCGTCACAAAGCAGCCGGACAGGTAACGACCCGTATGGAAATGATGAAAGTAGACTCCAAGCTTTCTTTATCACTCCTTGAATCTTGACACAGCGCGACAAGAGATTCCTAACTATTATACGATGACGAAAAACTCTCTAATGCCAATCAGAACCTCGACGGAAGCGGATCAAGTCGCCCCTGCCAACTGCCAACTGTCGGCCACTTTGCCTGCCATATCATTTGCCCAAAACAACGGATCTTGCCTTGGGGCATCTCATTTCTGATAATCTATCTGATGATCGCTTCCACTGTGACTTTCAGCGGTGTATAAGACAATCATCTCCATGCAGTTTTGTCTCCCGACTTCGCTATCTGTAATGGTCGAGGTCCGGGTGACTGTCATCGGCTTTGGAAAAGCCTATGAAATCGTTTGTAATCGCCTACTCTCTGATTAAATGCTTTCAATGTTGGTCAACAGCGCTGGGAAAACACATGCACGGGCTGAGTTCCACCCTTCGCTCTTATAAAGTCGTTTGTCATTGCCTACTCTCTGATTGAATGCTTTGAATGTTGTTTGACGTCCCTGGAGCCATATACAACGGGCTGAGTTCTACCTCTCGCTCTCACCTTTGGTATTGAAGAAGATGCTGCAAGTACTCTGCCGCCACTGCATTGGGGCTTGGGGTCATCAAGGTGTTTCCGTTACCCTCTACTACGGGGAATCCTGGGGTTTGGTAGCAACGATGGCAAAGTAAGTTGAAGTCCTGGGAAGTCATACGGTGCAGCTATGTCGAAGAATCGACTGTGTTCCCAGTCTCCATCCGTAGCTTCGCGGAGGCTCCCAATCAAGTGAACACCCGCCGCCAAACTCAAATCTGCTTACAGCTGGAGGCGGATGATGAATGCACTACCCTTCAGACTCGATCTGTGCTATAAAAACTCTCTTCCGCACCTCTCAAAGATGCCCCCCAACAGTGAACGAAAAAACTATAGATCTTCTCGATTTTTTAATATTATTTGAAACATATAGTAAATTGAAGCACAAAACTAGGCAAATATATTCTATTCTAATAGTGTATGAAGTACCAAAACTTCAAATTTATTTAAAAATTATTCAAAAAAAATTGATCCAAAGCTCTACCAAAGAGAATGAAACAGTTATACTCTACAGTACTGTACATACTGTACAGTACTACGGCGGTGGTTGTATGCGCAAGCGGCAAGGCCGCACTGTGCTGGTAGGTGGGTTTTTATTTCGAATAATTAGCATTTTAGATACACGTGTATGATTTGAAATTATTTTGCACGGTATCATTCAACGCATCTCGCCCACCCAGCCGCCGGGCAAGATAAAATTAAACCATCCCAACAACGGCAACTTGCCACCCAACGTGGTACTCCCGTCTTACTTCCACTTTCCCTTCCCCGCGACGTTACTCGCCTCGCGACTACAACACCCCTCAACCCCGCCGACGGCACACCAGCGGCGCCTTTTTGATTCCCTCCAATCGCGTCCATCGCGCACACGCGGCACAAAAAGACTTCCTTTTTCATTCTTGCCGCCTCCTCAGGCGCCTCAACTGCAGACCTCTTTCAGTCGCCCAACAAGTACTTAACAGCAAACCGCCTTTATTGCGATGCCAATATTTTCAAAAGTTTGCCTTGCCCACCGACTTCCTTTCCTAAAATCTGTAGGGTTTTTTTTGTACCTCAGAAAAGCCCATGAAGCTACTGCCAACCCAAACATTTGCAGTTTTTAGTGATGGCATCTTCAACTACCTAATATTAATGAGCTGTTTACTATTAATTAGTTACTTGAATTTCCTGTAAACAACAGAAGGTAGTTTAAATGACATACATACTCTCAACAGAGTATTGATAAGGGCTACTAGCAGACCGTTGCATGAATTTAATGCTATGATAGGCAAAGAAGGCCTTGATTAGAACATAAGGAAGTAACGCCGTGTGTTTATTTGTTGATAGTGACAAACGTTTATTTTTTTCATTCATAACAGGTAACAGATACATTTCTAGAGTCCGTAGATACTTTCCAGGACTGTTTTGCTCTATGCAGTAGACAATTTACTCTGTCCTCTGTCCTGTTTTGGAAAACGCTCCGGACATCATCACTGAAGCTCCACTCCTCTGAACACTTGAAAGATCATTCTCTCCTTTTTTGAGGTTGTGTTAGTATAACTAAAAAGCATGGTTCCTTCAAATTTAATATTCATCTTTTCATCTGAAAACATATCTTTTCCTTAGTAATGCATGGGTCATGTTGACTTCTGGCGAGCTCAACTGGGTCGGGATTTAGTTTGCGGTGCTGCAAGCTATATGAGATTTTTTATTTAATAATATTCGAAGTTCGTCTGGAAAAAGTGATTTTACAGAAGTTTATACCTAAATATTGCCAGTAAAAACTACTTTGTGAATTCATCTGCAAGTTTCCACTTTACCTAGTAATTGGAATCATTCTAAACGCATAAAAAGGAGTAATTTTTGGTGACAGGCTTATTTTTTTGTTGTTTCAGCTCACCAGAGACTTCAAGGATGATTTGGTGGCTTTTCGAAACTGTTCCAATCGTCCAGCAATATCGGATTGAAAAATGTTCTTTCGAGACACAGAAAGGCTCGGTCCTGTTCCTCTTCAGTGAGAGGAACAGTTTTTTTTGCCAAGAGGCATTGTTGAACTCTTTACGTGGACGCAAAGTATTTGAATTACTGTTGGTGGCACAAAAGAGAGTTGTGTGCGATTTATGTCCTGATTTGTCCCTTGGCGTTACAATTATTGTACCCTCTATGATAACCTTTTCGATCCCATTTTAAACAATTTTCATTTTTTTTCCTCGAAATTAGGCACTGCTGGCACGCCAGACTAATGGGTACTGTTTGTGTTGATTCGAATATTGGCAGTTTTTTGGACAAAATGCGCATGGACTACAATCCTCGGGAGCACTTTGTTGGTTTTTGCACTACTTACTGCATTATACAGTGCCTACGAATACGATCTATATAGCTGCTGAATGTACCACGGAACTCTTCCGAAACAACGCCCTTACCGGCAGACAACTCGTACAGTTACTGTACCCCATTACTGTACTATATTATCATCACTAGCGTCCACTACTTTGGATCTCCCCTCCGCCTGCTAATCTGCACTTTAACTTCAATTTGTCCGGTTCAGCATGAATATTGACTTGGAAGAAAAGAAACATGTGAATGAAAGACAGTTAAGATTTTCATCTCTCGGTAAGCTTCTGATATTAGCTCCCTTGTACGCGTTGTTGTCGTTTTAACTGTACTTTTCCTTTTCGATGGATCCGCCAATAAGGCACCTTGGTGCGACCGAAAGGATATTACTGTTCATCACAGGTTCATCGCCAATTGCATTTCAATTTTAAAGACATATTGCTTGCCTCTGTGACTTCAACTTTTGAAGTAATTTCGTGAAGAAATTTCGTAAAATAGACGAAATGGGTAGTGCCAACCACCTTACCCGTTTAAACGTTTTGGGTATTCTTATTTATGTCAACCTCCAAGTCCTTGAGCTTAGATCGATTGTAACTGTTCTTAGTCACAAGGAACGAAGACATCTGCGGAACAATTATCCAGTTGTTTCCAGTGGCATTGATAAGAATCGAGAACAAAGAAGAACAATTTAAGAAGAACAATTTTCTTCACTGATAGCTTGGTTCTGAGATTTTTCAGCCTCTGGTGTTGTTCTCACCACAGAGTCAAACAGAAATGGGGCAGCATCCGAAAAACTAACCATAGTTATCCAACGGGATCTGATTGCCCTGTTTTTGTTGTGAGTGCTTGATACTGCCCAGGTCTTGCAAAGAGGATGAACCTTATATTTAACCGTATGTCATTATACGCGACTTTCAGCCGTTTATCGTTTCGGTATTTGCTACGAGTGAGCTCGAAAAAATATTCTTTTGCATTTCGGATGTATCCCAAATACCAGGCACCAGGTTTTTTTGAGTCTCAACAAAGCACCCTACAGCTTCTTTCATCAGAAAATATGACAGAAGAGTATTTTGGCGAAGGAAATTCCAGCATCATTGAGTGCGTGCGGCATGCAGTCCGCTCTAAGTGCGCATCAACTAACTCGAAGTCAACCAGCATCTAAGAAAGACGGACAATAGATGTTTTGTATCCTCTTCCAAGTTCAAAAGCAATGATAAGACTGTTTCCACGAAGAAAACTCGTTGCAATCCCCTCGCTATCGCTGTTGAGACGATTTCTTAAAACGTCGACAATATACCTTCTACATCTTGTTCGTTCATTACATCTCCGAGAAAACGCAGTGACATCTGACGTAAAGTGAATTTTGCAATTGACACTGAACCAATTTTTCTATGCACCCCCGCAGGAAGAGGTCTCGTCTTAATGACATGAGTTTGCAATGTTTTTCGAAAATTATTATTGTCAAGTTCTTGATCAGACGATATTGATCCAGAGCCTCCAATCAATAGGGTCCATTGAGTTTCAAGGAGCTTTCCAGCTTATTCTATATCTCCGGTCGACGGAATAACCGCAGTACAGAAGCTTGAAGCCGAGTTTTTTCATATGGAGTATTGGGTGCTTCTTCAACTAAATCAAGTACATGAAAACGATTTACACATCATGGTTGAAGGTTCGAAATGGAATTTTTCAGGATATGTTGCGCACAGAGAGTGAAACTCTGGTCTTTTCCAGCTGTGAAAAGTTTTCACGACAGCTCCGAGCGCTTCGCCTAAGGCAGGAGAAAGAACTCCGCACCGTTTGCAGAGATCATTCATGTCCTTCCGAAGTAAAGGCGAGTACAGGTGAAGTTTCACAGCTAGAGTTTTTGTCGATTTTCCCATGAAACGCAAGATTTTGTTATCGCCGTCATTTCATTTCCCTTTGGTTACAAGAATGTATCGTTGAGTCTCGAGATAGCTTTGGAACTTGGATATTTGGCTCATAACAACAGCAAGTTGAGTTCGTGTTTCTCTACCTTCAATAACGTAGATCTGAATTAGGAATTCTCTATCTAGTCCTTCAAATACACCTGATTTTACAATGAAAACAGGAGGCGTACAAGAATTGGGAACATCCGATGTGCTCAAAACAAAATTTCGAAGTAAAAGAAGACCATCGCCTTTGGTGACGTAGAGCGGAATGACAAGTTTTTTCTTTCAATCGTTTACGAGGTAGTCTGCACACATCTATTTTTTGCTCTGCATCGCTGCAATTCTAGCAATTGTCATGGTTGAAAGGCGCACAGTCCAAGATCTTTAACTTGAATTCGATGTCCATTGCTGGTGACAGCACAACTGCTAACTTAACTTCTCCAACACTTCAACGGGTATTTTTGGGATAAAAATACCCTCTGGAGTTTTAGGGTGCATCATTATTTTCGGTGACGTTTCATAAAGATCTTTGGCTATTCGAATCTTCAGAAAGCCAACGTTCGAATGCTGTTACTTCAAGTTGCCTCTTTCATGGTCTTTATTCCCACGTTACATGCAGACTTCTGGGAAGGTTTCTGTCGGTGCTTTAACTTGTTCGTCGTCGCATCCCGACTGCACCTATGATTTTCTTCATCGTTACGATGAGTCTTCCATATACTTCCGTTAAAAGCACGATGCTTGACTGTTTTGTGATCTTTGACTCCCTTTGGTCTTTCTTTTGACGTCTAAATAAAATTCTAGGCTGATGGTCAACTGTGGACCGAGTATAAAGCCCTATCACTGCGGATTCATCCGCGTTGGCGGTGCAGACCACTCTGGGCAAAAAATATTAGTAAATCCACCTCTTCATCAAGACTTAATATACAACGAAAACTGGAGACAGTAATCCTCGTATTTGTGGTCATTTACTGGGGAAATTGCAGTAAACAGCAAACACACAGGTAGTCAGACGTGTAGCCCTTTTGATCTTTCTTCCCTTTTCTCCCCTCCTCGCACCTAATGCGCGATGTAGCATCCCATATGCAACCATTCGCCTGGCTTTAAAGGAATTGAAGTTAGTAAGTACCTACCGCACTGTACTACCGGGGGCAATATATATAAGCACTGCCACCTGGCAGGTGGGGCAGAATCATTGCACTTGCCAAGTAACGCTAGTCGCGTCACAAGATTGGCCGCGATCTTTCGTATTGTATTTACTGTGCGACAAATATCCTCAGTGCAAAGGGATCTGAAAAAGTCTATATAAAGTCTGTACAAGTGCTTGCGTATCGAGTAGTAGAGCAAAGCCAGAACAAGATTCATCAGCCAACGGCCAAGAAGTAAAAAGTTGTTCTTGCCGTAGCTTGGAGGAGCCAACCCCTCAAACACAAAGTATAGTAGCTATGTAAGGAATTTGGAAGCTGTAATAACAGAGTGTACATTATAATTCCTCTTGCAATCTTGCTGTGTGTTACACATGTCATACCTTTTGGGCTGTGAAATTAATTTTGCGAATTATTCTCACAGTTTTTTCCCATTCAGTAATTCCCCGCTTCAAAATCGATTGGTTTATCAAATGAAAATCTGTATCCCCTGCTATTTATTTTACCATAATAAGATGCTCAGTGCTTCCAAACTTGTATTACGTACAGAAACAAGTCAGGTTACCTGTTTGCTTTCCACTAAATCCTTAAATCAACACCTTTATTCCCCAAACAAGCTCTATCACTGAGGGCAGCACATAACGAGGTCAATTTACTTAAAGTTGACTCAGTTGCTTAGGACTGTTCAAAGTCCAGTAGACTATTATTTGTATTCCGTTGACTTGCGACCAGTACACCTTCCATTTGACGCCCTCCTACGCTCGAGGCTCTAAGAAACTCACTCAAACCTCTACCCACGTATTAAATTTAAGCACAGTACGCGGCCCTATTTTAACGTCGTACCGGACGGGGGAACTTTAACTCTAGAATATTCTTATTTAAAGTCTGCTGATAATATCTTATAGCCCGGGGACTCTTTTTTGAAGCTTGTCAACTGTAAAGGAAAATGTGATTAATGTTTTCGGTAAGGTTGCTGGGAGGTTGGGAAAAATTGAGGTAGATGGTTTCTGTTGAGTGATGGAGGACGAGGGGGAGGCTGACTCAGTGCGTTGCTACTATTAAGAAATTTTGGAGGAGGGAGAGTTATTGTTCTCTCGGGGCCCGCAGAGGGGAATCGAATGTCCTCTATATACTGTGGAAATCTTAGGGAATTGCACTGGAATACTGTAATATAGCAGAGGAAAATAGTACCTTTTGACTCTCGATGACACACGATGATTGATTTTGGGCCCAAATCCAGTGTCCTGATGATTAAGTTCAACCTAGGTTAACAATGTAACTCAGGAGATGATATGTCCTTTCGCTTTTTACTTTAATAATTTCATGCTGACAAGGTCTTCGGTGTCTACGGCCACCATGTCCCGAGCCCTACTGCTCTTGACCGGTTTGGTCCATTTACTAAGTTTCAATTGAATATTAGGCCAATTGTAGCACACTATAGGTAATTAATGAGTAAGTATTTCTCCCTATTATCTCTCTTTAATCGAGATGTATATCCTGCTACGTCTTAACCACATAGTTGGACCATGTGCGGTCACTAATATATACTCAATGTATGTAACTTTTTTCTGAAGTTTAGTGTCTACTCGACAAAGGTCATCAACTGATTACTTATATAATCAATTGACGGAAATTTGTAAGAACGAAGAAAATAAATTCAAAACATTTTTACGGCTTTTCTTAGCTTTAAATTTCCCTTGAAATCTCTGCTAACTTTCATGTTTATCATTCAGAGCTTTCGCACCCTCACTGCCTAACGGCGTCAACTCCCACTCAAATTCCCGTTAAAATTCCCTGCAGGGTTGTCAAATCAAACGACGGACATTTGCTCCCTGGAAGTGGACTTCACACAAAAGCGCGCGCACACACATCCAACGTCAATTGTAGAAGGTCTCATGGACCTAGCGTATGACAGAAATAATGTCAGGAACAGTTGTTGGGATCGAGAAAGTGGCTACGGTTGGACGGTTTCAGAGATTACTTTTCGGTGACTGGGAATTTTTGGACGGGTGTAAAGAGATGTATAATCACTTGTATACTGTCAAGGAAATAGAAACTCATTTTTATGAGTAAGTTGCTGGTTGATGCTCAATCTAATGAGCTCTGGCAGTACATTGGATAAAAGGTCAGTACAAGGTGGTATCGAAATAGGGACTTATGCTCTCGTGGAGTCTGATGGGAGTAGAAGCCCAAGAACATGGTCAAGTAAAAGCCCACGGCAGATCGTAAGAGGTTATCCTGAAGGTGTAAGAATATAAGCGATGGAATCTAATCGGCCGAAAACAGTTTCAAATGGTAGAGAGTGGATCTATAAGGGGGCAATTCTAGAATTGAATGTATCTATAACACCGAGACGTTGGATAGTGCATGGTCCGGTGGTTGAGCTTATTATTGCAGGTATTGCTCATCAAGAAATGAAAAATTCAAATAAAATTTATCAATAATTTATTTGAATGCTTCCAATACATTTCATATATACAATTGTCGAATCAAAAAAATCGCTTTGGAAAGGTGGGATTTCAATCTTTGCACGGTAATTGAAAATTTGAGGGTTTTTGGGTCATGATTCTCATGCTTCAGATGAAATTTTTTATTTTTCATGGAGATAGGGATTGCGACTGCTTTCTGAAGCAGTATCGTCTCATACATAATAGTAAAAACTATTAGATGAACTACCTTTCATTCTTATACCTATTTCGAATCTATTCTAAATATTTACAGCATTGAAAACTTTCCATTTGCAACGTGTGTAAGTAGACGTCTTACAAAAATTGGACCAACATAAAAAACATTTCCCTCCTTTTTCTACCTACGAATATGTTCTGTATCATTCGAAATTCTGTATTTACTTTATTCCATGGCGGTATGCCCCTTCATGAAATGACACATCGTCCTGTCCCCTGTTCAAGAGGCTGTCGCGGAAATCTGAAAACCAAGTAAACGGAGATATGCCGAGCCCTCAACACAGTCGAAGTTTTTTGACTTCCCATAGATAGGAGTTGAACTTATGACCGATGCGGTGTAACAACTGCAGAAGAACTCCTATCATTAGTGTGACTTTTGCTGGTGTCCTCAAGGACTGCGGTCTTTAATTGCCAGGAAACTAGTAGAGTGTTATTAGTTTTTGCCTTGTTTCTGATGATCGCTTGGGAAATTCGCGGTAGATCTCCTCTAGGGTGTAAACCCCTTCGCAATAGGTCTGTGCGATGGTAGACCGCAGAAAAGATCACCTTTCCGGAGTAGGGGAGACTCAGTGCCAAGTATCAGTACACGCACCCTCCCCCAGGGTCACAGTACCCTGAAATTTTCTTTATTAGGAAACTGGCCGCCCAGGATCCGAGTAGCCTTCTACCTCTTTAGACTCAAGATCGAAATCAGCTAAAGTCTGGATACACAGAGATGACCAGTTTCAGGGCCACACATTGTAGTAACATGTCACTCTCACAAGTACTTCTCGCCTTCCTCGGTCGGACGCCAGTGCCGGCATTATATCAAGCAGTGAAGAGACTGTAAGGGGAAGTGAAGATGATTAACCTCCGCTTATGAAGCTCATAAATGAGAGGGAGCTTGGTTTTCTGACAAGTAACCAAAAGGGATTCATCATCTCCATTTGAGTACTCGACCCTTCCCTCAGTGGTTCGCAATTGAACAAAATGGTTGCTGAACAGTTCCCCCGCAAGCTTATTTGCAAAGGAGATTTGCGATCTTCTGTCTATATGGGTCGAGCTGTGAAACTTACTCACGTGGTGCGGGGCTACAAAAACACTCGAGAATTTTTATAACAACTCTTGACTATGTATATACTATAACAGTGGTGACCATGATACCGTATTTCAAATGATGCGGCTGATTGTTGCAGGATGCAGACGCGTAAGAAGTGACCACAAGGTACACCGTCGCCCCTATCATCCTTCACTGAGTTGCATGGAAGCGCCTGCAGCGCCGAATACAGCATTATCAGGAGGCTTTCACACGGAAATGAAATAAGGCTTAAGGGCGGCGAAAATAAGTCCTGCGGCAGTCTGTGCGAATGCTGGATGGATTACGTTGATGAATACTAGCAAATGGCGAATGCATACGGGCTGAGCCCACAACAGAAGCTTCAGCATTTTCACAATCTTTCGTCTGCTGGGCGGTTCTATCTTGCGGGAGTTGAGACCCCTTCGCACACATTCCAATAGGCCATACAGATAGCTACAAAAAAGTACAACTGCCTCGTGCGCTAGAACCGAGTTAAGAACTACCTCAACAACTTCGGGGGTTCCTTTTTTGTCCAAGGCGACCTTTGACTATCTTCAGTAGATAAGAAGGTACACAAGCTAATCAACAAGCTCTCACGTCAAGTACCGCGGCCTCATCGGTGATAATCGCACAAAATAGAGATCTTGCGGAATACCAAAGTCGCCTACATTTGATCGCGTGAATTTTTGAGCCGTTTTGCGACACATAAACTGTCTTTGCGTATGTTGTACGTTAAACTCGAAGCCGAACTTCATCTAGACAAGGAAGCAGAGCTGATAATATCTCGAAAAACGCACTTCGTCGCATGGTGCTGCAAATTGGACACATTGGTATCAACTTCGCTGGACAAGGTTGGTACAGGTTTGACCAACGTGTGCCTGTACCAACGACGAAAAGGAAAGCCACTCAGTTATTATTCAGTAGTCCTACTACCCACCCAGCTGATGAACTGTCTACAAGTAACGACAACGGATCGCTACTATAGTCCATGGACTCTGGTGTGGGTAAATGCTAGTAAAGCTTTATAGTTGATTATTTGACCGGAACAAGCTTCCATCTTTCAAAATACCGGAATGTGAAATTATAGTTGTCCACTGTGGTGAGCTTACTCGAGAATTATAATAGTTGGTAGCTTGAAGCCAAGGTTAGTTGTACTGATGTTTTAATGACAGCTGGCATTTTCAAATGACCGGGGCTGTCAGAATGAAAAGCGTATTGCTATGTGCGGGGTTCCCAGGTTCCACCCGATAAGCCCCTGTTTTAGTCTGATATGTCGAACATTCTCGCACGCCCTTTCCGCCGACGGAACGAGCGGTTACGCGAGAACCCAGGCTGGTCAAAGGCCTGGACCGCATCGCGATAAAGCAACTACAACTACCGTACCAGAGTGTGGGGTGTTAAGCGCACACGAGCAGATCAAGGTAGAACTGTGGTTGACACTTTGGTTGAGGCTGGCTGGGTAAAGCCGGCCGCTCCAAACCAGGGTTTATATAGAACTGAAGATAGCTACAAACTAAAAGAAAATGCAGTCTAACAGTAGCGAATTCAAAGTTATTCCCGTAAAACAGCCCTGACGGTATCGTAAGCAGCGCTTTCAGAATTGTAGTCGGCAAGAGTGACATACTCTGACAAGATGTAAGAAGTACATTGGTCCAGGTGCATGGATAGCAAGGCGACTTTGATTGGTAAAGCAATGATGTAATATCCCAGTGTGCAACTCGCCCGTAACTATTCCAAGTGTACCAATGGGGTCAAACGCTGTGTTCAGAACTGTAAGGAAAGTGTAATGACAGCAAAGTGCCTAGTAGCCCTGGCTGCAAGGTTACCAGTGGTTTGAATCTACAGTACAGTATATGCAGTTGTAAGGTCTGTGGAGTGAAATGCAACATCACTCCCCCTTACAGAGAAGAATCGCCCCGATTCTTGAGGTTCTGCTTGTACTTATTCAAAAGTTCTTGTGAATTCTTGAGGTATGATTCGGGAAGCCACGAGTTCTCATGATCTCCGTACCCTTTCCATTTGACAAGGAATTTATTTTTTCCACGTTCTTTTTTATGAGCGAGTATAGACTCAACTTCGTATTCCTCATGTCCATCTTGAAATTGGAGTGGTGGGGTGGTGGAATTTGTCGGTTGAATTCATCTTCAAAGAAAGGTTTCAAGAGGCTAGCGTGGAACGCATTATGTATTCCTCTGTCGATCATCGGTTGAGATAACTGCAGACGGTAAGTTACACCGTTAATGTCCTCTGTTATTTCAAAGGGACCACAATACTTTGGGTTCAGTTTGCGTGATCCAGCCGCATCTTCAAGTGATAAGTTCTTTGTTGATAGCCAAACCTTATCACCAATCTTGAAAGTAGACGGCCTTCTTTTCTTGTTTACATATTTTGCGGTGGACTCATTGGATTTTCGGATGTGATTCTGGGCTTTCCTTAATGCTTCTTGCATATGTTTTAGAAAACCTGCTGCCGCTGGATTGTCTGACGCTAAAACATCTAAAGGTACTGTTCGTGGTTGAATTCCGTAATTGAGGAAAAATGGTGAGAAAGTTGTGGTGACATTCACAGAGGAGTTGTAAGCAACTTCAAAGTCTACCAGGAAATTATCCCAATCTGATTTGTCGAAGCTAACGAAAGCACGGATCATTTCCTCTATTTTCCTGTTCATTACCTCCGATTGTCCATCAGTTTGTGGGTGGTATGCAGAGGAGGTGGATATCTTTGTTCCTAGTAGAGCAAAAAGTTTTGTCCAAAACTTGCTCATAAAGATGGGATCTCGGTCACATATGATATTCTCTGGTAATCCATGATTTCGGTATACGTGATTCTTGAACAGCAGTGCTGTTTCAGGAGCATCTGTGTTTGGTTTCGTTGGTATTATTCTGATCATCTTAGAAAGTCTGTCAACGACTGTTAACACGCCGTTGTTTCCATTTCTCGACTTTGGGAGAGGTGTGATGAAATCCGTGGTTATGTGGGTCCATTTGGTTTTCGGTGGTTCTAGTGGTTGTAAAAGACCTGCGGGTTTCTGATTGGTTGCTTTGGTTCTCTGGCATTGGCAGGATATGTATCGGATTACATCCGATCTTAAATTTTTCCAATAAAACTTTGGTGATATTCTGTTGATAGTTTTGCTTATTCCTAGGTGTCCCGTGTTGGAGTGCAATGATAGTCATGCAGGAGCTTGACTCTGAAATTTCCTTCTGGTACACAGATCTTCTTGTTTTTAAGTAGAAGCATCCCTCGACGCTCAAAGGGAGCTCTAGGATCTTGGTAATGGGTTCTGAGGTTCTCATCCCTACCATAATCTTCTACCAACCCCACTAACTCAGTGTTTGTGAATGATATGGTCGAAATGTTATTGGATTCTGAGGATGTCTTGGTAATAACTTCTTGAAGTAATGAATTGTTTCGTTGATAAGGTGACGGCACATCTTGTGGTTGCCTCGATAGTGCGTCCGCCACTACATTTGATTTTCCTGAGATGGTATTATCTTGAAGTCGAAATTAACTAATCTTTCCAGCCATCTCACTTGTCTCGGGGACAAGTTTATTGGGTTTCTAGGTATCTTAGGGGATAGTGGTCCGAGTGAATGGTGAATGGATTACCATAAAGGTATGATCTCCACCACTTGAGGGAATCTACAATGGCCAAAAGTTCCCTTCATGGGCCGCATAGTTTTGTTCCGCATCATTGAGAGTCCTGGATGCAAACGCGACCGGCCTTTTAGAACCTAATTCTTCCTGTTCCAGCACTGCACCAATTGCATACTGTGATGCATCTGTGGTTACGTAGATAGGCAGTGTGGCGTCGAAATTTCTGAGAACCGGTGCGCTACAAAGTGTTTGCTTGAGTACTTTGAAGGCATCATCTTGAGTGTGGTCCATTGGAAATTCACGTTTTTCGTCAATTCTGTGAGGGTTTTGCAAGAATTGAACAGCCTTTTATGAATCTCCGGTAATAATTGACAAAACCAAGAAAAGACTGTACTTGTTGCTTATTCTTTGGTATCGGCCATTCCATGACTGCACTTATCTTGTTTGGATCAACAGAAATACCACTTTGAGAAATGATGTGTCCTAGGTACTCGACTTCTGTAACTCCGAAGACACATTTAGATAATTTGCCAAACAATTTTTCTTTTCTGAGGATTTCGAGTACAGTTCGAATGTGATCCAAGTGATCCTTCCATGTCTTACTGTAGATTAGGATATCATCCAGATAGACGATCACAAATAAGTCGAGCTGATCCTTGAAATGTCATTCATTAGTTCATGAAAGTTGCTGGCGCATTAGTGAGTCCAAACGGCAGAACAAGAAATTCAAAGTGCCCGTATCGTGTTCTGAAGGCGGTAAATGGAATCGAATCTTCGTGTAGTCTAATCTGGTGATACCCAGATCTAAGATCAATTTTGCTGAAGAACTTTGCTCCTTTAAGCTGGTCGAAAATGTCGTCAATTCGTGGTAAGGGATAGCTGTTTTTTACAGTAAGCCGGTTTAAGGCTCTGTAATCGACACACATCCGTAGACTATCATCCTTCTTGCTCACGAATAGGATAGGAGCTCCCCAGGGGCTCTTACTAGGTCTTATAACTCAGCTTCTAGTAGTTCGTCCAACTGTTTTGAGTTCTGACATTTCTTTGTCAGAAAGTCTATAGAGACCTTTCTTTTGTGGTTCTGCTCCTTCCTTTAATTCTATTTCAAAGTCTTGTTTCCTTCTCGGTGGCAAACCTCTTGGGAGTTTCTCTGGAAACACGTCAGCAAATGTTTCCAAAACCTTCTGTATGTCTCGAGGGTATACTGGTGCTCTTGTTTCACTAGAATGTAACGGTCTAAGTAAAACTGCAAATAACTCTTTTTTCTCATCGAAATCACTAACTATGGTATTGAAAGATACAAAAGGACTCACTACGGCATCATCAGCAATAAATATGAATGAATTTCCCTTATGTTCGATTTTCACCTCATTATTAAAACAATTGATTTTTGCCCCATGCGAGGCGCACCATTCTTTCCCAAGAATTGCATCATAACGCTTCAATGGGCTTACTGCAAAGTACAGAGGTTCAGTATAGGCAGTTATATGTACAATGACAGCATTTACCAATTCTTGAAGTATCTGGTCCGCACCGTTGGCCATTTCAGCAAGCTCTCTGGAATCTCGGGTCTTTATTTGATGTTTCTTGCAAAAGATTCACTCAAGAAGTTGATCTCACCACCAGGGTCTATGAGGATTTTTGCTGGTCCACCAGCAATTGTACCCTTGACAATGAGAAGGCCCTTGTGATTTCTCTCGAATGCAGGGGAGAATGTTTCAATGAACGTTGCATTCGACCTGATGGTGGACACAATGGACCTTTTTGTTTGATTCAATGATAACTCCCGAGTTTCTTTGTCTAACACAAGGTTGTCTAATGGTTCTTCAATGACTGGAACTGACTGGGGACCTTCAATCAGTTCCTCCGGGCTTTTGGGCAGTTCTTGGCCATGTGCCTTTCTGTCTGCACCTGAGACAGAGACCTTCGCGCATACATCTTTCACGTTCTTCTTTGTCAAGCTTCTGTAAATTGGGAGTGTTTCTTTTTAGCCCCGGTATCACTTCTACGTTCCCAATTTCCATTGGTACAGGACTGCTGGTTCCAGCAAAAGAGCTTCCATTTCCATTCCTTCCTCCAGAAGACTTTGGTAGGTTACCGGGTCCAGAACGCCGATAGGCCGACTCTACTCGCTCAGCATCCTTCATTAGATCGGAGAGATTGACGTATTCTTTGGTGCACAACGCCTTCCAGATATAGGGCTTCAAACCGCGAGAGTAACGATCTATCTGGTCTTTAACTCCAATATCGGGGATGTCGAGTATAATTTTGTTGAAGTCTTCGTTGAAGGTAGGAACATCTTTGACTTGTTTCCAGCGGGCGAGTTTGTCTCGAGCGATCTTTCTTTGTTCAGCGTTTCAAAACGCTGGATCAAAGCAACCTTCAGGGACTGCCAGGAATTTATTCCTTTCCCTTCTTCTGTCTTGAAGTGGACCATCCACCATTCATGGGCATTTCCAGCCAAGTAGCTGAGTGCTATGTGTAGGGGTCCATTTCCATCATTTCCCCCGAGGTAGTTGTCCATTTGAACGCACCAGCTAGCAATTGATCCTTTCCCAGTGAATGTAGTTGGCTTGTTTTTCTTTGGGCCAGCCTGACTGTCCACTAGGGCATTATTTGACGAGCTGGCCTGGTTTTGGGCGTTTACGAGTTCAGATTCTAAGGAGGATACCTTTTGCGCTGCAATAGAAAGCTCTGATCTGTGTGCCGCAATTTGGTTATTGGCGTGCTCAAGATTCTGCTGCAACTGAAGCACCATTTGCGTAAGGACTCTAGGGTGACTTGCGGCTGATCCATAGCGATTAGGTTCACAAAGCCAGTAACAGTATTTGGCCTGGTATCTGAGAGAAGTTTCCGACCTTACACGTGTACACGTGGTGATACGTGTACACGATTTCTGTAACACCTGGAGTAACAGAGAGTCTCCTAGATGGTTCCTGGGCAAACTACCCACGATGCGAAGCCTCCAGTAAGCTGGTTTTTCAAAATGCCAGCAATGATTTTTGAAAAAATTGTGATTTATAACCTGATTGGTTCTTCTTGCACCTTCAAATTCCGGTCTTGGTGACCTAGTGGTTAAGTGTAAGTAGCTCCTGATGAGTGGTCGCGGGTTCAAATCCGCCAGGAGCACTTACAAAAAGTTCCTTCTTTGACGTAAGGGTTGACGTCAGTCACGTCGGGTGCGTTATAGTAGCCCTTCTTCCGATTCTTGCTTTGCGGTGGTTGTCCTGTCTAGGTCCTGATGGCGATACGGACTTACAATTGTAAGTCCTACTACAAGGATCTGGGGGCAGCAGAGGAAAGCTTGCAATCACAGCGGAAGGGTGAACACAACACACACGAAGTCGATTGAGAATGAACTTATTGCTTTTTTTCCTTTTTCTTACTCAAAAACAAGCAATTTTAATGGAAAACAAAGATACTAATTGTGACCTCTGACTGTGAGTCGATGCTGAGCCCCGTTCTGATGGCGGACAAGGTCTTGTTCACTGAACAACTCAATATTGCAGTCCTTGCACTTGTACTCCTTCTTGCTTGTACGGCGGATGTGACGACGGGAACGGAGGTGCTCGAAGTACTGAACGCGGCCGGAGCAGGTCACTTGACAATGACGACAATGGAACGGAGAGGACTTCGGGTTCTTGTTCATCCGCGGCCTTTTCGAGGGCCTAGCCTTGCGGATTCGATGGTTTACCACCCTTTGGATCGACACAGAGGCGGCGTCCGGCAGTACTTGAAGCCTTCTCGGAGGAGCCCTTGAACTTGTCGGTGGCCTTGACGGGTTCGAGACGGTCGGACGCGACGGCTTCCTCGGGACCGGGGGTAAGGATCGAAGCCGGTCGATGGGGGTAGGGCAAACGATCGAAAAGGGGTGCGAGGCTCTTCGACCGTAACAAAGGGAGATGCCACTGACAGTGCTCGGGGTAAGACAAGATCTTGGCAAGTCGGCGTCGGTGTCTTGGGCTCCTCGGGCTGAGTAAGGCGATGGGGGTTCTCGGAGTCGACGGAGGAAGCGGGGTCTTGGGATCTTCTTCCTCGCCAATCGGTAGTATTGGCGAGGTGGGCGGGGAACGAAAGTCGGCGAGGTCTTCTGAGTCGTACTCTGACGGCGATGGAGGGCGGCCCTTTGACTTCCTGTTGTACGACACTGTGGGTTACCGCGTAAGGGTCAGAGTGAAAAACACAATGTTAGTCTCTGTTTGCAATCGGGCAGCTGAGATAAATCTAGTAGAGATTTTATCCCAACTGGCGGATTGGAAAAACGCACAATAAGGCACAACTTACTTGCGATGCTACCACGATGTGGGGTGTTAAGCGCACACGAGCAGATCAAGGTAGAACTGTGGTTGAAACTTTGGTTGAGGCTGGCTGGGTAAAGCCGGCCGCTCCAAACCAGGGTTTATATAGAACTGAAGATAGCTACAAACTAAAGAAAATGCAGTCTAACAGTAGCGAATTCAAAGGTATTCCCGTAAAACAGCCCTGACGGTATCGTAAGCAGCGCTTTCAGAATTGTAGTCGGCAAGAGTGACATACTCTGACAAGATGTAAGAAGTACATTGGTCCAGGTGGCATGGGATAGCAAGGCGACTTTTGATTGGTAAAGCAATGATGTAATATCCCAGTGTGCAACTCGCCCGTAACTATTCCAAGTGTACCAATGGGGTCAAACGCTGTGTTCAGAACTGTAAGGAAAGTGTAATGACAGCAAAGTGCCTAGTAGCCCTGGCTGCAAGGTTACCAGTGGTTTGAATCTACAGTACAGTATATGCAGTTGTAAGGTCTGTGGAGTGAAATACAACATCACTCCCCTTACAGAGAAGAATCGCCCCGATTCTTGAGGTTCTGCTTGTACTTATTCAAAAGTTCTTGTGAATTCTTGAGGTATGATTCGGGAAGCCACGAGTTCTCATGATCTCCGTACCCTTTCCATTTGACAAGGAATTTATTTTTTCCACGTTCTTTTTTATGAGCGAGTATAGACTCAACTTCGTATTCCTCATGTCCATCTTGAAATTGGAGTGGTGGCGGTGGTGGAATTTGTCGGTTGAATTCATCTTCAAAGAACGGTTTCAAGAGGCTAGCGTGGAACGCATTATGTATTCCTCTGTCGATCATCGGTTGAGATAACTGCAGACGGTAAGTTACACCGTTAATGTCCTCTGTTATTTCAAAGGGACCACAATACTTTGGGTTCAGTTTGCGTGATCCTGCCGCATCTTCAAGTGATAAGTTCTTTGTTGATAGCCAAACCTTATCACCAATCTTGAACGTAGACGGCCTTCTTTTCTTGTTTACATATTTTGCGGTGGACTCATTGGATTTTCGGATCTGATTCTGGGGTTTCCTTAATGCTTCTTGCATATGTTTTAGAACACCTGCTGCATTTCCTCTATTTTCCTGTTCATTATCTCCGATTGTCCATCAGTTTGTGGGTGGTATGCAGAGGAGGGGGATATCTTTGTTCCTAGTAGAGCAAAAAGTTTTGTCCAAACTTGCTCATGAAGATGGGATCTCGGTCACATATGATATTCTCTGTTAATCCATGATTTCGGTATACGTGATTCTTGAACAGCAGTGCTGTTTCAGGAGCATCTGTGTTTGGTTTCGTTGGTATTATTCTGATCATCTTAGAAAGTCTGTCAACGACTGTTAACACGCCGTTGTTTCCATTTCTCGACTTTGGGAGAGGTGTGATGAAATCCATGGTTATGTGGGTCCATTTGGTTTTCGGTGGTTCTAGTGGTTGTAAAAGACCTGCGGGTTTCTGATTGGTTGCTTTGGTTCTCTGGCATTGGCAGGAACGTATGTATCGGATTACATCCGATCTTAAATTTTTCCAATAAAACTTTGGTGATATTCTGTTGATAGTTTTGCTTATTCCTAGGTGTCCCGTGTTGGGAGTGCAATGATAGTCATGCAGGAGCTTGACTCTGAAATTTCCTTCTGGTACACAGATCTTCTTGTTTTTAAGTAGAAGCATCCCTCGACGCTCAAAGGGAGCTCTAGGATCTTGGTAATGGGTTCTGAGGTTCTCATCCCTACCATAATCTTCTACCAACCCCACTAACTCAGTGTTTGTGAATGATATGGTCGAAATGTTATTGGATTCTGAGGATGTCTTGGTAATAACTTCTTGAAGTAATGAATTGTTTCGTTGATAAGGTGACGGCACATCTTGTGGTTGCCTCGATAGTGCGTCCGCCACTACATTTGATTTTCCTGAGATGGGTATTATCTTGAAGTCGAAATTAACTAATCTTTCCAGCCATCTCACTTGTCTCGGGGACAAGTTTTCTTGGGTTTCTAGGTATCTTAGGGGATAGTGGTCCGAGTGAATGGTGAATGAATTACCATAAAGGTATGATCTCCACCACTTGAGGGAATCTACAATGGCCAAAAGTTCCCTTTCATGGGCCGCATAGTTTTGTTCCGCATCATTAAGAGTCCTGGATGCAAACGCGACCGGCCTTTTAGAACCTAATTCTTCCTGTTCCAGCACTGCACCAATTGCATACTGTGATGCATCTGTGGTTACGTAGATAGGCAGTGTGGCGTCGAAATTTCTGAGAACCGGTGCGCTACAAAGTGTTTGCTTGAGTACTTTGAAGGCATCATCTTGAGTGTGGCTCCATTGGAAATTCACGTTTTTCGTCAATTCTGTGAGGGGTTTTGCAAGAATTGAACAGCCTTTTATGAATCTCCGGTAATAATTGACAAAACCAAGAAAAGACTGTACTTGTTGCTTATTCTTTGGTATCGGCCATTCCATGACTGCACTTATCTTGTTTGGATCAACAGAAATACCACTTTGAGAAATGATGTGTCCTAGGTACTCGACTTCTGTAACTCCGAAGACACATTTAGATAATTTGCCAAACAATTTTTCTTTTCTGAGGATTTCGAGTACAGTTCGAATGTGATCCAAGTGATCCTTCCATGTCTTACTGTAGATTAGGATATCATCCAGATAGACGATCACAAATAAGTCGAGCTGATCCTTGAAAATGTCATTCATTAGGTTCATGAAAGTTGCTGGCGCATTAGTGAGTCCAAACGGCAGAACAAGAAATTCAAAGTGCCCGTATCGTGTTCTGAAGGCGGTAAATGGAATCGAATCTTCGTGTAGTCTAATCTGGTGATACCCAGATCTAAGATCAATTTTGCTGAAGAACTTTGCTCCTTTAAGCTGGTCGAAAATGTCGTCAATTCGTGGTAAGGGATAGCTGTTTTTTACAGTAAGCCGGTTTAAGGCTCTGTAATCGACACACATCCGTAGACTATCATCCTTCTTGCTCACGAATAGGATAGGAGCTCCCCAGGGGCTCTTACTAGGTCTTATAAACTCAGCTTCTAGTAGTTCGTCCAACTGTTTTCGGAGTTCTGACATTTCTTTGTCAGAAAGTCTATAGAGACCTTTCTTTTGTGGTTCTGCTCCTTCCTTTAATTCTATTTCAAAGTCTTGTTTCCTTCTCGGTGGCAAACCTCTTGGGAGTTTCTCTGGAAACACGTCAGCAAATGTTTCCAAAACCTTCTGTATGTCTCGAGGGTATACTGGTGCTCTTGTTTCACTAGAATGTAACGGTCTAAGTAAAACTGCAAATAACTCTTTTTTCTCATCGAAATCACTAACTATGGTATTGAAAGATACAAAAGGACTCACTACGGCATCATCAGCAATAAATATGAATGAATTTCCCTTATGTTCGATTTTCACCTCATTATTAAAACAATTGATTTTTGCCCCATGCGAGGCGCACCATTCTTTCCCAAGAATTGCATCATAACGCTTCAATGGGCTTACTGCAAAGTACAGAGGTTCAGTATAGGCAGTTATATGTACAATGAAGCATTTACCAATTCTTGAAGTATCTGGTCCGCACCGTTGGCCATTTCAGCAAGCTCTCTGGAATCTCGGGTCTTTATTTGATGTTTCTTGCAAAAAGATTCACTCAAGAAGTTGATCTCACCACCAGGGTCTATGAGGATTTTTGCTGGTCCACCAGCAATTGTACCCTTGACAATGAGAAGGCCCTTGTGATTTCTCTCGAATGCAGGGGAGAATGTTTCAATGAACGTTGCATTCGACCTGATGGTGGACACAATGGACCTTTTTGTTTGATTCAATGATAACTCCCGAGTTTCTTTGTCTAACACAAGGTTGTCTAATGGTTCTTCAATGACTGGAACTGACTGGGGACCTTCAATCAGTTCCTCCGGGCTTTTGGGCAGTTCTTGGCCATGTGCCCTTTCTGTCTGCACCTGAGACAGAGACCTTCGCGCATACATCTTTCACGTTCTTCTTTGTCAAGCTTCTGTAAATTGGGAGTGTTTCTTTTTAGCCCCGGTATCACTTCTACGTTCCCAATTTCCATTGGTACAGGACTGCTGGTTCCAGCAAAAGAGCTTCCATTTCCATTCCTTCCTCCAGAAGACTTTGGTAGGTTACCGGGTCCAGAACGCCGATAGGCCGACTCTACTCGCTCAGCATCCTTCATTAGATCGGAGAGATTGACGTATTCTTTGGTGCACAACGCCTTCCAGATATAGGGCTTCAAACCGCGAGAGTAACGATCTATCTGGTCTTTAACTCCAATATCGGGGATGTCGAGTATAATTTTGTTGAAGTCTTCGTTGAAGGTAGGAACATCTTTGACTTGTTTCCAGCGGCGAGTTTGTCTCGAGCGATCTTCTCTTTGTTCAGCGTTTCAAAACGCTGGATCAAAGCAACCTTCAGGGACTGCCAGGAATTTATTCCTTTCCCTTCTTCTGTCTTGAAGTGGACCATCCACCATTCATGGGCATTTCCAGCCAAGTAGCTGAGTGCTATGTGTAGGGGTCCATTTCCATCATTTCCCCGAGGTAGTTGTCCATTTGAACGCACCAGCTAGCAATTGATCCTTTCCCAGTGAATGTAGTTGGCTTGTTTTTCTTTGGGCCAGCCTGACTGTCCACTAGGGCATTATTTGACGAGCTGGCCTGGTTTTGGGCGTTTACGAGTTCAGATTCTAAGGAGGATACCTTTTGCGCTGCAATAGAAAGCTCTGATCTGTGTGCCGCAATTTGGTTATTGGCGTGCTCAAGATTCTGCTGCAACTGAAGCACCATTTGCGTAAGCGACTCTAGGTGACTTGCGGCTGATCCAAGCGATTAGGTTCACAAAGCCAGTAACAGTATTTGGCCTGGTATCTGAGAGAAGTTTCCGACCTTACACGTGTACACGTGGTGATACGTGTACACGATTTCTGTAACACCTGGAGTAACAGAGAGTCTCCTAGATGGTTCCTGGGCAAACTACCCACGATGCGAAGCCTCCAGTAAGCTGGTTTTTCAAAATGCCAGCAATGATTTTTGAAAAAATTGTGATTTATAACCTGATTGGTTCTTCTTGCACCTTCAAATTCCGGTCTTGGTGACCTAGTGGTTAAGTGTAAGTAGCTCCTGATGAGTGGTCGCGGGTTCAAATCCGCCAGGAGCACTTACAAAAAGTTCCTTCTTTGACGTAAGGGTTGACGTCAGTCACGTCGGGTGCGTTATAGTAGCCCTTCTTCCGATTCTTGCTTTGCGGTGGTTGTCCTGTCTAGGTCCTGATGGCGATACGGACTTACAATTGTAAGTCCTACTACAAGGATCTGGGGGCAGCAGAGGAAAGCTTGCAATCACAGCGGAAGGGTGAACACAACACACACACGAAGTCGATTGAGAATGAACTTATTGCTTTTTTCCTTTTTCTTACTCAAAAACAAGCAATTTTAATGGAAAACAAAGATACTAATTTGACCTCTGACTGTGAGTCGATGCTGAGCCCCGTTCTGATGGCGGACAAGGTCTTGTTCACTGAAACTCAATATTGCAGTCCTTGCACTTGTACTCCTTCTTGCTTGTACGGCGGATGTGACGACGGGAACGGAGGTGCTCGAAGTACTGAACGCGGCCGGAGCAGGTCACTTGACAATGACGACAATGGAACGGAGAGGACTTCGGGTTCTTGTTCATCCGCGGCCTTTTCGAGGGCCTAGCCTTGCGGATTCGATGGTTTACCACCCTTTGGATCGACACAGAGGCGGCGTCCGGCAGTACTTGAAGCCTTCTCGGAGGAGCCCTTGAACTTGTCGGTGGCCTTGACGGGTTCGAGACGGTCGGACGCGACGGCTTCCTCGGGACCGGGGGTAAGGATCGAAGGCCGGTCGATGGGGGTAGGGCAAACGATCGAAAAGGGGTGCGAGGCTCTTCGACCGTAACAAAGGGAGATGCCACTGACAGTGCTCGGGGTAAGACAAGATCTTGGCAAGTCGGCGTCGGTGTCTTGGGCTCCTCGGGGCTGAGTAAGGCGATGGGGGTTCTCGGAGTCGACGGAGGAAGCGGGGTCTTGGGATCTTCTTCCTCGCCAATCGGTAGTATTGGCGAGGTGGGCGGGGAACGAAAGTCGGCGAGGTCTTCTGAGTCGTACTCTGACGGCGATGGAGGGCGGCCCTTTGACTTCCTGTTGTACGACACTGTGGGTTACCGCGTAAGGGTCAGAGTGAAAAACACAATGTTAGTCTCTGTTTGCAATCGGGCAGCTGAGATAAATCTAGTAGAGATTTTATCCCAACTGGCGGATTGGAAAAACGCACAATAAGGCACAACTTACTTGCGATGCTACCACGATGTGGGGTGTTAAGCGCACACGAGCAGATCAAGGTAGAACTGTGGTTGAAACTTTGGTTGAGGCTGGCTGGGTAAAGCCGGCCGCTCCAAACCAGGGTTTATATAGAACTGAAGATAGCTACAAACTAAAAGAAAATGCAGTCTAACAGTAGCGAATTCAAAGGTATTCCCGTAAAACAGCCCTGACGGTATCGTAAGCAGCGCTTTCAGAATTGTAGTCGGCAAGAGTGACATACTCTGACAAGATGTAAGAAGTACATTGGTCCAGGTGGCATGGGATAGCAAGGCGACTTTTGATTGGTAAAGCAATGATGTAATATCCCAGTGTGCAACTCGCCCGTAACTATTCCAAGTGTACCAATGGGGTCAAACGCAGTGTTCAGAACTGTAAGGAAAGTGTAATGACAGCAAAGTGCCTAGTAGCCCTGGCTGCAAGGTTACCAGTGGTTTGAATCTACAGTACAGTATATGCAGTTGTAAGGTCTGTGGAGTGAAATACAACATCGTTCAGCCATCAGTTCTGATGACCTTGTATGTTCCTTGGGCTTGGTATTCCAGTTTTCCGGGCTAATGTTCCAGATTATCGAGAAAAACGAAAAAACCTGCTCGAATTGCATTGTTCGCGACACGTAATGTCTTATCGAAGTCTTCATGGTACCCCTCCTGGGTTTTCTGAAGCCGGTTATATGCCAGATGAATAGCTGAATCCAGACGGGCTACTAAATCTTATTTGGTACGAGCATCTGGTCGAGATCAGTGGGTAACACTGTGGTGTAGCGACAATTCTGGAGGCGGTCGGCTTAGCACCAGCTCGAAGTGAGTTGTCTTTGTCGGCCGATGAACATGACAATTGTACGACTATGATAACGCAGAGGCATAATTGTCCCAATTAGATTGGTGCTCGCTGACATAACCACTCAGATAGCGACCAAAGTACTGTTGCACCTTTCAACTTGGCCATTGGTTAGCAGGTGTTATGTTGTTGCGGACTTATTTCCCACTTTGAGGTGGCGACGAAATGCCTGGAAGAACCTAATGGTAAACTGTTTCCCATCGTCAGTTAAAATCGTTTGAGGTGGTCCATATTTGGAATTCCAATGATTGCATAATGCAACAGCAACTCGGTAATCTGTAATGTATTTCAATATCATAACCTCTGTGAGCTTAGAAAAGAACAGGATATTAAAACAAGAATCTAATTTTTGATGTAGTTTCCGGCAGGGGACAGAGCACATCCATACTTTTTGGCTGCAGAGGCTGTGTAGCTTGGAAAGGCTTGAAGTGATTGGTCTTCTGTCGCAACCTTATCCTATTCTTGGTGCAAGGTCCGCAGTTTCGAACTCTTGCGTAACAATCAGCTGCCATATATAGCCAGTAGTACGTCAGCCGAAGGGAATCCATTAGTCGTGCCGGACCAGGATGTCTTGGGAGTAGGGAATGTGCCATTTTGAGTACCATTACTTGCAAGGAACGCGACAATCCTATTTTTTCCGTCCAAATAGCGGGCTTACTCGTCGCAGAATCCCGTTGGACACCTCTAAAAAATAAGGGCGCCTTTAAACACTTTGGATATTTGGCCAAGACATTTTGCCTAAATCGTCTGTTTTTGTTCCGTTATTATCTCGTCATATGTAATTGGGCTTGGCAGCTCTTCCGGGAATCGGCCATCTGCTTGCTCTCGCCCATTTAATTGAGCACGGACAAAATCTGCATAGTCTGGTTCTATGGTTACCAGTAGTTCTTTGAATTCTGGGTCTGAAGTGTCCTCTTCGGCCAACGCAACTTTGCAATTTTGAAATCTTCTCGATCGACGTTGATTCTGCATGGCTACTTCCAATATTAACAATGGGATACTGTCATCGATGGGAGTCCGTCTGGATTCTCCGAGGGGTCTTCGAACCCGCGACAAAGCGTCGGTTACTTGATGGACCCTATCGGGTTTGTATAGAATTGTGAAACCGCACTCAGATGAGCTTAACCTCCAACGCATCAAGCGTACCGAGCTATTTTTGAGCCAGAGAAGCCACCGCAATGCGTAATGATCAGTTCTTATAGTGAACTTCATTCCCTCAATGTATGGACGGAGATTAGTTTTTGAGCTTACCACGGCCAAACATTACCCCTCGGTTGCTGAGTTTTTCTGATCGACTTGTGCCAAATTTAGAGACCAAAAACCAACTGAAAGGAACTCCCATCCTCCTGTTGCTGTAAAAAAGAACAAAAAAAAATGAAAATAACACTTATCTGGGTCAAGTAAGGATCAACAAACGTTGGGAGGGCTAAGATTGGAGGTGATACAAGGTCATCCTTCAATCGGGAAAACGCTTCCTTTTTTTCTTACGTAGGCGATTAAAATTGATCAAGCCTCGCACTTTTCTGCAACATGTTGGTAAGAGGCTTGGCTATCCCGGCGAATCCTTTCGCGATTCGCCTGTTCACGTTACAAGCCCTTAAAAGTGAACGAAGCTCAGTTAGTGTACCAGGGAGGACTTTCTTTGAGATTGTCTCCTTGTTTTCAACGGTTATGTAGAGCTCCCCGGGGAGCAACCTTTGTCCAAAGTAATTACATGGCGACCGAAAGGATTATAGATTCTTCAATTCAAGAGAGATACCTTATTTTTCCAAGAGAGACAATATCTGATCCAAATGGTCCAAATCTGTGAGGTATATTACAGGTAGGTTTACCTGTACTACTTCGCAGACGTCTCCGGTCGGTAGAACAAGGATCTTGGCAGCGTTGCAGAGCTCGGGATGGCAAGGCCTCAACCTACGAGGGTTCAGCGAACATAAGGATAGGGGAAGCACAAGGGTGACTTTGGTTTACTATAGTGATGAGCTTACCGGACCGCAGTCGGGGAAGATAAGCGGTGTCGACGACGGCGCGGTAGAGGGGAGAGGGGATAAACCGTACGGAGTAAACCGTAAAATTAAAAGGTTAGTAGTAAAAGTTGACGGTACTCCGAAAGGTAGAAGGTGTTTGCCTTTTACTTGACGGTCACCGAGACGGATATTGCAGTTAAATATCTGCTAAGTCTGCCCAGAGTCCGATTGCTCCCTGCCCCAGACCCGAATGGTCCGTGGCAAAGCAGTACGAATTTCCACTTCTATTATTACGCATTATGATAAAACACTTATTCTACAATACTAACAGTACAGTAAAGACCGTACTATTTTCTCACCCAGGCGCACTATACAGTACAGCTATGCACTTGCCACGTGTTCTGCTATACGGATATTGCCGACCGTACCCGAAGCGGGCGATCTTTGTCTCACTTCCCTTCAAATACCCCACCGGTGCACACCGCTCGGTATTTCCACCAATACACCACAATCTGTCTTCATGTATTAAAAGAAGATAGTAATTTATCGAAGTATATTAGGCATATCGGACAGCGAACTCTCGATGCGAATAAGTATAGTGCTCTTTGGAATGTGGCCGGCGCGTTCTTCAGTCCAAACGGCATACGAAGGTAATGGTATAACCCCCGATGGGATATGATGGGATGTTAAATCGGTCTTATCTTGGTCTTCTTTGCAACAGGTGCTTTCCGGTACCCACTGCTGGCGTCAAACACTGATAAAACTGCAGCGTCTCCAAGAGGGTCAATACAGTCCTCATGGGGAAGAGGATATGAATCAGTGACAGTTTTGATATTCAGTCGCAATTATTCGACGCAAAAGCGCATTGAAGCATCGGACTTGGGGACAAGAGCTACAGGCACAGTCCATTCGGAGTTTTAGTTGACCGTTTTAATGATTTAAAAGTTTAACTGTCGCTCTATTTATTCCTCCGCGATGGCTCGACCGGCAGGACCTTGTCAACTTTACATAGACCTTATCGGCCGCGTACGTGGTTTCACCTCTATACAATTGCACGTCTATTTCACTTCTACAAGGTTTCTATTCCATATTGATGATTGGCTACGGAGAATTTTCATTGCTTCTTCTCTCACATCTTCGTTGCAGTGGGATAAATCAAGGATCTTCCCACGAAGTTTCCCATTTAATGACTTACTTTCTGAAACCATTTTTCTTCAGCCATTTTCCACCGTTCCTGTGGGAATAAGATTCCAAGTACTCTGCCTATTTAGTTTCCTAAATTCTCGTTGGGTGTAAGGATCACAAGGAGGTGTGTGGAGCATTACCCCACAACACGGTGTGGTGGTAGTTTAACTGATCTACTTCCTCACTTTGAGATCATGGATTTTAATGCTTGTCCAGGGTAGATCTTGACTACACCGTTGGAAATTCTTACTCCAGGGCGAGTAGTTATTGTCCATCTAGGCTCTAAAATGCATAATACAGATGAGGAACTAGCCATATCTACCAATAATAGGGTTTCTGGAGGTAGAAAACACCCCTGGCTAAACGAGCGACATCCGTGTGGTGCTTTCTTGTGACTGGTATCGTCGGAGCTTTTGATGAGAATCCTTCAGAATCCTCATTTTCTGAAGGACGTTTTTCGATTTGCCGATGACTGATACCATCCCTCCACCGCAAAAAAGCAATGAAATGATCTGTACATCGAATTCTTTGAATTTGGGGTTTCACAAAGCAAGTTCCAAGTAGGAGCGGTACCACGAAATTATTCTTGACCACAAGGAAGTCACTTCTCCAATATCTACTGGCCAACCTCACCGTAAGTCTTATGAAGTCCCTAAACTGGGGGGATTCTGATTTGCATCACCCAGGCACGGGTCGGACTCGAGGGGATTGACCGAGGATGTGTATTCGCCCGATAGATCACTCCCGCGGATAATGTTTGTTGTTAAAAACGTATCGATCGCAATCGTAGTTGGCCGCATATCTCGTACGTTCAGCCTTGCTGTTCCAGAGACTGTATAAATATTTAACTATAGGGCCGACTCCGGAACTCTGGCTCCTGCCTCTGGTGCCAAATCTCTTCGTTCGTACGGCACTTCTTAAACTTGAATATTCCTGCTGTCACTATTTCGCAATGAGAAACTCGGGTTTCTTTGATGTCTTTCATAACCTTCCGCGACTGATGAAGTCGATGGTTTTTTTCCTGAGTCTTACAATACGAATCAAAAGGGGTGGGATTCAAACTTTTGTGTCTTCTGAAAAGTGCTGAGACTGCTCGGAGGATAGCTCTAGGTGATATGAATCATTTCTTGCTACGGACAAAATTTAGTGGTCCGACTTAAGGATGAGGTTTAGTTTTGTTACAAAAGAACGTTGACCATGAAGAGAATGGCTACACATTTGTTTGGCGAAATCTCTTCATTCCGTAGTATCCTGATCGCCACTTGAGATACTTATAATTCCATTTCCCTGTTCCTCAACATCACTACGGCCTCAGACAGTACGTCATTCCTAACACGCTCATTTGCTGAGCTGCTTTATTTGGGACACGCACAGGGGGTTGGGCTATGGTCACCTGCTTAACCCTGAACTGCCTTCGGTAAGATCCAGAATTTTGTCCACATGCATTCTCTTCTGTCTCCCGTATTTACTTCTGAAACTTGTAATTGTGGAACCCAATATAGAGACGAATGGGTAACGGCGAGTAGGGAAAAACTTAAATAGGCCATGGCCAACCTCTCGACAGCCCCAGCAGCAGTGAGAATGTTTGTCCCCATGCAATATCTACCTCCCCTTCACCAGGAGATTTGTTCCAGTTGGTAATGTGTACATGTCCGACCTGACTTGTGCCGATGGGCCTGGGATCCCCTTTCCCTTCTGTCAGTGTCAGTACCGGGGATTCATGACTTGCACTCGGTCATCCCGCCCAATCGGTAGTATCGTCCTCATGGCCGGTCAAACCCAGGAACCCACTTGGCCTCTTCCTTGCTCTGGAGAAGGAACTCTCACGCACCCGGTGCGTTTCACCTGCTGACGTGTGCAGCAAATAATACAGGCAGCCCTGCGTCTCAAATACAAAAATTTGGTACCGCGACCATTTATGGTTCAGAGGCATAGAGATGGAAGATAGTAGTGGGGAAAGATAATATGTTGGAAGGGTGTGTTTTTCAAAAGTTTATTCTTACTGACGAAAAAAGTTTAATTTAGACGGTCCCGATGGAGTGCCATCGTGCTGTCATGAATTGAGAAAAGAAAGATTCTTTTCAAAGCGCCAGAATGGAGCGGATCCTCAATGGTTTGAGGAGCGATTTCGTTCTACGGTGTTTCAGTTCTATCAAGCTGTAAGGGAAAAGTGGACTCGAAGAACTGCCAAGAATTAGAGGCTGAGCTACTACCCGTTACTGCCGAGAAACTTTGAAATGACTAGATTTTTCAGCAAAACGGTGCAGTTGCGCACAGGTCCCCAAGGACTACAGTATAACATGGGTACGGGAATATGAAATTGATGTGTTGGATTTGTCCACAAAGAGCCCAGACATCGACATCATTGAAAGAGTGTAGAGGGCAGTGGCAAGGAACGTTGACAAAAATGAAGGGCACTTTAGTTTGGAACATATGCGTCGTCTACACAAGCCGATCTCTTCTCATCTCATCGATATTATTTAGAAGAAAGTAGGTGTCACAAAGAACTAGGCGCTCTGTCATGAAGCTTTACGTAAAGGGGAAAAGTTTGGGTGTTTTTACTGTCGGAAGATATATTCGATTGAGCCATGTAGTTTTTCTCGTACTTGTGCGAATTTCTGTCCCTTTTTTCAAGATACTGCCTTCTGTGAGCCAACTCACAACAGGATCCGTAACTGAATTCAGGGCCCTCAAATGCATCAGCATTGCGAGGAAAGCCAGCAAAGGCTGTCTCCTGATGCCGAGTAAAACATTTCAAGGCAGTATATTTATGGCGATTCCGTCCAATACAGTACTTTCAACTGACTCAAGAAATGATTTGACGGCGCACAATGCAGCGCCTTTCTCACGATATCTAATCACCGAAAGTCATGGCTATTCCTTCTAACGCCCTCTTATACGTGGATAACGTGGCACCCTTGATTTGCAATTGTGTAGTTGGCTCTGCTATTGAGCGCGCTGAAAATTTGGTTTAGGTAGCTAAAGAGCTTTGGATGGGGTTTGGCAGGGGGTGGTTCTCTTCATTGCGGCACTGAAAGCACCAGGACGTTTCTTTGCTTCTTTTTAACAGTAATGTTTGTAAAGTTGTTTGCGCGTGTACTGTAATTTTGTATAACAATTTGCTCTTTGTACGTTAGAATTCAGGGTATAATTGAACAAAACCTTGAATGCTGCCGAATCAGAAGTCCTCATACCATAATGCCGTCGGCAGGTTGAAAGAAGACTACGGTATGCGCTGTGTTTGCATCGGGTCAAATGAAAGGCATTGCGTGGAAACTCCTGTTCTCTTTTATTTTCTTTGTTTTTCGCAATTTTTCCTTTTTAAATTCCTATTAACCGCCAAATTTGCTACAGCGCCATTCGGTACCCTACTGGCAGTTTCAAATATTCGACCAATTTCATGCAGCTTGAAGCTTGCAGCTTGCAGCTTGCAGCTTGCATGAAATTGGCATTGTACTAAACTGTTTGGTGACGTTGATCTACGTATCCTCCTGAAGGGGCCAGTATGTTTAGTAATACTAAAATACTGGCGCGCTCAAATTTCCTCCTCCGCCGACTCAAATCCTAACTTTCCGATTCGCCCATCTCACAATTTCGCTTGTTCCAACGCCCCACCGGTTGTCTGACACCTCATCATATCCTGCCGTGTTCCCTTAAATCTCTGCATCGACCACCCCAATCTCTCGCCACCTCCGATCTATCATTTTCGACAAACACATCAATCCTCCTCCCCCCCCATTCACTCCAAACAACTCTTGCCGTCCCAAAACTCACTACTACACCAACCTAATGGCCGAAAACTTTTCCACAACCTCCGCCACCGCCGGAACTGCCGCTGACACTCACAATGTCACAGAGCCGGATGTCAACGCCGCCTCCAAATCTGAAGCTGCCCTGGATGGAGAGGCCGAGGCCATGGCTAAGCTAGAGATCCCTGCCGCCGACTCATCCACAAAGATCACAGACGAGCATTTCATCAAGGATGTTGTCAACAAGACCGTTGATCAAGTCATTCGGGACGCTGGCTATTCTCACGAGGCCACCAGTGTCTGGGTGAATCAGATAGTAGAGGTTGTTGTCCGTGCTCTTGTCAAGGTCGATCGCGATAATAAGTATATAGGTACGTTACTTCTCTCCATTCCCGGCTAACCTATCCCACTTGTTGCCCACTTGTTGAGATAGCACCTCTTGCCGCCCGTTGCGAATCTTACCTGTTATTGACCATTGCTTTTCTCAATCTGGTACTTTCGCATGCATTCACGGCTTTTCGTTTTCCCGTTTAGTTACGTGCATGATCGTGCAGAACCTTCGTCAAGGCATGCGTTCCGCAACCTCGTGCTATTGGAGTTCTCGTACAGATAGCGGATACTCTTTAACGTAAGTTGACCATCCACGTTGTTCTCTTTCCGCAACTCCATCACGCTTCTGCATCTTGAGACAGTGCCTCATCGCTTGATACACTGACATCATATTTGCGGTCTTTTCTTTCCTATCCTCGTCTACCAACGATTGCATCGTGTTCTTTATGCTCTCAGCAATGAACGCAACGGAATGTATGTCATCACCACTGTCTTCATTTGCCAACCGTGATGACCACTAAGATTCAGGGCGCGACCTGCTGGGCTTGCTCATTTTCTGTATAGGCGCTCTTTAGATTCTAGTCACAAGCAGTTGGTCGAGCAGTTACGTTGTACGTAAGCTGCACACTCCCTATGCCTTCATCAAATTGACTTGCGCCTTGCTCAGACAACAAACCGCCGAATTGGCTTCAGCCGCGCTGAGACATTCAAATTTTCGACTACCGCTCACTCCTAACTTCTCACCTGGAGCTTGATTGTCGTGTCTGCGTGCCTGACTCAGGCAGGGTTAGACTCTAGCGATTCAGGAGGTAGTTCGAAACATGCAAGCTTCTGGCCTACCGTAGACTTTCCGGTGCGCAAAGCCGGCCGTCATCGAGCGACATTCACGGACACGACACACTAATCCGACCGCTGAAAGCAGTGAAAGCGAGTCAGATGGGTAGCCAAGCAAATTCATCCTAGGAAGACGGGACACGCCCTGTGGAACGACTCATGCTATCTTCTACTCGACGTGTTAGTCCTTTATGGTCTAGCTCTGCAGTAACCTTACAGTGATGGAATCAGGAGCGAGCGACCTGCAGTACATAATAAACCCGTCACCCGCAGCGGATGATGCGCTACGCTTTCCTGATCCCGAATCGGCCAAGTACCACTCAAGGAGGTACTCGGCGTCTGGACCTGGATGTAGTTTCCACAATTGGCACGGCGAAACCCGTTGCTCAGCTACCTTTTGCGCGGATTCAGAGACTGCCTGCTCTGTTTCGGGGGGTACGTCCTCTCCAACGTAGACGAAAACGTTGAAGCCCGTGTCCAATACTAGAATTGCCTGGGCGCTAACATACGATGCCTCAAGCGGTACTTCGGTCATGAGCCCTGTACTCTCGTCAGACTTTGCTCTTGTAAAGAGGCGAGGTGACATAAGCAATGACGAAAGTCCACATTCCCCTCGCAAGAAAAATGACCGGAAAACAAGGGCACAGTCCGCGCTAACCTGCCTATCTATAAGCAATCCCCGACGTAACTCATATAACAGACGCACAACACCTGCGGTGGCCTCTGAGCCTCGGAGCAATCGACGGGCGGACAAGTCAATGGAGCGTGCTGCGATGTGCGGTTGAGTTAGAGCACCTCCGGAAACGACACATGCCTTTCCAAGAACAAGCGCGCATACTTCCGCATCAAGGTTCCGCAAATACTCATGTGACTCAATTGTAAGTGGTATCCGAACTGTTATAACTCTAGTCCATCCCATCGATTTCGCAGCGAGCTGAACCACGGCATGCGAGGGGGGAGGCGATGATTTCTCAAGTGCAGGATCGGAATTTGGTGGCTTTGGTCTGAGAATTACCGTGAATCCGATCATTGCATCGATTCCCGGAACTGCATACGTATGTGGAGCGGCTGTCGGAAAAGCGGGGGCGATAACACGGGCGATGGCCATCGGAGCAGAAATTCTGATTGAAACCAAGCCGGGACTCGTTGACATCTCTGACAGAAACTTTGCAGCCTCTGCCAACGCCGATGCAGCCGAAAATCCGTGTGCTGCTGAGTAAACCAAACCCCCTTTGGATCGTTTCGAGGTGTTGAGCAAAATAGGGCCCGCGAATCCTTGTGATGCGCCAAAGCAAAGAAAGTCAAGCGCAATACGACGATCCCCAGCTTTCGCTCCAATTTGCTCATACAGTCGGCTCAACGCCGCACTAGGGTCCGGCCCTGCACTCCTAACTACCCGAAAACCATTTTGCAAGCCGGCCTGTGCTCCTTTCATAAGTGTCGGCGGTAGTGAAGGGGGGCCAGTCAGCAGGGACAGAATTCGCGAACTTTCCGCATCTGCCATCCCCAGTATGAGTTCAAAGGCCACCTCAATAGCCAGATCTAACCTCCGAGGCTCCCCCTCTGCAGGATACCGAGTTTTCATCACCTGTCCCTCAGCCTGCATTTCTAAGCCTCCAAACTCCATAGCCAACTCTGCCTTTGCCGACAACGCTCTCGCACACACAAAGGCGTCTGTAAACGCAGCTGAACAATGCTCCCCTTCAGCATCAACATCAGCATCAGTATCTGCTTCAGCGGATGCATCGACAGAGGATGCCTTTGGGGGCTTCAAAAAGAACTGCTCTTTTTCTTCGAGAGACATATTTGCAACACGCTGCGGACCGACGACCTCCAACATGTGCGAATCTTCATCCCCAACATCAACGGCTACCGAACATGCGGCACCGACGGTCAACAAGGCAAAACGCAAGCCTCTTTCCGCAGCACTTGCATGAACTGCGGCGACGGCAGCACGAGCCCAGACGGCCTCTTCATGCTCAAGATTATCATCAACAATCAAAACAATGGCACCCCGACCAGTAGAGTTGTGTGTGGTAGAACCATGATGGACATAGTCGATGACATCTGCGGTGAGCTGCGGATACAAGTTGGGGTGAGTTGCGCGACTTGTGAAACTACCTGGGGGAAGTGGGTTGTCACAACGATGACAAAAGACGCACTGCCAAGTAGATGAGGATTGTGAGACATCGCGGGCACCGTTGTGGGAGGCGAGAAAGGAGCCACAGGTACGACATCGTTGCGGAGGTCGGTGCGTTTTAGGGACGTCTGAGAGGGGACCGAAGGGGGCCCAGACAAAGCCAAGGGGTAAACCCTGTGTGGGGAAAGGGGTCAATCAGGGAGAGGAGTGCATGTTAGGGACTCGGAGGGTACATGGAGGTAGAGCGTGGTTTTGCAGGAGTATGAACAACTTACCAACGTGTCAAGGGCATGCTGATCTAGGAGAGCATTTGCGGCGCAGAAGCGGAGAACGGGGTAGGTGCTTCGGTCATCAGAGAGTAGACTAATGTCAGCATTGGATTGGTGTTGGGAGGACGAGGGGGGTGGTTGCGCGGTCGGTGTTTCCGCATGTGTTGTGGAGGAAGGGATATCTAAGCTACGAGGGCTAGGTGTGGATGGAGAATGGTGCGAGGTGACGATTTGAGGGCGGATACGGGGACTTGCACGTGAGGTTGGATGGTGAGAGATGGAGGAAGAGGGGGGAGAGATGCGGGGTTGCGGCGGGGATGGAGTGGCGGGCGAAGGGGTTTGGGGAGATGGCGATGCGGGTTGGTAGCGGGGCGATGAGAGAGTTGGAGAGTCAGTTATGGAAAGCCCGGCCCTGAAGCGGGCGAGGAAAGACTTTGATTCGGAAATCGCGAGACCGGCGTCAGGTATTGAGTCAAACGTGCCGCGGGGAGCGGAACCTCGGGTGATGAGGGCTTGAGGGGCAGCGGGATCTGGGGGGTGGGTGGTGCCGATGTTTGCTCTTGCGTTTGGTTGGGATGACGGCGCCATGGAAGTTTGATGGGGAAGGTGTGAAGGGCAGGGATGTGGAAATCAAGATGAGGTGAGTCTAAAGAGGTCGAAATCGAAAAGGATGCATTGTAGGTCGTTGGTGGTTTTATGGTTCATTATACCGAATAATTTATGGATTAACGAGCGGTGTCAGCTTGATGCACAAGCGAGGCGGGGGAAACATCATTAGTAACAGTAACAGTATCATAAAGTATAGTATTTCGTGGTATTTCCCTTCGAAATCGAAAATATAGCTACACACGTCTAATAATTTACCCTTTATAAAGTTTCGTATTGACTGTAAGCAATATCATTTTAACAGAACCGAAATTCCTGGTTGTTCCCATAACCAAAGCTCAAATTATGTAGGTTTGTTACACGTGTGCACCTGTACAGCAGCGGGTAAGAGTCCTTCCCGCAACTCGATGGAACTGTCTTGAAGTTTGTTCCCACATTGGAACGAATCAAAAGATCCAAATTGTTCCACAGTCGCTTGTACCATACTGTACAGTACCGTACACTACAGTACACTACAGTACTGTACCGTACTGTCCTGAAATGTATTGAACCGAAAGCAAGCAAACGTACTGTACATTATTTCAATAATTAACATGTGGATCACAACTAGACACTCGCCGAGCGTTCGAGTGAGACATTCTTCACAGCCGCCGCCTTCCCTCGCCGCACTCTATCACCCCGCCTCGCCTTGCCTGCAACCCGACCCATAATGTCCGAGCAACCATCCCCACCGCAGTCCTCATCCCTTCCCGATCCACCTCCTGTCCTCACTTCCCCTTCTTCATCCCAACCAAACCCTTCCTTAAGCACCATTCCCCTCCCAGACACCACTACCGCAAAAACTGAATCCCACGCCCTTAGTCCAGCTCCAATCCAACCGGATGCTCCTGCTGGGCTGGGTGATTCCGATTCTGCTACACCCAATGTCCAACTTTCCGTGGGGAGCGCAGATGGAGATGCGACCTCTTGCGCGAAGCATTCCTCGCCTTTGCAGACCCATGGGGAGGAACCACCCTCTGCTGACGGCGCGTCCCGTGAAAACCAAGTCTCCGGCCCTGAAGCAGCAAACAAGGAAGTGATCGAAGGGGAGAAGGTTGGAGAGGCTCGAGACGGAAAGCTTCATGAAGCGGGTGCGGGAGAAGACAATGTCAAGCAAGAGACCGCACAGCTTCCAATGGTGGAGAAAAATGAAAGGGATAACGATGGGAGCGAGGGAGATGACAATGCCAAGCAAGAGACCGCACAGCTTCCAATCGTGGAGAAAAGTGAAAGGGATAACGATAAGAGCGAGGAGAAAGGTGAACGCCAGACGCAGGCCAGTACAACTGAAAAAGATGAGGATGCGAAGAAGCAACAGGAGGAAGTTGTCAATGAACAGACTGCGGAGAGTGGGGTTGAAGGGAAGGAGACCGAAGAAGACAAAAAGCATGGGGATAAAAGTGGTGACCATGTCCGCAATGTCAAGGTGGAGGGCGACGAAGGCGAAATGCAAAGAGATGAGAAAGGAATCAAAGGGGAGAGTGATGAGAAACAGGACGAATCTGTTGAAGAGGAGCCTCAGGAGGAACATACAGCCGCCTCTGCGCCGGTGCCATCATCAGCTGGTAAAAATATCGCGGAAGGCAAACAGGAAGGCACCGGCATACAGGAGGCGGAGGATAATGTTGAACGGGATGATAAAATGCAAGTAGATTCGCCGCAAGATAACGATTCTTCAAAGGCAAATGAGAATCCGGGGCAGCAGAAGCTAAATGCAGAGCAAACAGAGTCTCGTATCGATGAACAGCAAGTCCACGAGCGCATGGATGGAGACAGTGGAACTAAGCAGGTTACCGCGAATGCATGTGCGAGCGGAGATCATATCTCCGGTACTCCAGCACCTTCCTCCCCAGAAGCAGGGAGAAACTCCAAACCAGATGTCATCATGACCGTAGCCGAGGAGGACAGCCCGGGAACTGCGGCAGACGGCTCTGCACCCCAGGAGAAAGATTCTGAAAAGGACGGTGTTGTGGAAATCGAGGCGGTTCCAGACAATGAGGATGCAACTAATGACTCTGCCGGCGATACCCCCAAATCTTCCACGCCGAAACGTCCAAGACGCGCATCACAACGAAATCTGCGCTCACAAATGCCAAAGTACGATATTGAGAGGATGGAGATAGACAGTGGAGAAGCTGAAAACAAGGTAGAAGACGAAGTAAAGGGGCAGGAAAATGAGCACGAGGACAGCAAGCAGGACAAAGAAAAGGACGGAGATGGGAAGGAAGAAGCCAGTGTGCATGGTGCCGCTGGTGGAGTGAAAAACAAGGGAACCGAGGAAGCGATCAGGAAAATTGACCAAATGCTCGAAGAATTGCCTCGACCAGAAATGACCGAAGACGGGATGAGAATGAAACTCGGGGAGGCACTTTTCGTTACGTATGAGCAGCTTGAAGAAGTGAAGAAGAAGCGCATGCGTGACAAACGCTTAACACCAATTGAAAACTTGACATTTGCAGATGTGGCTTCATTCAATAGGGACCACTTGAGATGCTACTGCTTTATTTATGGAACACCTCGACGGAAAAAGAGCGAGATGGAGATTGACATGGCCATGTTTGTATGCTTGTGGCATCGTGGAAAAGAAGGCTACGTTCTCCCGGACTACATTCCTAAGAATTCAAAGGATAGAATCGGCGAGACGGCTGCGGTAGCTGCTTACGAAGCAGGCATCGCAATGACAAAAGAGCCGCCGTCGCTGAGTGTCACCCCAGAAAAATCGGACGGGGATAACGTGGAGATTGCGCGATCATCGAGAAGGTCTAGCGTCATTTCGAGATCAGAGTTAAGCAGAGATTCTCAAGAAGGTCTGAAAACGCCTTCAAGAAATTCAGGCCGAACTGCCTCGAAAACGCCTGCAAGAACGAGTGGAAAAGCCCCGGCATCCGGCTACACACCGACCTCAGCGAAACGCCCGCCGCCGCATCCTCAAAACGTTCAAAACCTTCACTCTTCACCGATCCGACAAGCGACACAACAAAATCAAGTAGGCACAGAGCGGGCTGTTAACAGGGGAAGCGTGCCAGGGTCGAACCTTCAAACTACTGAATTGCACAAACAAGTCCACATTAACAAGCCGGGTCCCTCTTCTGCTGCTCGTGGCCAGGCCGCAGGAACAGCGAGGACTTCGCGGTCCGGCATACCGGTGCAACCTATGCCACAAGGCTTTGGGACATCTTTCAAACAGAAGGTTCATGCAAGAGCGGCAGGGGAGAAATTCAAAGCGGCGTATAATGGCGCAGGTCCATCCATTGTCAATGTCGTGGAGAATGCTGCAGCTTATTTTACGGGAAAGGATTCACCAGAGGTTATCCAAGATCAAGCGAAGTCGTACGCGCGTTACCAGTTTAATGTTGACCTGCTCTCGGAGATTTTCGATGGGCCCCCGGCCGAGGAGAATTCAAATAAGACAGACACCGAGAGACAAGATGTATCTCATCAGCGCCCAGAGGGGGTGCTAAAGGCGAATGCTATGCGGGAGGTGGCTAAACGAATGCGATCGTCTTCTTCTACAGTTAACGGCGAGGCGGAATTGGAGCTTTGGGAAGAAGAATTCAAGCAACTCGAAAGTGATACCAAAGAGATGGAGAGAGCGAACATGCGACTTTTTCAGCGTCTGGAGCGCGCGGAAACAGAAGAAGAAATTGAATCGGTGAAGCGCGATTTTGAACAATATCATAATGTGCGCATAAGCGGGGCACCACCACCTCTGGTGCGTCGTAAGCTAGACAAGTCCCTTGCACCTGTACTAATGCCCGATAATCAGTGCCGTATACTGCGATTCAAGGTTGGCTAGAAGTTTTGATCTACTCAGCCGAGATGCAAGTATATAGACAAACGCGACAAGATTGGAATCACCAGTAACGCCCTATCTCCCAAATCCTCGACCGGCACTTGGTGACCCGAGTTTTGAATTGATACCCTTCTTGCGTTTTCCAGACATGGATTCTGTTTGAAGCTGTTGCTTTGCCTTGAGCATGGCGGGATGGCCATCGGAGTCGTCGATGACCTGGAACAAAAAACTTAGTGCATCCCGCTCGATCTGGCTTAGTTGTGGATGCCAAAAGCGGATAAGAAGCACGACTCGATCGTGCTCTGTGCTCTCATTCATTGTCCTATGAAAGTAGCTGGTATCGAAGACTAAACTTTTCCCATTCTCCCAGTAGCGACGCTCACCCGCGACTTCAATCCAGCTCTGTTGCGGAGGGGCGCTTAGTGGTAAATGCATGGTGAGAATAAAGTTACAGTCATCAGTGTGCAGTTTGATTCCTGTGTTTGGGCTTTGGCGTGCGAAAAATGCCTCTACGGATGGCACTTTAGCATTTGGATCGCGTAATAAGGCAGCTGTCTGTGGGAATAGTTTGGTGTTGGTAGGATCCCACTCACGGTCCTGCAAAACAAGAGTGCGCCAGTCTGGACCGTAGGCATTGGCGGCCTCGACAACAGGGGGAGCCCAAATGTTGTTGCCTACTTCTGCAAGGTCTTCTAGGCCTGCAACACGGAACAACTCGTCGCGGATTACAGTCCAATTTTCTTCCAGGTGTTTTACCCAGGCAAAGTCTTGCGTAAATTCCTCGTAGAATGGGACGGTTTTAAGGCCGCGTACACAGCTGGTGGCGCGTTGGTGTTGAGGAGATCCTTTGCCTTTTTCGAGAGTGCGGCCAGTGATGGCGTCTTGGAAGGATTGGGAAACACGGGTGATGTCTCGGTCGGGGAATTGGTTGTGCAGAGCGCGGAGTACGATGGTTTTCAGGGTTATTTCGCAACGAGGCGAGAGTCGGACATGGGAGGATTGGTGCGGCTGTGGTTGACGAGGTCTAGGAAAGGTAGATGGGGAGCGATGTCGCGAACTTAACGACATGGAATTGTGGGGAGTGGGCCCTTGAAGGGGTAGCGGCATAACAAAGGCAGACATTTTTTTCATTGCCTTACGGTTGGGAAGGTTGGAGAAAATGTAGGAAGGATGTGGCTGTTCTTTGTAATTGCCAGGTTTGGGGGGCATAGGCGTCGGCTGGTGTGTGGAATTGGTCTTGTCGAGCTCTGGACTGTGGTCGCGTTGAAGACAGGATGCCTGAGTTCTGAAGTCAACTGGAACTGGTTCTTAAGTGCCTTTATTTGAGCGGAAAATATGCGGGAGATTGTGCGCTCTGAAGATTGAGCATTTTGATCATGAAATTTCCAGAACTCAAATACTTCCACAAGAAAGCATTTGTGAGTTGAAACATGTCCAAGAATACTCTCACTTCTTATCCGGTGAAATGCTTTCGTACTTTCATTACTGGTGTATGGATGTGCAACGCCGCATTCCCTAGTATAAGTTTAAATCAGGTGACTTCATCCTGCATGTTGCAGGACACGACAAATTTCCGATGCGGAAGACGTTGACCAGATTGCAATGCTAAGCTTCTGATCAAGGCGAGTCTTCACTGATCCTCCTATCAAGCACCCGCCGCGAGATGCAACAGCTGCCGCGTATCTTTCTATGACCGTGGATGTTGTTGTAAATGGTGATCCTAGCGACTCGAAAGCTAGCAGGACAAAATTCCGTCCCAGCCTCGATCTTCGCGGCAGTGCCTCGCCAGGAATGGCTGTCACTTTCGTCGCCAAGTCCCTCTTCTTCCGCCGTTCTGCTGCATTAGCAACAGCTCGCGCCTCTGGTGCTGCCATCGACATATAGCTCTCCTGGAATGGCGATGATACGGTGACTTAATGCGCCACCGGGATAGGGGGCGGGGTGTTCGCTGTATCAGACCGCGGGTGCACCGGAATGTCCGCTGGTCGCGCGCTCAAAACTCCTGCTGCCTTAAACAGCTCTCGGCTTCGTCACGTGTCTGGGTTCATGTACGATACATTCAATTTGAATACAGAGCTCAGGGGCGATCGCGCAGCCGTGAAGCGGGCCTCAATGAGGCTCATGGGCGATCGCTGCGAGAATAGCGCGATGCCATGCGCCTTGCAGCAGACAAACCCCTCGACCTTCTCATGGGTCTCGTCCACCGCCTCTCATCCGACACCGATCTCGCCTCCTCCGACGCCCTTCCACATTGTTCCCCCTCCGGCGCTTGGACCCAGCCCTGTCAACCGCAGTCACCATTCTTCATGACATCCCCGCGACCACCAATGTCTTCAAGTTCATCGCCCTTGTCGCCTACGACCCCCTCACCTCCACCAACACGCCTGTCACACCGAACTAAGCAACCACACCGTACCTCGCCGCTGCTCTTCGCCCGCCCTCCCAATCTTAGGCCGCGACACAGCCACCCCACCCCCAACCTGCTCCTCTGATCCACCAGGCACTTTAGGGAGCATCTACCAAATTTCAATAAAGCTCGTTAACAACGGGCCGAGGGAATTTCCCCTGGTCACCACCTCCCGTCACCGAAGACCACTCTGCATCGCCCTGCCCCTTCGCGACCCCCTAATCGCCGGGGACTTCCCCGGCTCCATCACCGTTGTTCCCACTGCCGATCCTCATGCTATCTTCATTTACGCCGCTGCCAAAGGGACTTTGAGCACGTTCTCCGGAAGATGTCTGACACCTTTTGGCTCCAGGCCAGCTTGTCTTTCCGCCAGCAGGGCCTCGGCCTCACCCTATGCACCCCTATCAACATCATCTCCTACATAGTATTCAACTTCACAAGCATGCCACTTATGCATCGGCTTCTGCGCACTATCTCCACTCACGTCGCCAGCCTCCTTGCCCGATCTTTCTAAACCCTAGCTGCGAGTCTGGAACGCCCTGCGGAAGTACAATTACAGGTACTTTTATCAAGCTCCCGCCATCTCGACTAATTCCTTCAGGGAGAAGCCATCCATCACTTCTACCTCTAATGGCTCTCCTTGCTACATCCCTTAGACCGCACAGCCTCCTCACATAGTTTTACTCGTCTGGCCTGTGCTGCCTCCTTCACGGCGTCTGCCCCCTTGTCAACCCTCCCACTGTCTTACACCGACCGCTACAGCTCCGTGAAGGTATGGAGTACGGTAGTAGGTCTTCGCTTAAGCAACCCACCGTTCTGCGGCTTTCAACGCTGCCCTACCTGCCTTGAAGGCATATGTACCGTTCCCCCCCTCCTCGACACCATGCCCTCCAGATGGGGCTCATGGCTTGATCCCCCTTCCCCAAGTCAATGCAATAGAAGGTCTCAACCCTCTCTCCCTCCAAAAAAGCTTGTCTTTCAGGACGATACTTTGTTTCTATAATGCAGGTCTCTTGTCTTCTCCTGCGCTTCTGGGATACCCCTCTTTAAAGTGTGGTCTCTAATGAATTCCAGGTATAAAGAGCGGTAGGCCTGAAGCGATCGCCTAAACGGTCCAAGTAGCGGCGCAGGGGTAAACGGGCGCTGCAGCGATAATTGGTAACTGATGGGTCATTAGGGCCACAAATGCAGGACAGCCGCACCAAACTATGGCCGTTGAGCCTGGCATATTGCATCCCGGCACTACTATTGCCTCTGACCACTTTATGATTCTGCAAATTCAGCATTCAATCGATAGCTGGGCAAAGTGCTTGAAACCTGCTCGAAACTTTCGTGGACATGCGCTTCAATTTCCACCTCTACCACGTCGCGGAATACGCGTGCCGAGTTGAACACATCGTCCTGCTGGTGCGCCCCGACGTTTTCATTACCAGCTGACATTTCCGTGTCGACGGCATTTTGCCGACAGCGTATGCAAGCCTCAATGGTGACGGCATCACCCCGACCGCTCGCGCACAGCTCAAACTTGCATATGGGTTTGGCGGTCATGGAGTGCAATATACTGTATAGACCTCCTGTGCTGCTGGCATCATTGAAGTCATGACGTCAGCATGATAGCTTTGGTGAAGACGTGGGTCTGGGACCCTTTTGATCGCCCTTGGTTACCCAGACCTTTTGCCGGATCGCCTCATGCCCATGGGACTCGAGAATATGTGAGCGGAGCTTTCCGAGCACTTTCAAGAAGTTGTGAAGTGCATTGTACTATACGACAAACAAGACGTTTGCTACACAAGGTTCCTCGGAATCCGTGATTTTCAGAACCAGCGCTTATTGATATCATCAGGCGAGTTTGGTCAGCTTAGCACAGCACAATACTGTACAACACAGTACAAATGTGTCCTCATTTCCATTTGTTGACATCAAAGGCTGGATAAAGCAAATGGAAAGATTATTTACTTCAAGGTGGCGTAAGCACTGTATATGTGACGGGAATGCTTTCTACCACGATCACCACATCGACCTCATCTAAAAGAATGGTTGCCCCACTTCCCTCCGCATCGACATATCTGTCGCCATCTCAACTGCGAAGCCTTTTCAACTGGGCAAACTCTGGCAATATCCCATTTCTCGCAAACGCCAATTTAGACCCGCGCGAGGTCCTCATTACCTCATCCAAATTTCAACATGGCCAGTCCAATCCCACCTACCTCATCATCGTCCACCTATCCCCCGACCCATTTTCCTTTGTCATCCGCTCAAAGCCTTCCGGTCTACTACTCGCGGGTGCGCATCGCATTGACCGCGAATTCCGCGTTCTTTCAGCACTTGAAACTACCCCTGTCCCCGTCCCAACTGTCTACGCCTATTGCGACGATGTCAACATCCTGGGCGCCGAATTCTACGCCATGGAGTATGTGCGCGGCCGTATCTTCGAAGACATCTCCCTCCCCTCAGTTCCGTCCTGCCATCGTCGCGCCATATACACCGATGCCCTTCGTGTTATGCTTCAACTTAGCCATGTTGATATAGACGCCCTCGGCTTGGCTGATTTGAGCAAGGCGCATCCATGGATTGACCGTCAGATAGCCACGTGGTATCGCCAGTATCGCGCAAGCCTTCGTCCGAACGAGGATGATCCTCAAATGAACCGCTTGCATCATCGATTGGAACAGCGTCGCACCGGTCGCCCTCGTTCCACTACTCGTCGCCTAGTGCATGGGGACTTTCGCTTGGATAATCTCGTGTTCCATGCGACAGAGCCGCGAGTCGTCGCCGTGTTAGATTGGGAGCTTGTGTCTTTGGGCGACCCACTTGCCGATTTGGCGACATTTCTCAGCCCGTTTGGTTTCCCGCATGGCACCCAAACCGTGGAAGTGTTGAAATCCGCAGTGTTGCCCAAGCCGTTACCTGAGGGGATCCCGGGGGAGAGGGAGTTGATTGCTATGTGCGAGAGGGAGAGAGGTAGTTCGTCAGGGTTGGAGGAGATTGAACTTTACATAGCGGTGGCGCAGTTTCGTTTTGCCGCGATTCTTTACGGCGTTGCGCGACGGGCGATCCAGGGTAACGCTTCCTCTAGGCTAGGCTTACAAGTAGGAAAACTCGCATACTTGTTTGTTAACGCTGGACATTCAAAGTTGGACCAAATGGATAAGCGTGAAGAGGCTGAACAGTCGATGAAAAAGGAAAAGCCGTACGGCCTGAGGGAACGGCTCCGGCGTTTCATGGCTGAGGAAATTTTTCCAATGGAAAGCGATTTCACCAGGCACGTTGAGTCCGACGCGCGGTGGACTTTGTGGCCTCCTATGGAACATTTGAAACAAAAGGCAAGGGCTGCTGGGCTTTGGAACATGTTTTTGCCCAAGGAACTTGGTGGGACTCTAACAAGTGAGGAATATGCGCCTCTCGCAGAACTGACTGGACAGTGTTCATTTGCGCCAGAGGTATTCAACTGCTCTGCACCAGACACAGGTACGAAATCCCTCCCACCCATATCGCAATTTGTCCAGCGAGCAATTCCCTCATCCGCTGATACTAACTTTAACAAACAATTCTCTTTGAACTGCAACAACAGGCAATATGGAACTACTTGCGAGATTTGGAACTCCCGCTCAGAAAGAGCAATGGCTAAAGCCTCTACTTTCTGGAGAGATACGATCCTGCTTTGCGATGACGGAGCCAGAAGTGGCATCCTCCGACGCGACAAACATTGCCACGACAATCGCAAAAGCGGAAAACTCATACACCATCAACGGTCGGAAATGGTGGATCAGTGGTGCGTTGCATCCCAATTGCAAGCTGATTGTCCTTCTCGGGCGGGGTCCAGCACGGCGTATCATGCCCAAACGTCATCAAGCGCATTCGATCATACTGATTCCGATGAATACGCGTGGCGTGCAAATTGTGAGGCATCTCACGGTGTTTGGGTATGACGATGCTCCGCATGGACATGCAGAAATGTTATTCAAGGGTGTCACGGTGCCGCACGCATGCTTATTACACGGTGAAGGAGAAGGGTTCCGATGTGCACAAGCACGTCTTGGTGGTGGACGACTGCACCATTGCATGAGGGCTATTGGAGCAGCGGAGAGATGTTTGGCATTGAGTATAGAACGGGCGAGGAGGCGCAAAGTGGGTGAGGCAACGATTGCCGAGAAGGAAGTTTTTGTACATGGGGTGGGGCAATCGCGATGCGATATTGAGGCCGCGCGTGGACTTGTGGTGATGGCTGCGCGTGCGGTAGAGAGCGGGGATACGGTAATGGCTAGAAAGGCTGTGGCTACTGCAAAGATTCGCGTACCATGGCTTGTATCTGGCGTTATTGACAGGGCGGTGCAGGGTATGGGGGGGATGGGAGTGAGTCAAGACAGTGTGGTCGGGCAGCTGTATACGCAGGTAAGGGCACTAAGGATAGCGGATGGACCAGATGAGGTGCATGCCTTGCAGCTAGGAAAAATGGAAATTCGGGACGTGGAACGAGCGAAGATGTAGTGAGACATTGCATAGTGAATGGTGTAGTTGCGCCACTTGCTTTAAAATCCGAGCCGTCGGAGCCATTCATCAATTCTACCGCGATAATTCCCCTTGACCTCAAGACGACCAGGGCGAATAGTAACAGGATGACCGTCGCAAACCTTGGACATTTCTTGCGCAAAGGCGGGGAGATCACCGCGAATACGACGCACGAGAGTGAGACAGCGCGTCCGACCATTACGATAGTCGGTATATACTGGCATTGCTTTTGCTTTTTGAGTGCGGAAGACGCGGAATGGAAGGTGATCGACGTTGCCCAGCGGAGGGGACCATTTGGAAGGCGTGATGACTTGGGAAGGGATTTGTTGTAGCGGGTACTTGAGGTTTGAGGGTGGCGTCCAGGGGGGGCGGGGATGTAGATGAGCTGCGGTGGAAAGGAGTCGAAGAAGACGCATGCTTGGTACTTGGAGGGGTTGGAAGGGTGGACGGGACGAGTTGAGATAGATCTTGTCACAGCATGGACGGAGTGGCGTGGTTCAGAAGATGGCTACGTGATCACCGCGGTGCCCCAACTGATCCGAGCGGTTCAGTTCAGTACTACACCATGGGTGGGTTTCTTGGGGATCCTGACAGATGGCATTGTGGCCACGTGGCATACTTGATAATCCTTTACCATGTCCCGCTCTCGTTGATTTTGCGGAAAGCGTAGGGAATCCCACCGGAGAAACGGCCAGGATTTCACAGATTTATCTGCCGTCAACAACAGGATGAACTTTGTTCCACAATCCCCGTTACGCCCAATGTTGCTGTTGACCACAACGGCTGCCGCCGTAGTTTCAACTGAGCCCACGGTCTTATCTTGATACCCAATCCCCACCTGCAAACAACCTGTAAATGACAATTCGCAGCAACCACATGATTTATCAACGCACCTTCTCCTCGAGCCAGCGTCCTATTGACGATTCCCTCGGTATTCAGACAGCATACGGCCCACGCTCGCGTGCAAACCACCTCAAAGGAGCTCGCTGTATCTACTCTAAAACTCAAGTCCACTTGCACCGCAGTTCATCCATGAATTTTCCTTTCCACAGTTCAACATTCCACTCTGCAACCTCCTTCGGATCAGTAAAGAACAGTCGTCTTTTCAAAGTTTTGCATGGTTATGTGGCCGAGCAGTGCTGGAATAGAATGCATATTCTTCACGTATGTCTCAATCTCTTTCGCCATTTCCTTTGCATACTCAGTTTCCATCAACGACATCGTCCCCAACTTATTCACCCCAAACTCGAAAATTTCATCTGGACTTTCCGCGTATGCCGATGCAATGGTGTACTTGGCCCCCATGATATTCATAGTCCACCCAAACAAGTTATACACTGCTGATCGCACCTCTTCGATTTTCTTCTTTGCAATTTCTCCAGTTCTAATCCCTACCTTGGATCGTTGCTCCAAACTAGCATTCTTCGCAGTCAATTCTTCCACCTCCTTCACCAAAGCCTCCATTCGCAGCTGCATCGCGCTATCCCGTGAAGGCGATGAGCCTGATTCAACCGCCATTCGCAGTCTCTTCTTCCCTTTAGCTACATCTGCCGCAATCTCCGCTTCATGAACAGCCTTCCTGAAAAGGTTATCCTTCACATGCAATACCTTGACCTCGGAGGGATTGTAATCAGGTTCACCTGATTCATTACCTTCAACCGAGTTACTATTTACCACCTTTGACGTACCCGCTTGTTCCCTCACGTCCTTTCGCCCCCAGAAACCCCTTGCCCTTTATCCTCCGCCGCGCTCTGAGCATCCAACGCACCCTTTCCAGCACCAGTTGCCACCCACATGTTTCTAATCACCCCTTCCCTCTGGTCGCTGCTGCTAGCTGACGCGTTCTTTGCATTTTTCACCTCTAAAAGCTCAGCTTTTATTTTGCCCACCTCAGCATGAGCCTCCCGCAAACGACCCTCCATTTGCGTAATCGTTCTCTGATAATTTGTCGTCGTCTCTTCATACGCGGCACATCGCTCGCGCAACCTTGTCAGGGACCCATCCGGGTCTGCCGGCTTGTCAAACTCCTTTTCAATCCCTTCCAGCGCGTCCTTAAAGCACCTATTCTCAACTTGCAGAATTCTCCTCACTCGCTCACTGCTCCTGCTTGATTCCAGAGCGGCATCCCGATCCGACTCAGCCCTCTGTAAAGCCATTTTCATTGTTCTCCCGTCCTCTTCTAATCTCCTTATTTCCATTCGGAGCCTGTTCACAGCCTCGGATTCCCTACTTCGAATGTCCTCGATTTCTTTCTGATGTCGTTCCACCTTACTTTCATGGCTTCCTACATCACGACGCCGTCCAATGCCCCTCTTTGCATCTAAGGGCTTTCCTCCAGCAGCATTGCTTAGGATGGCCAAGCCTTCTTGCACATTTCCAGTCTCCGATAATCCGCTCACGAGTGCGATCATCTGTTCGCGCTCTTTCATCAACATCTTAGCTTGCTTTGCCAAGTCTGTTACTTCCTCCTTTTCAACTCTCAAGCCACGTACCTCACATTCAAGGGCAGCTAAGCGCTCCTTGTCTCCCTTTGCGACATCGACCAGACCCTGTAACTTGGTGGCCTTGCTCCGCAAGTTATCCAGTTCCTTTCTGGTTTTTACATCTTGCCGCTCCATTTCAATAACAAGCTTACGCAGTCTCTTGACCTCAGGCTCCAAATGACTGGAATCCTTACGACTGGACTTTTCTATTTCAGAGCGGATGTACTTCAACTCAGCCTCCAAATCGTCTGCCTTTTTCCGCAGTCTATCTTGTTCCCTCTGAGCACATTTCCGATGAAATTGCAATTTCTCATGAAGCGAATCCCTTTCCCCTCCGAGGACGACGATATCCTCCTTGAGACGTACAACGACAGCCTCCAACTGATCCCTCTGGGCAACAACCGCCGGGTATGCAAGTCGATTGCGCTCGACAGTCCCTCTCAAGGCAGACGCTGTCTGCGTAGCCGCGATTTCCTGCTGCTTCTTATCCGTCTCGAGTTGTTTAATACGATCAGCGGCCGAGAGTTCCAACTGAGTTATAGCGAATTGCTGGTTTTGCAACTCGGCTTCAAGTTCATTGACGCGGGCCTCTGCGTTTGCAGCACGTTTTTGGGCGGAATGGAGTTGTTGTTTGGAGGTGTTGTGTAGTTGGGAAAGGTCGTCAAGTTTTGTACGTAGGGCGATAATCTGTGCTTGAAGGGCGGGGTTGGTGGTGGAATCGGAAGGAGAGGAGAGGTGTTTCTGCACTGCAGGGGAGCGAAAGGCGGAGACTTCGGAGGAGAGGCGGCGAAGGGCTTCGCGGGCCTCGTCGAGCGTCTCGACGGAATAGCGCGACATGGCTGAGAAGGATTTGCTGGAGTGGGTGTGGAAGAACGGGGAAGTGGAAAATGAGGAGGGTGGTCAAAGATGGAGTTTGGGATGAGGGGAAGGGGGACGCAGTGGTTGGTTTGGCAGAGGGACTGCCAGCGCCGCACGGGAGGAAGTCGGGAAGGTTCAGGGTTGGTGGATGGGGAGGTGGACGGAAGGAGTTGAACGAGACCCGTGTGAAAGCGGTTGAAGACTTGATCAAGTCATACTGTACGTACATTGCAGCGCCATTTTGTATGTTACTGTACAGCATTGCGGGGTAGAGTACGATGCGTACAGTACTGTAGTCCCTTGGAATTTGCACGATTGTAATTTCCCGCGTGAATCGATCCACGCCTTCATCGCAGAATCAGAGTTATTGATGAATTGGGGAGATTGTTGATCCAAATATTTTCACACTTGATGAGATCATGCATTGAATCGAGATCTAATGCTGGTATACTGTACGGCACTGTACGAGACCCTCTCCAATTCCCAGAACTGCCCCCTCGTCTCGGGAAATACTGTACAGTACTACACTGTACTGTACAGTACTGTACTATACTGTACTCTAATCAATAATGAACCCCAAAATTTGTACAGTAATGTACAGTAGAGTAGGTATGGATCACACAATCTCTCCCTTGATGACCACCACATCCTGCTCCTTTACTTAGCACCTCCCCCTACTCTCACCACCCTTCTAACCCCCTCCTCTCGCTCCTTCTTCCCCAGCCTTCATCCATTGCCGTTGTCTCCACCCGCCGCCGCACCGCCCTGCCCTGCCAAAATGTCAGCCTTTCTACTCCCAAAACCGCTACTCCCCTCACTCAAGTACCCGCTCCCCTCGAACAACCATTCCAACCCCCCCATTTGCTCCCTCCACTCCAACCTGACTAGAACCTTAACCAAAGTCGCTACAGCCGCCCTGCTCACCGCCACCGTCACACAACTCCTCACCGCAACCCCCATACCAGTCCAAGCCGCCGGTCAGATGAAACTTCCCCCAATTGACCGCACCAACCCACGCCGTTGTCTCCCCTCCTCTTCTTCCATCGGTCAAGCCAATGCCGCCCGTGATTCCCTGCTCGACCTTCGCGAGTGTAACCTCCGTGGTCAAGATCTTCGCTCTTTTGACCTCTCCGGTGGTATTCTCGCCGACGCTGATTTATCCGGTGCTTCTCTTGTAGAGGCCATGCTCTCCAAATCCTATGCCCCGAATGCACGCTTCCGCGATGCCGATTTCACAAATGCCGTCGCCGACCGCGTCAACTTTGACGGCGCAGACCTTTCCAATGCCGTCTTTGCAAACGCCGTGCTCAGTGATTCCACCTTTGAGAATGCAAATCTCGAGAATGTCGACTTCACAGACGTCTACATTGGCGATTTCGCCCAAAAAAGCATCTGCCGCAATCCCACCACCAAGGGTGTCAACCCTGTCACAGGTGCCCCCACACGCGAAAGTCTCGGCTGCCGTTAGAGTCCCCGCCCTTATCCTCGCCATTCATCGTTTTATTAAGCACTCCTGCACCTCCCGTAAATCTCCACCTGTCTATTCAACCCAGCCAACCCCCTCGCCTCTCCCCGCACTCACCGCCTCCTCCGATCCACAACTGCCAACAATCCCCCAGCCGCGACAATCAACCCCCCACCCACCACCTCCATCCCCGTCAACCGATCAAACCCCACAATCCACGCCAACCCCGCCGCCCACACAGGCTGCGTCGCATAAAACACCGCCGCACGACTCGCACCCACACGTTTCTGACCTACCACCTGCGCCCACGTCGCCAATGCCGTCGTACCAGCCCCAAGCCACGCCGTCAAACACACCGCTGTCGCCTGTTCCGTCCATGGTAACGTGGGGAATGAGTGCAGGTAACCACGCACCGATTTGTCACCGGTGAATACAGCATACATTACAGATGCTAGCGAGAGTGTGGTCTGCATGAGTACCTTGCCCTGCACTAGTATCACGGGACCGGCGGCTTGTCGTTTGGCGCGGGAAAGGCGAAGGACGTGAATACTGGAATGGTTGTGTGTGGATGAGGCATGGTTAGATATGGAGTGAATGTCGCACGGGGTATGACCCCGGTGGGAATGTGCGGGTTGATGCAATGGGACATTGGGAGAAAACTGACCTGTAAACGACGGCGGCGGCTATAGCGAGACAATCGCCTTGGTTCAGGGCGGCAAGTGGCGGGGAGGGGTGAAGGGAGATGGTTTGGTCGGTGGTGTTGGCAAGGACGGCAGTGCCGGTCATGGCTAAAATGCAAGCGGCGAGGAGTTGCGGAGGGAATGGGTCACCGAGAATGGCAGCTGCGACGGGGACAAAGACGGTGGTGAGTTGGAGAAAAAAGGCGGCGCGGGTGGGGGTGGTTTGGTCGAGTGCGCTGAGGTTGAGAATGGCGCCGAAGTAGAGATAGGTGCCGAGTTCTGCACCGGTGACAAGGGTGGAACGGAGGTAGGGAGAGCGGGGCGGTGGGGGAGTGGCGGGGAGAAGGGAGATGTAAGCGAAGAGGAAGGAGGAGAGGTTGAGAAGGGAGAAGGGCATGGGTGTTGGTTGGGTGAGGAGACATTTGGCGGCTATGCCGTAGGATCCCCATAGGAAGGGTACGACGGAAATGAGAAGGGCGTCTCGCATGGGAGGTGGGAGTGAGGGAAGGTTGGGGGTGGGTGTGGGAGAGGGATGGCGGGGTGGCGGTGAGGACTTTGATTTGCTGGGTTTGGTTAGGTTGGAGGTTGGTGTCGACCGGGCGGGGCTGTCGGAGGGACGATGGCGAGTGGGCGGTAGGCGAGGGATGAAGGGGGTGTTGCGGGAGTGTGGGAAATGAGGGGAGAAGTGTGCAAAGGCTATCGGGAGGTGGGGTTGGGCCATTGTGAGACGTGGCGATATCGGTTTGGGCGGTAATTGACAGACGGGTGCTGTTGCCCCGTGCGATGTTGGCGTAGGTGAATGCTGTCGCGGGTGCAATGGGCTATGACGGATGTTCAAGTTTGATTTTTTTTTGCATGGTTGTATCCTCTGTGGTGGACAAAGAGTGAAATTTAATGCCCTCTTGGATGGATGGCTTCACCATACTCTAGTACAGTAATGTATACTGTACAGGACAGTGTTGACCAGATGTGACAACTGCATTTTTCGCCCGTCATGACGTCTGCCACAACGTGATGATGGCCACATGCTGTACTGTACTGTTTTGCCGCAAACTCTTCTCTGTCGCATCTGCTGCATGCTTGAAAAGGATCCGCGTTACATCTTTCTTGACCTACCGACACGTGTCGCCATATGTTTACTGTAAAGAAACTTTTGCTTACAGTACTACCCCGAAAGGATCGTTGACTCACGCAACTTGCACACGTGGCATTTCCTACCGTACATCCAACAATAAACAACTACAGTACTGTACTGCACTGTAGAGGCAGTCGGCCAAATGTTCACCTTCTACTAGCTAGCCCCTCGTCTCGCAGACACCCAGCTTGTCCCAGCAATAACAACTTTGACTTCTCCAACAGCACTCCAGTTATCCCTCCCCTCACCCCACATTCCACATAATGCTCGGCGTCTACACAGCGCTATCATCCGTATCGCACGCAATATCCACCGCCCTACAAAACGTCTTCACCATAACCTCGCTCATATGGCAGTTGTTTGAACGCTACGGCTGGCGCATCCTCATAGCTTCAATCGCCGCGTGGCACTTCATCCAACGCATCTGGACCGAGCATGACCGTCGTCTCAAAATAAAATCCCGCTTACAAGCGGCTGATCCCTCGCGCGTCGCCGCCTTGAACCAGCGTCGTGACGCAGTGATTGACAAAATGGATGCCGTTCATGAACAGTCGATACAGGATAAGAAACGACGGGATGAACAAGATCGGTTGAGGAGATTGCACGAATTGGAGAGGCGGATCGTAGGCTCGGGACATCGTTTGGGCTCTGATTGACCATCTATGGATGTCTTTTTTGGTGGTGGCCTGGCGTTTCGTGTGCGGCTGTCCCCAGGTGTTTGTGTGCTTGCTTGGGTTGACTTTTGGTATGGGTATTGTCGCGGCTGGGAGGTGTGAGGGTGAGTTGGGGTATACTTGGCGTGCTCGCTGTTGTGCGTGTTTGTGTCTTATGGTTGGAGGGGATGTCTTGCGGGGAGAGTTTCGGAGAAGTTGTGCGCCGGTGGAAAAAGCGTTTATTTGGGGCGGGAGTGAGGATCGGTTTGTGCGGCAGTGTATTTATTCGATGTTTGTTGACATGTGGGAGATTTGGGAGAAGAGAGTGGAGAGTCCTGAATCATACAGTTTGAATGGAGGAAGGCGAGTGGGTCTTACTGGTTTAGAGATGGTTTCATGCACGAGCGTCGCCACTACATGGAATGGGGGCAGGAAGAGGATCTTGAGTAGAAAGCACCTCATGGTCCCGCTGTGGGGTTGAAGAGAATTTTCAACTAGTGAAGGGGGTTTAGTCTCCACCTTTGTAGCATTGCTTCATCCATTGGGTACGCTGAGCTCGCATGAACATGCACCACATCAGTTAAGTGCAGTAGTCACTTTTCAAAGTTTATTGTTTCTAGATTATATACCGAGAATTCAAGTTGGAAAAAAGATTTAAGGGACTTTGGGATTCTCTAAAAACAGTCATCTCGCCAGCAGCAGTGCTACGAAGCATTGTACTCAAATGCTTTGACGTGGGGAGCGGTCATCTTTTCAGTACCAAGGGCAGTTGTCCCAGCACACCCAGGGTGTGCCTACCAACTAGCTCAAGAGGACTAAAGCCAGCATTGACCTGTAGGGCACAGCTGTCTGGTTCCTGTTCTCGTGGAAACGAAATAAGTGGCAAAGTCAATGTGGTCTTCCCAAGTACAAAGTGGTTCCATTCGTTGGTCATATATCGCAAGTGACACATCTGGCATTACAAGGACGCAGAGGATGGGTTTATTTTTTTGCGCTCTGTAATGAAAACGGGTTTGGGTATCGAGAAGTGTGTGAATCTCGATGACTTGGGACTCTCGAATATGTAGTTGGCTGTTTCAGCATTGGGAGCTGCAGGAACAAAGAAAACTAGATGCACAGAGGGAAACATACTGCAAACGAAGTTTTGCGATATCCAAAACGTTGGTACCGTACCGTTTACTGATGGCGTAAAGTTACGACGTACTGTGTTCCTAGTTCCAGGAAAAAGGGAAAGATATTCTTTAGAAGTAGGAATCGGAAATCGGACTGTGTAAAAACTCGGCTGGTCCAATAAAATTGTGCCGCCGCAGTGCTAACGGGACCCACACAACCGTAACCTAGTGTGATTGGTCCTGGAGGCTGATTCCTTTTGTTCAAAGTAAACGATGAACAGACGTTGGATCCAATTTTGGAAAGCTTTCCACTATAGCCGGCATCTTTAGTGGAAAAGCATGGCGCTTGATTCAGTGTTTCGGGAATACAGTACAAGTACAGGACAGAAATGTTGGAAACGTGGAATTTTTATGGTGACCTATCAAAGAAGAGAAGCGGTCGCTCTGATGGCACTGTACCCTGGTAACCTTGGTAATAAGTAAATATCATCTCTAATGTACTGTACTTTTGTCTCAATTTTACAAATCATACCGTACAGTACTACTCGAGTTTATGGGGGCAGCATGGCATCTTCATTACAACACAGCAGAACTCATACTCCCCATGTATGATTTTGCAACGTACAGATGTGTACACTTAAACCCTAATGCTGACCAATTAAATTGTATTTTAAATCGTACACCAGGATGTACAGTACTGTACAAACAGAACAGTTACAGTACTACATCACAGTACACAGACAGTGGTAAGGATTTAGGCTGATTATTCTTCATTCCGTCAGAATTTTGGGGGGAGGAATCGTGTGCTACCCGAGTGCACCGCGCAAAAGAGATAGAATGGAACGCTCTTGACAATTACTAAAATCAAATACAATACATTTTATTCAATTTTCTCCTTGCCGACTCATACTGTTGAGTACAATCTTTACATTGCAAAATGGAATTTCCGAAACATGAGACTGATTGAAATCAAAGAGCACCGTCGGTGCCGCCGCCCATCTTTACAACTTCTCGCATTAGCCCTCAGCCTGGAAACCACTGGAGGACACTCTAAAGCAGTGGTTGACATGCCGTCTCAATTCTCACCAGATTACCATTTCTTTTGCGATACAAAACTACCAAGGGCTGCGATCTTGTCACAGTCGCAGCTTGGATCTGTCAATCCATACATGCTCATCTACAGAAATACAAAAAATTGTGAGGAACATACCCCCGACAGATTGCTCATATTTGGTGGGTCATACTGGTATCCCGGCAAGGAATCCTCGTGTGCCGTGAACAAACGCAACATTTCCTCATTGCCCACTACACTAACCTCGACAACACTTACCGCAACATGCTCAATTCATGTCGACCGAGTCCACAGTATACAATGTCCAACAGCAAGCTGTACAAAAGCATGTTTTATGTAAACTAGAGAGCGTCAGCACTTTGTGTGTCCCAAAGGGATATAACTTTTCTAACAATATGGCTATGAGTCATCTTCTACCGCAACAGCTAGTTCCTGTGAACCAAGCGTAATAACCACGTCCTGTGGTACAACTTCTGTGCTACCATAATCCGATTCTTTAGACGCACCCTCCGGTGAAACAAGATGAACCGCTTCATGGTTCGATCCACAATTTTCTGCAACGTTCTTGTAATTGTACAACAGCGTGCCACCGATGAGCACGGTAAATCCGATTAGTTGCAGGTGAGAATGCACACCCCAAGCTTCACCAAGTCGCCCACCCGAGATGACGTAGTAGATCACCAAATCAATCACCCAAACAGCCAGTGTCCGCAACGTCTCGATAACAACCCGATGCACCCCGCTCAACGATTCTGTCACCTGCATCCCGAACAAATTGTACCCCAGCATAAAACACATATCCAAAAATATCAGCACTCCCACCATCCAACTATGCGAAAACATATAAAACGCATCAAGCGTATCCTCCATGTGTCCGTGATCCCTGCCGGGAAGCACGTAAAGCCACGGTATCACCCAAACCACATAGTGCATCATTCCAAACACTCCCTCCCATGCCACCACCCGAACGCTCGACATGCGCAGGTTCCGTAGTAGATACTCCTCTACCACCGTTTGAACCGCTTGAAACACCTGACCAATCAAGACAAGTGCAATTCCAAGAGTCGCCCTTCCCCCTTCCATCCCCCCCTTCTCTCCCAACACGTTTGCAAGCCCAACAAATCCGACCCCTAACACACAAAGTGCAATCCCCGCCCAGTTGTACAGTGTTAACTTGCGTCCGAGAAACATGACCGAGAGGACTGCTGTAAATATCAACATCGCTCCCCGCAACATTTGGTAAACAGAGACCGTGACGAATAACAGCCCCGATGTGCCACACGCTGTTGCAAAGAGGTCTAGAACTGCTGGGATGGCAATGATCCAGATGGAAGCTGAAGAGCCGTCTTCCTCCAGTTCAGGCTTTTTGACCGCACGACGTCGTTTGGGAAGTTCAAGTAGAATGCAAACGGACATGCCAACAAACATTTCGAATACTTGAAACCACGGCTTTTCGAAACGGGCATTCCCACCGTATATACTAGGGGCCTCGACGGAGTAAATGAGCTTTGCGATAAGGGAGCATCCAGTCCCGAATATTATCATGCCCAAAACGGCGATGAGTTGCTTGGTCAACATGGTTAGATGGGGGACGGAGAGGGATGTATGGGGGGGGGAATGGAACAGCCGTAGCTGTGAGGGTGGGGAAGTGAGGAGTGCGAGGGAAAATAACAAGTGGTAGCTTATGAAAACAGTGTTGGCAGAACAAAGGTTGGCACTGTACTACTCTTCGCGGTTGATGCTAGGGACGCCGACGGAAAAATGATATCGATATGCCAATATTTATAGTGGATCAGAGCGGCCTGAAGATATCTCTATGATTGCATTTCGTCGATATATTTTGACAATCTAGGAAAGTTACCGTTAACTTGATGTTGCAAAGATTCCGTGCCAAAAATGAAAGGCCTTAAACGTCGTCAAACCCTACTTCATCCTGCTGTTGAAAACTAGAGATGAGCTTGGGGTCTATAATGACTTGAAAATCCTGTACTAGGTATCGACGTCTGGTTTTAGTGCTGTTAATAGCCTTCATTCTTTAGAATGGATTTCCGCCTAGGAAATTATGCAAAAGTGATTGACAAATTCAGTCTCACCTCAGAAAAAAAGCAAGTGCTCATGTTCACCGCGTGAACACTATTGAATGTAGTCTAATTTTTTACTAACCGTGTGCATATATCGACAATAAAACTTTCCAAAAGAACGGAATTTGTTTACGTTGAAATTGTATTTATTTCTAATGATTCCAGCTCTGGAATGAGAGACCGTTTATTTCTTAAGATTCAGGGGGGTGGGGTCACGCATGAGCCCCGTCTAGAGGTGAGGTGGTGGGTAAGCGCGTGATTCAGCAAAACCGCGGTATATTGTAGAACAAACGCCGAGATATACGGAGTGAAATGGCTATTTTTGCCTTACCAGGAAGGCGACGGACAGAAGCATCGCAGTGCCTCGAATAATTAACTTGTTACTGCAGGACACCGAATTTTGAAAATGCATCTCAACAAATAAAACTTCCCTTTTTCTCGCAAATACAATGCATATCTACACATAAAAAACATGGAGGCCGTCGCTCAACTGGCCCAAAAAGGCTTAATGATTTACTTTTTTGATCTGCCTTTTGCGGAAGCGGGAGATTCATTTAAAGAAACGGAGATATTGGCTAAAACTCGCAGAGTGTCTGTAAATGCTGTCAATGTACTCTCCCGGTATTATCCATCTTTGTGAAGGCACTAAGGACATAAATGAATTTTACCACAATCGGCCTTAGCACGAGACATATCTATCGAGGGGCCATACGGTTTCTGGTTTCCTCTCGGCAGCATTTCGTTGAAAACTCCGAATTGTGCCTTAGTAATGTCATATCAGTTCATTTCTTCGGATTTCATCTAGAATGGTCCCAATTATCCTTTCGGAAAACCATCCAAACGTAATCCGTGGATATCTCATAGTGTGTGTATTTTAAATCTATGGAGAGGACCTCCATTGAAATTGTAGGTGAGGGCATGCTTTTCAGATATCGTGGAAATTCTTCGGGTTCTCTCAGGAATCGGTGTGCAGACCAAATTATAAGAAAGGCCTGCCTTGGATTCTCAACGGTGTATTTCACTTTTGCTGGGTCACAACGCTATCATACAAGGGAAGGTCATAGCCCCCAAAAGCAGATAATTCTAGTTTCATTAACGCTGTGAGAAGGATTGCTACGTTCAAAATATATTGTGTAATGTTCTCGGTATGCAAGAACTGAAACTGCTTTGATGGTCAGGTTCCGCACCCACAGCAAGACATGGCGCCGCGCAGTCTAAAACACTAGTTATTGTACGTCATTTATATCTACCGAAGCATTTAATTCATTGAGTTTCAGTACTTCCCATTTCTGCTTTGCAGGTAAAACTCCCATCTCTAAAACTCCCCCCCGTTTCCAGCCTTCCGAAGTCTAGCCGAAAACACATCCTCTGTTCCGCTTGCTCTGTTGGAGTGTCCCTACGATACTGTGAGATGATGAATACGCCTCACAGTGCCCCTTCTCCCCTCCCGCTTTGTAACTACACACCAACAAAGATTAAATTAGCTGATGATCTGCATGTCAACTAGCATCAGCTAAATCAATCCATAGCAGTCGCCTAAACAAGATGGAAGCTACTCAAGCTTATATCCATTTAAGGCGACCGCATTTTTGTGGACAGAATCAAGCGAATAGGGGTCCAGCATGTACCACTCTATCCCTCTCCAGAAGAGCAAAGTTCTCGTTCTCGTTAATGCACACGATTTCCACCTCCGGATGAAATGAGTAGGCGTTCAACCGAAGTTAAATTGACTTCCACGATTTTCGATTTTGCCAGAGAAGAAGATACGATTTTATCATAACGAACAAACCCGGTGTGCAAAAACGGCCACGTGCAGAGGAGCCCGGAAAGATCCGCAATTGCCATTGGCGTCCAGAGAAAAAATCTTATGCGCTGCTGTATGCACCGTCTAATCATTCCATTACGATACTTCTCCGCTATTCTCCGAATATGCTCCTTGCTGAAAAGGATAAGGAGAGGTGGCGGAGAACAATGGAGTCAAACTAAGAAGTTTGAAAACTACAGGTTGCCTCGAACGCGGCATTCCCGTTGACAAGACTTAAACCTACTTTTTAGTACCTAGTCCACAACACCTTCACCCCCCGCTTTACAGCCGATCCCTCGACATCGCTATACCGCATAGCTTCCCAAGGCTCTAACCTACCTTGCCATCGCAGTAAACCAACCCACTGTTTCCCCCCGGTTGAAGATTTAATTCCTGTTCAAGCGTCGGGCATCTAGAGGAGACGCAAGACAGGGTGAGCGCTTGCGTTCTCCGCGATCGGTCGCCAGTCGAGCCTTGCACCGAAATTGCAGGGTGGGGGCTAATCTCATTCACCAAAACGCCGCGTTAACGTTCTCTTCCAGCGCCGCCTACTCGTTGACTTGGCCACCAGAAACTGGAAATGCTCAGTAAGTTGTACTTTAGATCCAGCGCACATTACTGGAATGCAAGTTCGTAGAACTCCAAACTCTCGCACCACTCGCTGTAACATGAGCCCATTTACCTCCTTTCTCCCCATGCAACACATCAGCAGCGTCGCCACACGCTTGAGAGGCCCTTAAGCCAACGGCGGTTTTGAATGGCGAGACAACGATGACTTCACAGGCGATGGGGCGGCATTGTTGCCTACCAGGTGGAGCGGAAGGGTTGAAAATGATATACGCGGGCCGTAACAAATCGCACCCGCCCGAGGGTCTCCATGGCTCGTATGGCGACGTGCCTAGCCACGTCTGTGAGCACCGCGAATGCGTCTAGGTGCCACCCGCCAAGAGTGGATATCGGCACTGGGATCAGTCGGGACCTGGCATGCGTGGTGATGAAGCCTTGATACCTCCTGAACTTTGACGCTTTCGCGGCGTTCAGAGATGTAGGGGGGTTGAAGCTGGAGCATAGTGGTCCAATGTGCGGTGCGATGGGGTAGAATTCGAGCACGTGAAAAAATCAACGGCATCTCCCCGTAAGCCACAGATCTATTCGCGAAAGTCAGGTTGTCACAACGAGGATGGTTGGATAGACAAATGCCGACTTTACCAAAAATAGGTCAGTAGGGATGAACCTGTCCGCCTAACCTGGGGTAGTTTTGACTTTATAAAACGTGCTCAAATTTGAATAAGACCTTGTAGCTGCTCTCCAATATGTTGCATCACTCGAGGTTTTCGTCCAACTTTCTCGAGCTATTCCAGAGGAGGCAGCTTTATCGGATTGTAGAAACTTTTGGCCATCCTTAACGTCTCGACACAGATATAACAGATACCAGGAGAGACAGACAAGTAAATATTTCGAACGAGATGTGCGAAAGGATTTTTTTGTGAGACAAACATCTGCATCCACATCTGAATGTCCTTTACTACGCAAGCATCTACATCCATAGTAGTGGTGGATGAGTTCCTCTTCCTTAGACCAATCCATCAGGCGAAAATATCTTTCAAATGTAAACCACCCAAAAATGTCTGTACTCTCTACATCCACGTTTGAATGTGCCGCAGAAACAAAGGATCCTCTAGGATATCCGTGCTTTACATTATGGTAACATATTCTCTTAATGTGCATTAATTACTGTCATACTGCAAAAAGATCCTGTGAAGCACGCGAGCCCTACATGACGTCCAAAAATACCAGCAAGCGGCTCGAATCGCTCTTGGGCTATTAAATATTTATCGAAAATATCGACAGTCTGACAGATATCCCCAAACACGTACAACAAGGCTCCATTCCCGTTGAACGAACAAAAGTTCGCTATTCCACAATCATTGTTTCCTACCTACGAGCAAGCGTTAATTCCTTTGAATTGTTCCACTTGACATTTGAATAGATATTTCCTTTTCTATTATTGTAAATCTGCCTTGAAGCGACCACAACATAAGGCATTTTCTACAATATTATCGAATAATCTTCCTAACTCACGTTTTCGTTCTCTTCAGCGAAAACATATTCTGAATTTGATTATATCCTTTTCTTTTTACGGCGAAAGTAATCTACAGCGATAGTGGAACTACAAAAGGGTATCGAAAGGCAGAGGATTGGGAGAGGAGAATTTAGATTTGATGATGGTATAAAAAAGAGGAATTCAGTCGCAATAGAAGGGAGTTGTTTCTCAAGGAGATGGATAAGCACATGAAAATAAGTAAGAATAGGGTTGGTTCAGCCTGCACAATCAAATGGTACTCTGAGCAAAACATTTATAGTATTACATCGTTATCTCACAAATCCACTTTGGCCAGAGGACAACGACTCTGTCTTTTCTTCAGACTTCTCTCTCTATCTAGTGGTAATGAATCGATAAAATCATCAGCAATGGCTTGATATATCGCGAACTTTCATTAGTTACATAGCAGCGTGCATATTCAGAATAAGCTAATTTAGAGGTCTTGGTTTACAGAAAATTGGTGAGGCTGGAACCCGGTAGATTCGAACAGTTATGAGCCCTGATTTTATACCTAAGAGTGCATTTATACTTTACTTGCTCAAAATGAAAGAAAGAGCACAAAAAACGAAAACCAAAGACTCTATTCAATCAAAACAGAGGAAATCGAAAGCTGAGGAATTTTATGTGTGCTATAGTTCAACGGTAGCACGCCATTCTACAGATTTTGAGAATAAGTTGAACTTATTCTCATTAAGTTGAACTCATTCTCAAAATCTGTCAGCATTAGACTTAATAATTAGGTCTCGAACTCTCAATGGAAATAATTCCAGTTAGATAATTGCTTAAGCTATATACTCACAGGGTGAAAAGCGAGCAGTCTACCGGTAAAGGGTTCCCAAAAGAAGTTACTTATTGTTACAGTTTAGACTTGAACACGGTCCTTGACTGAATAGGGATTCCCTCACTGCAGATTTTTTAAGGTACTGCAACTTATTGTAAACCGCTTTTCTCTGCTACTAAACATTTTGACCCATACAATAGAGGAATTCTTTAGGGTGATTTGACTTTGCGTGTAAGTACAGGAATTTGTTTGTGTCTTTGGCAATAAGTTCCATATCCAATTTTGTACACTTCTTCCATTTGTTGCCTTTGTACAGCCTGAAGTCGAGGAATATTGCCTCTGATTCTCAGATTTACGAAGAGATCTAGAGCTGTACATTGTGTAGTTTTTGTTTTTGAGATCTTTGATAAAGTTAGCCACAGTTTATGTGGTTCTTGCAATGCCAACGCCATCATCAATGTATCTGCGTTGCAAGATGATTTTGGACCTGTGCTTGAGTACCAGATCTTTGGTTATTGCCCAGAGGTATAGATCGGTGTATATGGCGGCGATGGGGAATCCGGTGGCTATACCGATGTTTTGTCTGTAGATGTTACCGTTGTGTGTAACGTAATTACTGTCCATGATCAGCTTGAGTACCTTCTGCCAAAATCCGTTGTCTTTCTTGAAGATCCAAGGAAATTTCTGTGTTAGTACTGCTGTTGCAGGGTTGGTTATGATTGTGGGGTAGCACCTTGAGATTTCGTATGTGAACATCGCTATTCCTGTCGGTAGGTGGTCATTTATTGAGAGGTACAAGAAAAATTTACTTAGAGCATTTCAAATCCGGGCGCATCCCACAGATACTGTTAAAATGTATCTGAAAATGAAAATATATGTAATAGGGACGGAAATTAGTCACTAAACTGATTTTAGCAGTATAATTACGAATATATCCACGAAAAAAATAATTCTAATATCTCTGACCATTTTCATTGGATACAGAGGTATAAAATACAAAAGTAATTGAATTTTTTTAGTGAAAGCAATCAGCAGGAGTGAAAAAAGGAATTAAAAGAAATATAGGTATCAATAATTCCTGTATGATTTTGTTTGAAAAAAATCCAGAGCATGCAATTACTATGGAAATGAAATAAATTCTAATGAAAATATTTAGAAGAGTTGGTAAAGATTGGCTTTCTAGTGTTATAAATCAATATTTTGGTAATTGTTTTTACATGAAGAATGTTTCCAAATACATTTTTCTAGCAGGGAGAATATTTGTGAAATCATACAAATAGTACTTATAATTCAATTTAGTCATATTTTTGGAATTTCATCGAACAAACTTCTCATAAGGCTTTGCAGGGTGAATAAAAATATAGTGAGAAGAAAAGAATTTTTTATTCTTAATAATGCGCATGATTTACTTCAAACAATAATGAGTAGGATGGTGTAGTTACATTATTATAAATAGTTTGAATTTTAGATTGATTTAATACAGTTTTTTCCGGCTATATTTTTGGGGCGAAGAAAACTGTTTATCATGAGATATGTCCTGAACCCAAAGGAAATGATATTGATGTATTATTGCATCGTAAATTTTATTTAAGTAAGAACTAAGAATTTGTGTCAGATAATTAAAACGATACAACCGAGAAACAGGACTACACGTATTTCCAGCATTGTTTCAGTATGAATCTGATTTTTGCGCAAATTATCATATTTTCTCCTACATCCAGTTAATAACAGTAGAACCATTGGGAAGAATAGGACTTCCCTGCTATATGATTCATCCCTCAATTTAGTTTGAATTAGCATAATTTGTTGCGTACTTTACTAATTCATCAGATTTAGAGGGGGTTAAATTGGGGTAATAAATTATTTTTGGAAACCAATTTCATTTCTTGAAGTGAGGCCACATGTTTCATTCGGGATTGAGGTGAGCGGATGTGAGGTTATAGAGCTCGGGTTTAGAAGCATGGCCACGTCACCCTGAAAAACGTTCCGGAGTCAGATTTAGAGAACAGGCATAAATTTTAATATAATAGAAAACATAAAAGGTAAAAAAGTATGTATCATAATTGATTCTGTGCCTAGAAATTTGTCCCCATCTATCCCATGAACAGTAGTATATGATACTAAGATATTTTGAAAAAGTAGGAGCCTTTGCGGAATTAAACTTCGAAAAAATTTTGTACAGGACTGCATTTAGAATTCTGTTGCAAAGAAAACTGATTCGGAATAATTCCTGCATCCAACAAACAACAAAAACAAAATAAAGCATGGTGTAAAATGATATGATATAAAGCAAGGAAGGGTTGAAAGTACTGCGTGAGTTTACTTAATAATTGAGCTAGTTGAACAGGTCGCTCGATCCAGAGCTAAATATTGATATCGAACAGTGATTGCATTAAAGTAGTAGTTATCTGATATCTCCAGGTGTACCCTTCAAGGGTACAGCTGGGGGTTGATGAACTTAAGATCCGGGTTACAGCTAGGGCAGTATCACTAGAGCAGAATCGTATGTAAAGCGATGAAGTGTTAATATGAATATTGAGAGTTGAGTAGATAAAAGGATTTGATATGTTGAGACATCACTGCATTGTATAGAGAGTTGTAAGGACATAGAGCCTAGCCAGGATGGATCTCAGTGTTCTGAGTGTATGAAACGGAACCAAAGCATGGAAATGTATTCCTGGTTCAAGGAAGTAAGATGGTGGTCTCAAGGGCCTAAGGTTATTTCAAAAAAGCTATAAATTCTCTGCTCTTCGGAGTAAACCTAGGATTATAAATAATGGGACGAAAGGAACTAGAGCGAATTTTGCTGACGGAACCATATATAATGTGATAAAATGAAGTTCGAAGATAGATGAAAGGTAGGTTAGCGGCATTACAAATTTTTTAATTATCATCAGAGTATTCATAAGGTCTTGTACTGATACAAGAAGAAACAAATTGATGAGAAAATTAAAGCAACTTACCTATGAGCTCGCTGTACTACTAATGCTCAATCCGTAAGAAGCAAGTCCCAAAAAGGCATCTCAGAAAAGAAATTAGAGTAAATAATCGATGATAAAAATTGCGCTCTGCGCTGCGTTGAGCTCTCGGTTAGCAAAGATGCGCAAAGGAACTCGAGAAAGTTCCATGTTTGGCCTTATTTTAAAATGGCCTTAGGATCATTTGAAGAGAAGTAACCTCTCGCATATATTACTTCCATTTGATTTTTATAGACTTTAAGCGCAGTCAGTGGTGCATTAAAGAGTTTTTTAACTGCAGAAATAGTTCAAAAGAAATGTGGTGATACTAACAGGAACAACGTACCACCAATCTCTGAATTTCACTTATCTCAGTACACAGGGCACAATACATCATTCGATAAACCGGAGGGCTATCTGGAGATTTAAAAAGAAGGAAAAGAAATAAAAGACCAATTAACGGTAAATTCACTCCAAAATTTAAGAATGTCCTACATAAATATTTTTTAATTCAAAAACAATATATCTCATGATACAAATTACTCTCTGCAATAAAGAAGGAATATACAATAAAAGTTTCCAATAATATACAATTTATATAATTTATCTATATAATATCATAAATGATTTAAAATATAAGATTACAAGATTATAAGACAGCCATCTGTTTGATTTGAGAGAAAGCACCTGGGTCCAAAACTCTGGACGTGATGATACGAACAGTAACGAGAGTGTATCATACCTGGATATGGACCCCCGGTGTTATTTCTGTGTCTCAGCATGGGGTATGTTAAAGCCCGAAAAGGGGTTTGTAGTTCTTATTAAAACATAAGGCTATGCAAAAGGGTTCGCAAGGGTAATTCTAATGCACAGATTACTGCGCAAAAATGATATATACAACGAGAAGCTCGTCATTTGAAAGCGAAAATATGGCGAGGGAATCACTACCATAGATGATCGCGGTAAAATACCGGCGTGACAGGCTGTTAGGAGAAACAAAATAAAAACAAATAGTACGAGGAGATAAACAATGAGCGTCCTATTCCAACTTTCTCAGGCATTTCTTGTCTTGATAGAGATTTCCACTAGACATAGCCTTACTTTAGGCTGTGGTGCGGTCACAGGTACCACCACGGGTTTGAAACGCTCGTATAACGGTAGTCTGAATTCACATCGAGAAATTAGGTACCTGTTTAGACGTAGATTGAGCGCTCCACGGCTTGGAAATGACAAGACAGGGTTTGCCAGATTTTGGCAGCTACCCTGGTTGACGGACCGTTCTGACTTGGTTTGTTGCCTCTTCCAGCTAATAGATTGGCTTGAATTGTCTAAAATTGCAGAGATCCTCAATCATCACTTGTGCTGTCCCCTCGCAAGGGAAACACCCAGATCCACTGTCGGAGCAGGCCGAAAGATCGAGTGCTGCAAGGGATCGCAACCCGTAGCTTTGAATATCACCAAAACGGAAAAAAAGTAACGGAAAGGGGTCCCTTGGGTGCGGCAAAAGGGTAAAATAAACGCACCTCCTTAGACTTAGCCCGTGTTCCAACCAAAAATTGCGAAGATGGTACAGGCCAGGCTCACCTTTTCTGTAGATCCTAGGGGGAAAGGTGACCTTGATAACATAGTCACTCCTCTAGGCGTACGTCGCTGAGCTGTCACCTGGGAGCAGATATACAATTAGATATAAAACCCGAAAATAAAGTATTACCATAAATATCTATAAATCACGGTCAGCATGCATTCCGTGGGCTGAAGCTCACCAATCATAGCGAAGCATGTGAACGTCACAATCATGAGCGGTTATTTCCAAAATTTCCAGACCAAATACGCAATTAACCTCACTCCTTTCTGTCAGACAAGCGTAGCACGACCAAAAGTGCGCAAAAAGCCCCCAAAGCGCCTGACAAGCTTTAGCTACAACATATACTGTATTCAAGGGCAGGGAGAAACATTTAAACCCATGATTGGGTATAAAACTTTGTAAAACGCAACAAAACAGTGCCATTCCTCAGCGTACACACCAAAATAATAATTGAACGCAGCAAATCGAACAAGACTACCAAGAAAATGACCCTTCCCATGGTATCACCGCTGTAGAAGCCTCCGATTCCCCGAAGCATCAACGGATACTACGATAGCAAGAGGAACTAAAATTAGGCAATAGAATATCAAACATGACGTAAAATCGGACGATGATCACGCTTAATAACCATCTCTCATGTATAAAAGATTCTACGATGAAAATGGAAAAAAAAAATTCGAGAATATGTTAAAGTTTTCGCTGGATCAAATTGGATCAATTGCGAGAAAGTGAGAAAAGATCATCATGCTTAACCACAACTGGGGAAGGGGGCAAAAAACTAGAATCAACGCTACCCCCGTACTGTTTCTTTTGCTCACAGTTATGAAACCTAGAGTCCGATTGAAAGTTTTGCCCAAATATTTCGGTATGAAAGCGCCGACACTTGAGAGCTTAGGAAAAATTTATGTTTTTCATTACTGAGTATTCGTATCCTTATTTTGTAGTTGATATTGGCGCTTTCTTGTCAATTGATTAGCTCTATGGAAGCAAGCAACTGTGTAAAAAATTTCCAGAGGCTCGCTAAGCAGCAAAAGTCACTTTTCAAGAATTTTTCCATCTAAGTGGTGAACAAAAGAGAGAAAAAAGTACCTCAGGCGAAAATAAGAGTTTAATGGCTATAAAGTTGTACGTACACTTGTGTTTGAATTTATGGAATGGTTTTGGGTTTAAGATGCTTTTTGGCGTGGGATATTGTCGTATTTGATGTTGTGATTGCTGATGTTGAGACTTTCGATGTTGGTTTCTTATTGGTAATGAATTTAACTTAACTTAACTTAAACTTGATTTTATAGATAGATGCTCTACTTATGCAGCCTTTCACGAGTTCCTAATTTAGAACCTTGGGCTTGCGGAGTGAGGGACTCTTCCGGCTGTTTGATCCGATAAAACGCAGTTAGCAATGTGAAGAACAGACCCTGCGAGAGAAACTGTATATAAGGCTACTGTGTTCTTCCTCTAGAATTACGTAGGTTCCTATGTGGGAACGGGAACGTACTTGGACATATTTGATACGAGTTCCTTCGGTCCAACCATATCGGCGGTGCTGTATTTTGTACTTGCTCTGCGGCATTGTCTGTTTCCCCTAATTGCATGGAAAGATTCATTTGGAACGTAATTAATAAGGTAAAACCATTTCGATAGTAATGTTATTCTCCTCATTCCTCGAAAAACAGTCATTTGGACCTTTCTAAATAATTATTTTCGAGCAATTTCCACGCTCTGCCCTCCTCAAGTAAATAAAGGGCTGTAACTGTACTAGATTACCTCATGATCATTCGCCGCTGTACTCCGCGTTCAGTTAGTCTCTTTTACAGTATACGATTGAGAATATAGCTTTACTTGACCTTTTGGAGTACGTCCGAAGGTTTACTAGATCCCTTTATTCATACGAAATCGCTGATTTCTAGTCAATCGTACGCCTCCGTCACTGTTTGAACGCCCACCATTATTCGCTTTTATTTGATTATATTGTTCTCCACCTTCACGTCAAATAAAGATTTTACAGACCTTTGCTTTTAATGACGCTCTAAACTTCTTCACCTTCTAACTTGTGCCTGTCCAATGCATCCAGGCCCACGAGTAAGCGAACATTTGCTTTTACCAGTTACACTTTTAGATCATTTGCGAAGAATAATGTAGCATTGCAGGATAGCACTTTTGTTATTCGGTGGATATTTTAGATCAAAATTTTCTCATTTTATGTGATTCCTAGCCTTGAACGATGATTTGCTCCTTTTGAAATACTTTCCCCCTGTTAAAGTTACTTGAGAAAATTTTCACCGACTCACGGTTCGATATGCTGGAAAAACTATAGGTGCTACTGTGGTCAGTGTGTTCTTGCTTAGTTGATAAGCTGAAGCTTCGTTTGTTCGTCGCAGAGGCGCGTCAAACGGAATGTCCTCCGTCCCACTCGTACTCAAACAGCTTGAACTAATGTCCCACAATTATATATCACGCATACTATCACCAGCGGCTTTCAATTATTTTCGCGGTCTTCTCCGCCCATAAAATCTCCTCTTTCTCATCTGTCTCGTGTATAAGGTCATTAGTTATCCCATCCTTCTCTCCATAATTCTCATACTTCTCAATTATCCCAAAGCCCTTGTAGTTCCTCGTCACGTCTTCTTTGAGCTGCGCAACAAGGCGTATGAATTTGTCTGCTTGCGTTTTAAATGAAAGTTCATGTACGTGCTTGTAAACGACTGACGGAACTTTGTCCATAAACGTACTGTGCTCCTCTTGAAAACGAGACGCAGACCAGCCGCGCTGGGGAATGTGAGTATCAAGCGAAAGTACCGTGCGAATTAGTAAAAGGTCGTCCGTCCCCATAAAGGGAAACGCTTGGACTTCGATTCGAAACGTGCGGTGGCGGTCGACTCAGCGGTAAGTGCAGAGGCGTGTGTAGCAGTAGGTGCAGAGGCGTGTGTGGCGAGTGAAGTGGCCGTTACATGACGGGGTGCAGAGACGGATTCAGCGCTTTATGCAGACCTGGTTGTAGCGGGCTCGACTGGGTGACTGCTGGGGAGCGACATTCCTGCTGTAGGCGACGTAGAGCTGTCGATGCTCCGGAGGATGTTCGCCAGGGTGAAGGTCTTTTAGATTCAGCTTGTGGCGAGGGTCCCCACTGAGCAACGTTTCGCGCCATAACATACGAAGTTCGAAGTTCACTTCGTATAGGCCGCCAAACGCACGAATTTTCGTGAGCTTATTTCGGACGGATTTCGTGCACGTGTTACAATTGTGTCCGGTGTTATACGTGCATGCGCATGTCACCCGAATAAGCCTACGGCGTACAGTAAATCCTCTGTTGACGTTGCTACGGTATTTCTGCAGGACTGCATCTACCGTACAGTACAGTACAGTACATTTGCTTACTATTTGCGCTTGTAACATGTTACAGTACAAGTACAGTACAGTACTGTAATTATTCGGGGGAATCACGACAACTGAAAACCAAGGTGAGCCACGTGGGCCAGAGTGCTTGATCAATGATCACAGACAGCGGTGAGGATTGAGATTACACTCATCCGGTCCTGCAATCGCAGAAATGCTCTTCAGGTGGGGAAATGTTGGACTTCTCCGGTATACGGCGCTACTAGACACTCTTTCTCAAATGCGTTTTGAATTCTGAGTGAAACAGGATGACGACCGAATCACGGACAGTTGGATTTTTGTCGTCCTCATTCAGACCTGGTTTCACTGGGCATTTCATCCTGGTACCTGCTAAGTTTTGTCGTCAAGCATGTCCAGCCCACCGAAGGGTCATGTCTGCCAGCGTTCAAGACGAGTTGAAATCGATTGTCCCAGACACGTTGCGTATGGGGAAGGTGATATCAATGACAAGGACTGGTTCTTCGGGGTGGGCGGCAATGCATCGGATTGTTACTGAGAACGGCAATCACCTCTTTGTAAAAGTTAGCCGCGAGGATGAGTCCATGTTTCAAGGTGAGACAAAGGGCTTGTGGGCCATGCATAAAACAAACACAATTATCGTGCCAAAACCATTCACTTGTGGGAGTTTTTCGTCTGTGCAGGCTTCATACATAATTATGGAGGAACTAGACCTTGTGCCGACTTACAGCCAGGTTCAGCTCGGGACCAAATTGGCTCAAATGCATCTGGCGAAACCTGTCTTTGCGGAAGCAGAAAAAGGCATGTTTGGCTTCCCCATAGACAACACGATCGGATCGACCCCACAACCGAATGGATGGATGGATAACTGGATTGATTTCTTTCGAGATAAGCGCTTGCGTCACCAACTACTCCTGACTGGAGACCCAACTCTAATGGAGAAGGGGTCGAAATTGTGCCTTTCAATGCATCACCTCTTTGATGATCTAAAGGGACAGATAAAGCCTAGTCTTCTCCATGGTGATCTTTGGTCTGGAAACATATCTGGCGTCGACAGCGTCCCTGCTCTGTTTGACCCGGCATGTTATTACGGGCACCACGAGGCGGAATTCGGCATGTCCTGGTGTGCCGGTCTAGGAACAAACTTCTGGGATGCGTATCACGAGGTCATCCCTCGACAACCAGGCTTTGCAACACGGCAAAAGCTTTACCAGCTCTATCATTACCTCAACCATTACAATTTATTTGGCGGCGGGTATTACAATATGGCGGAGCTTTTGCTGAATGACTTACTGAGAGAGCTGAGCTAGGGTTATAAATGAAGTGATTGGAGCAAGGCTCATGCTGACGAACACTGCAAATGACGCTTCAGTTGAAGCCCTCCAAGGATATTGCCACAACAAATTCGGAGCTGTGTTTCCCCAGGGCGAGAATATGCTCTCTTGAAAGGATTCCTCACCTGAACTTTAGGAAGACCGAGGCGATTAATCGGACAAATTTTTTCCGGTGATAAGAAACCTAAATCTGTTGAGATGGTATTTGTAACACCTTTACATGATGGGCTCGCCTAGGTCAGTCGCATGACTTCTCTGGCCAAGCGGAACTGCCGCTACATGATGATGCTATCGTTTAAAAAAGCCCATCAGAACCATGACTCTGCGTCGCGAGCAGTTGCTCCTCTGTTACTTTTCCTTGATACCTGAAAGCACACAAACTCTATTGTCGATGAGCTTTCCGGTGCTTCTCCCTCGCCACTGACAATGGTTTCTGAAGAGATCTTGCCCTACCCAAATCCAGAGCACGTCGCGATCGACGACTACCGGTACGGTCCTTGGCTGCGCTCTTATTCCTGGAGTCAGCAATGATCTCGCTTAGTTCGCGATGCGAACTCTTACGTGGTTTCTTGGAAGGATGTCTCCCTGGATCGTTAGATTCACTGAATACTCGTTTTCGTTGCGAATGAAGAGACACGTTATCGCTGTTCGCCTCACTCCTTGCTTGATTATCCCTTATCGTCTCACTTGAAAACTTTCCCTGATCCTGTCTGGGGCAATCTCCTGCCGCGCTGACTTCTCTTTCGATTGCAAAACACGCCGAGCTGTAATCAATGTCGTAATCAACAAATATAATGCTTAGCGCATTGATAAACGAGTATTGATGCGTGCCGTGCAAAAATTTCATTAACACTACCTGCAAAAACTCCGCCAAGACCTCCCCAAAGAAGGATTGCCCGACCAGAGTTGGGATGGAGGGCGCTATGAGCTGAATTGAATTCAGCACACTAATTGCGCGTTTTGTATGACGCTGGACTCTCTTCCGACAGCTTCCTGAAACCCTTTGCTCTCCACAATTGGCTCCTTCAGCGATTTGCCACACAACTTGCTCAAGAGCGTCAAGGATCGTGTTCCAAAAACTTGGGGGGGGAAGATCTAGTACTTCATGAAGAGAGTGTCCCAATTCCTTCGTTGCACCCCGAAGGGAAGAGAGGATTTGACTCTTTCTTTGCATGTAGCTTGCCACACAACCACGGATAGATTCCCAGTGATCTGCGTTCGCGATTAGCTGCACAATAGATGAAATGCAGTCGAGACAAGCGCGCACTTCCTCCCGAATGTTATGCACTTGCGCGTTCAAAGCCGGCTCCTACAGTGATTTGAATGAACGGAGGCTTCGCGTAAGAGTTCTGCCCCACTACGTTTTATCCCATGATGCAAATCCATTCGACGTAACTCAGATCTCGCTGGAACGCCTTCTTCGCAATCTTTGGCTCCAGTTAGTTGTCTAGTGTTGCCGGGCTTGCTGGCAACATAGTTGCTCGGGCTTTTGGGCATATCTTCAGAATAATTGGTAGTGACAATCTCAGAATCTCTCGGCGACGTATCCAGTGGTCTACCATTCAATAACTCGAAAGGCGCGCCTTTCTTTGGTACAGCAGGAGGTTCCAACTTCGGATCATGGTGTGGCTCCTTGCGGGCTAGTGCGGACGGTGAATTACGTTTTATAATCATTTGTCGGATTGATCCTGAGGGCCCGCTGTCTTGGCTTGCGTCGGGAGTTTCGGATATGGAATAGTTCTCTTCGCTATTTTGCTGCCCATGAGTGGTGTTCCCCACGGATATTGAAGACTGGGTGCCGACCTCCCTGGCGTCAACAGATTCCTTACGTTGGCTAGGCGCCGATGCTTTTCCTTGCTGCTTTTACCTGTGCAGGTGCTTGGAAATTCACGAAGTCGTAGCTTCAGCCATAAAGTTTGTCTCTGTTCCCCGGTGCCAGTAAGACTTTCTGAAGAAGATTTGCCTTGATTGCTGATGCAGGCGCGATTCTTTGACAAAATATCACAAATGGCGTCAAACCTAGGATTACCATCTGCATTTTCAGCGTTATCCAAGCAGCTACCACATGCAGAAGGTCTCTTGGGGAATTACTCAAGGACTGCTTCTTCATCTCAGTCATAAGCGAGTTTGCAGCTTGATCAGAACCAGTATTCGTCCGCTCAGTATCCCCATTCCACAGACTCGGCAGAAAGCGGCTGAATATGCCTCGCGAGGAGTCATTTGAAATCAGTAAAGACCTAGGATTGGGGTGGGCGCAGCTAGGATCAAATGCCTCGGGGACCATATTAAGACCATCTTCAAGACTGCAAACCCGAACTTTGATGAAGTTTTGACGACTCTAACGTTGGCAATTGACGCAGAAAGCGGTGTAATCAGAACTGAGCGCAATTGGTCTTCTTGTCTTTCTCAATGCCACAATGTCTGCAACAACGTGAGCGTGTGTGAAAGCCAGATGTGCCATGAGGCCAGCAAACAGTGATTCTCCCCATGACAACTCAGCAATGTCGTTACCCTTCCCTCGACTGGCGGGGCGTAAAAGTCCAGCACCATGGTCAAAGCATGGAGCTTGTCGAGTTCCTCATCGTTAAGTTCTGGTACATAGCCCCTGAGAACCATTCGCAGGCGGGGCGATACGACTTTCAGCTGGGCCGACTGACCAACTTTGAGTAGTGGATCGAGAACGGTCATGTCTCGGAGGTGAATTGAGCACTAATCTTGTTCCGGAATAGGTGTTTTCCAGTCGCTCTGTGTTCTAAAACAGTTGCTCTCTCAACTCCCATATCGATATCTACCCATTTTGCAGTGGAGCTTGCAACACCGCGGCCTGCCGGGCTCAAAAAGTCGCCGCCACAGGCCGGGTCTTGGCCAAAGTGTCTGAAGAGGGACTCTATAGGGATGATCCTCTCGTCCAGGAAAAGAGAGTTAATGTGCACGATTGCGCAACTGGGTGAGACCGAGGATATGACTTGTGAGAAGTCGGTCAAAAGGTTGCAGATATGAAAGTCGGCGAAGCGCGTCATATCGGTATCAATCCAATTCAACTGAATGTTACGATGCGCGAGGGCCCTAAGAATGTTAGTGAGCTTAACCGTACACTTGACATCCTTGGGTGGATCATGACTTGTCTCAGAACAAGAGAGATGTATATGGGGATCGCAGGACACGGGTTTCGAGCCTGAGGATACATCCCCGGTGACGAGATGGTCGGAGATGTGGGGACCGGATGTTACAACGTCTCGAGCAACTTTGGGAGCATTGGACAATAGATAGACGACGGTGGGGAGGAATGGCCAGCCTGACGGGGGTGTGGTGATGTGACGGAGCCTGTCCGTTTGGTTTCAGAAGAAGCGTGAGAAGGGGAGTGGGTCATATTGTAACCGTCGATACTAGCAACGAGGTCCTCCATCGCCCTGACGACTGCGGTGCAACTTGATACACATGTCGTTTTCGTTGATTTCAGGCTCCTCTCCAATTGATAAAACTGGTGTTTGAACGTTTGGAGAGATTCAGATGGAATGATGAGCGGTTCCAAGTGACGGGACTTGAATGTAGCACCGGGATACGAAGAATGAAAAAGTTGATAGGTCCAACGAGTTTTGCAATGTGGGACACGGCTGTGGGTTGCGAGGAGTCGATTCATGGCGCAGAAAAGCTTCCGCTGGAAGAATGGGCTGGAATCGGAGACATCCACGAGGAAAACGACGAGTCGCTCTGGTGGTATGGTTTGTGTGATCATGTTGGAAGGAATATGTAGGCTTGAAATTAGCAGCAAGTCGGAAGTTTGGGGTTGTAGAGTGTTGAGATAGAAGCGCAAGTTACCCGACGTGATAGTTTATCTTGATTTCGAAAGGACGGTGGAGTCAATTCATGGTCAGTAGAAAAGCGGAGGTTTTGTAAAAAAGTTGCTGTCGACTGAGTCCTGGTGTGCGCTCGGGTAGACTTGCCTCCTTTTATTTTGGCCGTGCTGGGTATTAGGTATTAAGTTTCTATTTCTGTTTTGGCGCCAAATCTTATTTGGCTCAAAGAAAGGCTGAACAATGGAAATTGACGAATCATTCCATTGATCCAGGGTACAATACTGTCATGTACAGTACAATGTAAAGTACATCACGGCAAATACGTAATATAAAAGTTCATACAGTATTGAAACCGAAAACCAAGTCGACAGATGTACACGTGTATTACTGCTTGAGAGTTCACATACCTGTGGGAATGCGCGAAAGGCAAACAGCCAACCATCCAGACCCAACCGAAAGCTATTTGCAAGTTTGTAAACCCAATTGGGGTACCCTTCACTGCCATCATGACAACCTTACGTTTCACCATCAACAGTACGTACATGAACTATGAATCCATCGAGCTATGCATCATAGTTCCGCTTCGATGCCTTCACCATGTTCCCATCTGACGCACGTCCTCGTCTTCGCCTAGGCCTATCGCGACCGCGTCCAAACTCTGTACCCACCGACCAGCCTCAAACCAACCTCGTCCACTCGTCACACCACGAAGGCTCACCCTCAGCCACAAAGCCATCCAACATGTCTCTCCCGCTCAACAGAACAAATCACTCGCAACTCACACTATTCAATACTGCTCTGTACTCTACACAAAGCGGAGCAAGAAAAAGAAAAAGTCCTGGCTCGATGGCTACATATCATCAAAAATGATCGTACCGTCGAATTGCTTAATGAGGATGGCAAGAAAATTGCCTCTGAGCGGTATAAACCACTTGGGGCATGAAAGAGGGTAACACACTGGAGATAGCTTCATGGGAGCTCGAGGTCCAGAACAACGTCAACGAGGAAGACTACCTCTCCGGTCGCCTTTTCATCAAGCCCTCATTGCACGCTGCTGTCGCATCTTCCACATGAAGCGCCCCTCCGCCACCAGATCATCCTTCAAACCCTTGCGTCCTCGTAATCACACTCCACATTACAACTACTCGAATCAGTGTGCTGGTCCTCTGCATGACCCCAATGGCCCGGATGCTTGCGTTCTCATGCATTCTGTTGCCGACAAATTCTCGGGCAAATCATCCGTACCTGTAGTGCTCGACCCTTTTCTAGCCAAGCAAATGCGCCCGCATCAGCGCGAGGGTATCAGGTTTCTGTACAAATGCGTGCAAGGCTCGTTCTTTTTTAGCCGCGAAGGCGGTCAGGGTGCTATTTTGGCCGATGAGATGGGATTAGGAAAGTCCCTTCAGGCTATAGCCCTCATATGGACACTGCTGAAACAGAGTCCCACAGGCTCTCCCCTCGTGAAGAAAGCTGTCATTGTCTGCCCGGCATCTCTTGTGCAAAACTGGATCAACGAAGTGAAAAAGTGGTTGGGCTGCGATAGTTGAACCCGTCGCCGTTACATCAGGTAGCTCCACCTTTGAATCCAAGGAGGCTTTCGCATCATTCATTAGCGGAGATGTCCGCCGCCTGCTCATTGTTTCTTACGAAATGTTTCGTAGTTACTCTGAGCAGCTGTACAAGTCCAATATTGGATTGATGGTTTGCGATGAGGGCCATAGACTCAAGTCTTCACATGGCAACAAGACGATTGAGGCCCTCAAGGCTCTTCCGTGTCGTGCTCGCGTGATCTTGACGGGAACGCCTGTACAAAACGACCTTGAGGAATTCTATGCTGTGTGCGACTTTGTCAACCCAGGGTGCCTGAATTCGCTTTCATCTTTCCGTCAGATTTTTGCCGGCCCTATCATTACCTCGCGGGATTCCAATGCAAGCAGGGCTGCTCTGAAAATAGGAGAAGCTCGAGCCAAAGAGCTTTGGAGGATAACGTCAACCTTTGTGTTGAGACGGACGTCTAACATACTCGCGAAATATCTACCGCCCAAGCAAGAAATCGCCATCTTCTGCCGTCTTGCAGAATATCAGGGCGAGTGTTACAGGAAAGAGGCGCGGAGCTATTTCGATGAAATGACGCACTGCTCACGTTTCAGCATGGCGTTCAGTGCAATTACCGCACTTCGAAAAATATGTTGCCACCCGGAGCTTATGGCGATTCCTCCGAAAGGAGATTGTCTTGGTGGTGAAATTGGATTTCAGAGTGAATTAGACGCTGAACGTGAGTGCAAGGACAAGCCGGTTCAGTCTGAATTCCGGATATCTAACTCGACTAAGATGCAGGTTGCCGTCTCGATTTGTTTATCGAGCCTAGCCGTGAAGGATAAGCTCATTTTAGTAAGCAACTACACATCTGCGCTCGACTTGCTCCAAATTGCCATGAAAGCAAAAGGTATTTCGTTCTGCCGACTGGACGGTAGTACACCTGTTGGCAAGCGTGGGGACATTGTGAGGCGGTTTAACTGTGGCAATAATGGAGACGTCTTCCTATTGAGCGCTAAGGCAGGCGGTGTGGGTCTCAATTTAATTGGTGCGAATCGACTGATCTTGTTTGACCCAGATTGGAACCCAGCGACTGACCTCCAAGCCATGGCTCGAGTATGGCGTGATGGTCAGAAGAAGCCTGTTTTTGTGTATCGACTTTTGTGCACTGGTACTATTGAAGAAAAAATCTTCCAACGACAGTTGTTCAAGGGAGAACTGCAGTGTGCTGTTGAAGACAAGCAAGAGATTTGCAATCCAGAAAACTCAGAGACGGGTGTGCAGGCCGGGAGCAACTTGGATGTGAAGGAGGGAAACTTCAGCGCAGAAGAGCTTCGCGACCTTTTTCAGTACGACGGGGACTTGACGTACTGCGACACTCTAGAAGTATTGGAGCGATCACATGCAGAATCGCTTGTATCCAAAAAGAAAACTATCGCTGGACAATCATCCTTGCTGCGTGATTTCAGAGTCTACAAGGACAATTTCGAATCAGATGGTTTTGAGGGCGATGTGTTATGCGATGACGATCCTGTGCTTGAAAGAGCATTAAATGCGGACATCGACACAAAAGGGCTTGTTTCTTACCTTTACACCACAAAGACGACTGCGAACCAGCAAACAAGAATCCAGGAGAAAGATGACAAGGGATGCCAATCGGCAGATCAGAGAATCCCCGCAAAACCATCGAAACGACCTCAACCAATAACACCAGTATTTGATGCTGATGTACAAACAGATGAGAGCAGTGAGGATGAGGGGATTATGATTGCCATGACCACGAGACAACAGTGTGAGCCGGCCGGAGCTCAACAATCATCCCGTGACTTTGGGGAACCTAAAGACCACGACAGGACACGGGAAGCTGTTTGTCCAACCCCAAAGCGGCTTCGAAAGAGCAAAGACGTTGAAGTTCCAGGAACTGAAAGTCACGAGGCGTCAAAGCAAGACGACGCGCAGCGGTGGGATGAAGCGCTTAACATGTTAGAGTCTGAAACAGGTCTGGAGTTTTAGTCGAAGCGAAGGGGTGGCATACAGTAAATGTGAACTCGAATACTAGGCGCGGCAATATATCATTGTAGCCTTTATGACACGGGCATAAGTGTAGATTAGCTTGTCATTTAATTACGGATCAAACCAGTCAGACCTCCATGGATGGGTTTTCACCAGTTAGCGGAAATTGTAGAGGTGAATTGATGTTTTCAAGATCAGTCTGCCTGCTGCTTGGTAGCACAGAGAAGTCAAATATTGCGCCCATCAACAATATCAAAAAGTTTGGGGCCTGCTCAACTTCAAAGTGTATCTCAGCCTCGGTCATGAGACAAAAATGGTGAGGTTGGTTGAAATTGATAAAGTCTCTTGTAGCGGTGATCATTCCATCATTGCGGGTCAAGAAAAACGCCGCTTCGCGAGTTCCTTGCTCATTGCCAATATGAATGCGAACCCGTGGCGGCGAATCATACACCTTCACAGACGAGGAACCAATGAGCAGGCGCACCATATCAGCAGCTGGGTTGGAGTCATCGACCAAGGTGTTGTGTTGCATTGAAGGGGTAGGGGCAGGGGCAGGGGCAGAGGCTGGGGCAATTTCAGCAGCCGAGTTCTCCTGTGCAGCCTGAGAATCGGGATTATCCTCTATTGCGGCTTGGGTCTCACATGCAGGAGCGACATCCTCATCATTCTCAGGCGATCGTCGACGAGGTGGGACAGCAAGCGCGGGCTTACTATCAAATGAAATGCCGACACGGTTCAACTTGCGTGCGAAATGGGCTTCGACGCGTGCCGAAAATTCACGGAGAAAATCATCAGTGACAAAATCGGCGATACCGACATTGATATCTGGGCGTTGGATTTGAAAGTTGTCGAAGATTTTCATGACACGGTGGAGCTTGTATGTGACGAGGTGGAGGTTGTGACGGGCGCTGCGGAGGGCGTCGGGGTCGCGTCCGGCGCGCTCGACGGCAAGCGCGGCTTCGAGGCGGTTGTTTTCCTGACGGAGGAGGGTGACCTGGGTCTCGGTGGCGGAGACTTGCTTCTGTAGGGCGGTGAGTTGTTTGTGAAGGGCCTTGAGTTGGGCGGGGCAGGGGGCGATGTTGGGGTTTGTCATGATTTGGATGTTGAGTTGATCACGAGGATTTGGAGGGAAGTTTGTGTGGATTTAATTGATCGGGAGGATTTGGAGAAATGATGTCGGGTAGGATAAATAGGGGCAGGACGGATGCATACGAGTTACGGTTAATGCAGACGGCAGAAGATTTATAGTCAAGTGGCCCTGCAGATTTTTGTTGGACAGGTGAAAGTGATGCTTCTTCGAGGCATTTCGAAGAATTTGAATCTCATTGAATTGAGATAGGAATCCTGTAATTGTCGTCTGTAATTTGGACTAAAAAGGAGGGAAACGGCGGTCCGATGGCCCAAAGATCCGGATGAAAAGCACATACCAACATATGCAAACATGCAGAAGTACATTGCACATTGATTGGCAGGCGTGGCAGTACGTGGACCATTCACCGCCAAACGTACGTGTACAAGTGTACACCGACCATACTGCTGCAGATGTGAACTTGCATTGAAGGCAATCGAGAAACACTGTATTGCATACTGTACAGAACAGCACTGGACAGTACTGTACTGTGCACCTCGGAGGGCCTCAAGTGTCCCGAGTCAACGGGGGGATTTTTTGGATGAATCTCTCTCCATCTCCGAGTTTTGAGACCCGCACAGAGTTTGGTCTCAAACTCGGGATGGAAAAAGAGATTCACACGTACTGTACACAGTAAACAAATGGCGAAATTACTCCAATGTCACACGAGCGTCCATCACAGGGTTTGCAACACCACCACCGCAGGCCCAATTCATCCCGCCCGCCGACAAAATCCTTCGCCACGGATCACCTTACCACCGCATTCGCCAACCTGCCCTTTACAAGTCTCGACAACCTTTGCACTCGTCCGCACAGTTTTCGTTAACTTCAATCAACATGCCCCGCTCAACACCCCGCGTCTTCTTTGCTCCACCCGTAGCGCATGCCACACGTCGTTCGCATGCCATCCATTTACCCCCGTCGACCATCGATCAACGTCCCAGCACAAACGTCTCTTGCGAGACGTCCACCCGCTTCTCTACCGGATTCGTTGTCGCTCATTCAATTGGCCCGTCTACGTCGTTACCTCATCCGAATTTCCCGCACCGAGTCCAATCAAGACGCGCACAACGATTCTCCCAACTCGAAGAAGGCGGGTTTTTCGGACGAGGAACGTGCAGCAAGGAGTGCTCGACTACGTGCGAAATGGGAGGACCCTGAATGGAGGGCTGCCATGTTGGCCAGACGAAGGAGCGAACAGGCGGTAGCAAAGAAGAGAGAAACTGCAAAAAAGTTATGGAGGGATCCGGCGTTTCGAACCAAAATGCGTGAGGCGAGATTAGGCAGGGTGGCCTGGAACAAGGGCGTTTCCCCAAGCTCTGCCACTCGTCTTAGAATGAGCTTTACAAGGAAGGGTATGCCCCGCACCGAGGAAACAAAGCGCAAGATGAGTTTGGCAAAGCTGAAGAGACCTGATGGTGATGATTGGCCGCGCTTGATTAGTGAGAGTAAGAAGGGTAAAACAAAGGAGTATTTCCAACTGAGGCGTGAATTTCGCGCCCTTCATCGCGACTTGAAGCTGTGGAGTGATTCGTATCGGTCAAGTATGGAAGGCTACCCAGTGCAACCACGTATGAAAGATTTGTGGCGCCTATGATGGTGTTTCGAGTTCGCCGCTACTTGGTTCTAAGGGAGTCGTTCGGTTCTGACGAGGCCGATTTGACCAGGGAAATCATTAGTACCGATTAGATCCTTCTTGCAACATTACAGCTAGCTTTTGTTTTCGCATTGAAAACATCGAGTGAGCCGCTCAAACTATATTCGACTAGTTTTGGCGTGTAAAGTTGTGTGCAATCCCCTGATGCAAGGACAAGTATTCTACTCTAGCTCACGAGTTGGACAAAGTGCAGTCACCTTTTTTGAGTGCTATCGAAAAATCTCAAGTATTGGCAACCCTGCTTTACTGCTTACGGTTCGCGCTGGTTGTGTAGTTTGCAGACTGTCAATGAGGCGTTTGCGCAGTAGTAGCTAGGCGAACCTTTCCGCTCTCAAAGGCCATATTCACCTAACTCTGTCGGGCTAGGCTAGGCGAAAGGAAGGCGTATGCAATTAGGCCGCAGAGCACTTGAGTGACCGCAATGCGTCAAGAGATGGTAACGCGTGTTGTAGACTTTTATTCATTCAGGCCGCAGTACCTGAAGGTGCTTCACGAAGAATAGAAAATGCCTTACGTCTACTTGTTAGACAAACCATACAGTTTATACTTTGCTTTTGCCATGCTGTTCAACATTATGCGCCATTGCACTGGCGCACCTTGCTCAGAAAACTGTCATCATCACTTTCATTCGAATTAACTACAAACTAAATACGCAGACGTGACACGTGCGAGCTTCGGCTGCCACATGCAGCGAAACTTGGTTCAAATTAGCGACTGTATGAAGAGCTCGCATCCAAGGCTCACAACTTAAATTGAAAGCTAAACGCATATCCACATGGCTACAACGTATCTTAAGGAGCACCCGCAGGTTCTTTGTCCCTTGAAAACACGCAGCGGTCAATATCGACAACCGGTTTCGGGGATGCGCAATAGGTTCCCGAATAGACTCTCCCGCAGTGTCTCTTCCTCATCCGTCCTGCACGCCAAGTCACCACAACCGCCGCCGTCAACACCAAATGCAGCGACCGGCGATTCCATTCAAGGGCACGCTAATCATCGCTGCGCTTGTGGTAG